>JARHVA010003688.1:0-50000 GCA_037957365.1 Torreya grandis
AAAACTTTCCCTATTGGGGTTTTAAGTCACTTTTTTATAACCCTAACTTCTTAACGATTGTTCATAGGGTTAAGGGGATTAACTAGATAACCAATTACACAAAGTGGAAGGGAATTAGGGCACACTCATATGTCCAAGATATTATACTCCAAATCTCTCTCCCCTAAAATTACCTAGTGCAAACATGTTGCCTTTTTCTTGTTGCCAAGAAGACCAATGTAGAGATGGCATGAGTTTTTACACTGTTTAGCTATACACCTCCACTTTTTGCATGGATTTTGGGTCTAAAAATACCATGAGGACCTATAGGATTTTTTTAACCTTGTCAACCATAGAAAATCTCTATAAAATACTACTAAAAGTATGATTTTCTTAAGATTCTAATTGTTTTACATCTTGGAGATATTTGAGATGATGAACTCAGTGACTCATCACCTTCCCATGACCTATTACGAATGTGTAATATATTTTGAAAACACTAAAAATCATTTATTATGTGTAATTATCTTACAAAACTCATTTGTTTATTAGATAAAGAAAAATGATAGTTATGAAAGGACCTCCAACATTGACAATCTTTAATACAAGATAATGAGGGAAAGTTTATGGTCAAGTATATTATGATGTCATGATGTAGGTGTTAGATGAATCTAAAAAGCATTTATCCAAGGTCAAAACATTTATATTTATTCCTTTTTATTAAGTGTCATCTTTATCATTGAAAAACATAATAAGATTAAAGCAATAAGATACCATTAATATTATCAAAATTAACCTTAAACTCTCCAAATATCCTTAGGAACAATGTTATCCACTTAGTAATTTTGATTATTTGACCCACTTGACCAAATTTAAACCATGTTTTCTCCTTGTAGGGTTACCACCTTGTCTCATTAGGCATACATTCATATTGACTTGATTTCCCATTTACCTTAACTTTGACAAACTTACCTTAAAAAAATGGTAAGCACCAAAATTAAGACCTTAAAGAATGACCACTTGATGAAAAGACAAGATGATTAACTTAGTTACCAATTAGACCATCTTAAATGACCTCTCAAGCTATTAAAGAAGATAGACTACTTAGCATCCCAAATTATTAATGACCAACACAAGACATTCATAATGGTTATCAACAAAGTTTCAATCACGTATGTCAAAGTTTATAATGATCTTCATTCCAGGTAAACAAATTTTGGCTAACACCTTTGGTGAATTTCCTCAGATTACATGCCTAATATGTAATTTAAATTGGTTTCCTACTCCATCCATTACTCTATGGAGTAACCTCAACTTAACACAAGACCTAAATTAACCTTGACACTTGACTACAAACCTATTGAAATGAATGAAATAACTGAATACCTTCACCAACATAATAAGAAAAAAGTAAACACACCAAATAATCCACACAACAAGAAATAAGACAAAACACACTATGCTAAAAATCACTTAGAGAAAATATAAGGCAATAACTACTATGTAAAACTAACCTTTTAGAATTTATCCTCCTATATAAAAAGGAAAATTATTTGAATCACCTTCATGTGATGATAAAGGATGATGTGTAAGTTGTTGCTCCTCAGATGGGTCTATAGTATCAAACATGTCTCCAATAAAGAAAAACATATCATGATTTTCTATCCTTACCTCATACTATTGTCTATACTTGGCAATGTGAGAGACCCCCAAAGTGACCATAATTTGATTCATAAGGGTAGTATTATTCTCATATTCATCCTCTATTAAGTCCTCAAATTCCACCTCATGTTCATCTTAAAGAGTGTCATATTAATCATACCTTACTACACCATGGATTTGAACTTATAAGTGATCAGTAGTAGGATTTTGTAGAGAGTTAGTAACTTTTTAATTTTCATCAAAAACTTACTCTTTAATTTCTTGAGGTGCTACCCTACCAAGCTCTTGAAACTCCTTAAACATGTTTAAGAAGGAATGTCACATGTCCTAAAGACCTCCTTGAACATGTTCATGATACTTAATTAGATCATAAACCATGGTATTTTCTTCAAGAGACTTATCATGCATGAATTAATCATGCTCATTATCTAAGACAATAATATTAACACTCTCCTCATGGGTTGGAGTTTCATTATCCAAATTAGAGAAATAAATTTATAGTTCTTCCCAAAAGGCAGCTTCTTCATCATCACTTGGAAGCATACCAAGCACAATTTGAATCTTCCCATTCTTTTGAGGGATAATATATTATTCAGATACTTCAAATGCTTGAATGGACTCATGGCATGGCTTCAAGTTATTTGTTTGTAATTCTATCTTTTTCCCATGAGGTTCAACAAGGCTAATAGCCAATGTATCTTAAGGAAGACTTACCTCATGTTTAGTTATAACCTACTCAATTAATGCATAGTCAGTTTTATATTCATAAATACTAAATCCATGACAACTAGATTGGTCTTCTTCTTCTTCCATGAATAATGGAAGCTCATCTTCCCATTCAAGATTCAATTTATCATCTATTCCCTATGTTAAACATAATTTATCCTCATCTAAGAGGCTGAAAACTTATACAACTTTAGTTTGAAGTTCATCTTCATTCTAGAGAGAGATCATATGCTTGAAAATAAAGTCTATTTATTCTATGAAACTATGGTACAATCACTGATATACCTAATCAAGGTCTTATTATTCTCTATTTTCAATTGAATCACTTTGACAAAAGGTTGATATCATGTCACCTTACTCTCCTCCATAAAGACCATATTTCTCATCACCCTTGAAGATTGATTTGTCTCCTTCTTGATAAACAGTACTACCAAGAAATATTTATTCATCATATACACTATAAACACTCTCCTCATAACCTTATTGAAATTCAATTGTATTTGATTAATTTTCCACTTCAAAGACTTCCACCTCATCACCTAGTTTTGATAAGATCTTCAAATTTGAATGTCCATATTCTACCCTCAATATAAATTATTTCCTTCACAAAAGGAGGTGTGGGAGGTTAAGATACTTCATTGTCTTGCTTAAAACTTGATAGAGTGTCCTTCTAATTTAGAACTTTTGGAGTACTATGCTGATTATGATGTTATTGAAGGGATAGGGAAGGGAAATGAGTTAAGGATGTTTTATTTATCTCTTTCCAATATTTAAAATTATTTTATCAAATTTAGAGGCATTTTAAACTTAATGGATGGTTTTAACTTGAAGAGTAGATGAAGAGATTGAAGAACTTGAGAGATATTTTGAATTGGCCTTTATAATTGTCCCCTTTACATGAATTTAAATAGGAATGGTAGAAGGTTTTTTCTCAACAATAGGAATGAAATAATCATGAGTATTAGTATAAGAATGTATCCAAGATGGAATGGTATTATTCTCTTGAGGAATAATTAGTGAATATTGCATAGGTGTATACCTCTCTTGATGACATATTACAACTTAGATTAAAATTGGATAAAAATAAGGTTGTTATAGAATATGATGAGCTATACAATACTGAAGGTTGCCTCTCCTCAAGTATTAGTATATTCTCTATAAATTTACTTGGATCTCTTATCTCCATCACATCATCTATTGGTATATACTAAATTTTTCTCTCAATGGCTACCCACTTATTCTTGATCAACTACAAGATTTTTTTTAATGATATCACTCTAATTGGAAGGGATAGGGACACTTAGGGTAAACTCCTCTATATTAATCTCCATAATTTTTCATTTCATATTCCAATATAAGTTATTTTAGGGATTGAGTAGGATTATCATATCTTTGACAAGGTTGACTACAGGGATAAATAGGTTGCCAAAGAGGTTGAGTTGATTTGGGGGCATTTAAGGTTGGTGATAAAAATGGTAATATTGACATGATGATTCATGAAGGTCACTTGGGGTGAAGTTATGAATGTGTTGGGTGAATATTTTGTCATCAAATAACTAAAGACAAAATTGTTATATCGACCACAACATGATGATATAAATCTCTCCTCTAGGCAAGGGGAGGCTCACTACAAACTATTATAAAATAAACCTATACTAAATACTAACTAGGGGGTAGAATCACACCATCCATTTCACTTTTTTCAAAAATGATGTTCAAAAAATAGAGGACAAACTTCCCAGGTAGTAACTGAATCCACAAGAAACCCATGAAAGCAAAAAGTCTTTCATTGCTTCTCTTATTGATTAAGTACATACGACACTGTAGAATGAAGTGTAGCCCAAAGTCTCCACTACAAACTACAAAAGAATAAGACAATAGAAGATATAGGTAGTTCAAATCCTTTCCCAATATCATTTGTTCTAAGTCATGAGAACATGGACTAAAGATAATCATATAGCACAAAGTCTCCATAATCAGCGTTAGAACATCTCCTAGATTATCTTCACTTGCTCTACTTATTTTATCAGATAGATAAGATGATATAAGGAAAAAGACATAATAAAAATTTCCTATATAATATAAGCTATTTCAACACAAATTTTGAAAGGTCACTTACTTTCTCATTCAACTGGTAGAATTTGATTAACAATTTGAGCTCAAAGTCTCAAAAATTCCTTTCAATTTTGGGTAGATTTTTGCTTCTAATAACTTAGAGGTCCTCCTTTTTCCAAAATGGAAGATTACAATATATAGTATTCCCTCAAATACTTGGGCACACATTTCCATAAGTAGCCCATGCTACATTTAATGTATTTAAAAGAGAAAGTCATGTAAAGAGGCCATGCTAGAGGCATTTAAATCATATTCAATGTCCTTTTGTAGGCATGGGTTGTCTAGTCTTTTGAGAGGTAAGGCCACTCCTCTTTATGATACTTACATGATTGTCCACTCACCTTTACTCAATTAAAGAAAAATGGGCCATGCCATTGAATGTTAATGCTCTTTGATATCCACTAGGTGGACTATTCCACCCACTAAAATAACTCTTCAGCCGACACTTCTAGATTCCTATCATGTTCCCTCTTTCTTTTCTCTATTTTGTCTCTTCCTCATGTTCTAAGCTCTTGGGGTCATCTTCTCACCTTATACTATCTTTTCTAGCTCCTTTCTTGGTAGGGTGTTAAATTTGTCTTTGGTTCTGCGTTATTTCAAAATCAACAGTTATTCCATCACTCCAAATTTGACATCTATGGGGATGTCACTGGTCACCTTGAACCTCTTAAACCTTGAATCATTCTTTTGGAGTTCATCAGTTCAATGGTTCAATGACTCAACACTTATGTTTTTCAAAGAGTCACATTCATTTGGTCTTCTTATGAGTTCAATGTGTCATTTAAACCAACTACTTTGAACCTCTCACTTGATCCTTTAGTTTGAATCTTTTGGTTAAATTATTTGGTTGAACCTTGAACCTTGAAGTAGAGTTCAAAGGTTCAAAAAGGTTTAATGGTCAGTCCTTATAGTTTATTTTGTCTCATTGAACCTCACTGGTGAACCATGTACAATTGAAATTTGATGTTAAACCTTACTTAGCAATTATTTAGGAAATGCCTTCAAGTCTTTTGAATTGTTCCTTGTTCATTTTATCGACTGAAAAAACCTTTGAAAATGAGAGATTTCCTTTTGCCCAAAAGACTTGGGTAATTGGATAACTTGATTGCTCACAACATTTTTGAGAATGAAGGAAACCATTTTTTGGCCTACAAGACCAAAATAGTTAACATGTTGACTAAAAAAATAAGTGGCCAATTTTGGGGATAACAATAGGCTCTAGTTGGGGAACTTCCATCAATTGTACTCTGAAACAATCAAGGGAGAAAAAACCATAATCCAAGTGCCTTTTTTCCATACCATTAGGCCATGGATTCATGCCACCAATAAGAGAAAGATGCCCAAAAATGAAACTAACAACATAAAATAAAATGAACAAAGACTATACAAATGTACAAATGAATTTATTTGATACTTCAAGAATTAAAGTGCTTCAGATGCTACCCACTGCAAGGAAGTGAGAATAGTGTCCCATCTTGATATCTTAATAAGAAACTATTATCACCATTGAATTGATGGATGAAGAATGGACCTCTCCAAAAGGAATCAATTTTTTTATGCATTCCCTTTAGTTCTCTCCTCTTATCCCATAACAGGACTTGATGTCCAATCTGAAACTCATGAAAACTTGCTTTCTGGTCAAAAAGTTTCTCTTCTGTAACCACAAAAATTGACTTCTTGGGGTTAAGAGAAAGACCATTTTGCCTACAGTGTTCCAATTCTTGTTGCAAATGATGCATATGATTAGGATGATGCTTGGAGAAGATAGTTAAGTTATCAAGATATACCATGACGAACTTCCCTAATTCATCTCTAAAGGTAAGGTCCATTGCTCTTTGGAATGTGGTGCCAACATTGATCAGACCAAAAGGCATTCTACGATATGCAAACATGCTCCAAGGGGTAGTGAAAGCAATTTTATATTGATCTACTTCATCAACTTCTACTTGACTGTACCTAGAAAAAACATCTAACATTGATAACATCTCTGAGCCCATTACTATTTTCAACACTTGATCCATGATAGGAAGAGGGTAGTTGTCCTTTAGAGAAGACTGATTGAGATTCTTTAAATCCACACATATACAAATTTATCCATTCTTTTTTCTTACAAGAACTATGTTGGAGATCTAGGTGGAATAGTGAATTGGAAAAATTATGCTATCATTCAACATCTTCTAAATCCTTGAAAGGATAGTACCTGATATATTGGGATTGTATTGTCTTTGCTTCTACTTTTGAGGCAATGGCCTAGTCTGGAGAGGAATTTCATGTTGAATTTCATCAGGCCTAAAGGATTTTAGGTCATCATAAGAATATTCCAAAATATCAATGTAGTGGAAAATAAGAGTGATGAATTTGAGCTTTTCATTGGTAGTGTAACATTTCCCAATGTTGACCATTTTGGGATTTTCTTTTGTACTCAAATTTACTTGATCAAACTCCTTGGATTAACTTGAATCCATTGGTTACTACTTGATACACATGTCATGCTTATCAAATAGTTTCTCAAGAGAAACCAAACCCTTTGGGATTTTATTCCCTTTGAGTTTAAGAAACTCTTTCCCAGTTCGTGAACTTGTTTTGGGAACTGATTCCCATGCTGGAGAGGCACTACCTTCAAAATAGAGCTCATCAAAACCATCCATGTTTTCCATAAAAGTGACAATTTGATTATCACCATTAAACACCTACCAATGGTAAAAATTATTAGGTACACTTGATTGAAATACCAACTCAATAGTGTACTTGTTCCCTTTGAAATCTTTATGAGGAACCATGAGGGTTATAGAGACAACCAATGTGTCTATGCAACCGTTAAATTCTCTGGGCACTATAGAAATGCTGAAAACATCAAAAATTACAATGCAATCCCACACAAGATTGTGATAATGTCATAGTATTTCATTCCTATTTTGGTAAAAGCTCCTCACTTGGTAGACCACCAATTTAGCATTTCCTCAAGCATGAAGAACTTTAACACCTTTAGCATGAGTAGCTCACAATTTGAGCAATAATGATTCATACTCAACGGTGTTGTTGGTATTACTAAATTGTAACTTGTATGAATAAGGTAAAATATCTCCCTGTGGGGATATCAACACAACTCTAGCTCTTGAACTATTAGAAGAACAGCTACCATCAAGTTCTAAGATCCAACGATCATTAGGATTTGATATTTTTATAGATTTTTCTTCATTAGTGAGGGAAGATTCCTTTTCCCCTGAGCTTTCCTCCACTAGTTCTTTCAATTTTCTATATGAATCATCTAAAATGTTACCTAATGAACTTTGGTCTGATGAAATGAGAACATCTTTAGTGGAAAAAAAATAATTACCCATTCCTAAAGATTTAAACAAAATTTGAGCCTCAGGGTCTAGTGTTTGAGTAACAATGTACTTTTACTCTTTCTCAAGAAGCAACTTTCTCATGATCCCTTTAACAGGTATCCTATCTTTAGATAGGTCCATGTTCAACTCTCCACCAACATTTATTTATAAATTTCATCTAAGTAGGATGCCATATGAAGTTGGAACATCAGCCACCAAGATTGTCATCTTAATTCTCTTATCTAGAAAGGTCGTAAATGCAAATTGGGCATCTTTGATCTGACCCGAAAGTGGTACTTATTTATTTTCCATGGAGAAACATCTCCCAAAATTTTTATTTAAGGTAAGACTAAGAGAATCTAATACCTTAGTGGGCATAACATTATCAGAGGCTCCAGAGTCTATTATACAATTGCTCAACTTATGACCATTTATCAATAGAGAAACATATAAAGGTTTTATTTTTCTAGACATGACCAGAGGAGTAATAATAAGATTATTTTGGATGGATTTGTTCTTTGGTGGATCATGTGTTACTTTAGGAGAATCTTTTCATGCAAGGATGGTTTTGTTTTTGATGCATTCAGCTAACCTATCCAACTGCTCAAGATTGGCTTGTAGGTATTCAAACTCAAACATTTGGATCTTAGTCTTCCTAGCATGATCAATTATGTCAAATGGATAGAATGAACTATAAATAGAGGAAGGAAGTCCATCCTTTTGATTTTTATTTGATATGACACTGGGCTAAGGGATAAAATTAGAAGGGAGAGGATTCTTTGAGGTACTTACTTTTTTGTTGGCCATCGGGTCCTTTGATTGGAAAGATAGTGAAATTTCCCATTCAACAATTGAGATTATTAGCTGAGGATATTTTACTATTTTTCCCCTATTAGCTTGTTAAGTTGACTAATTTTGGGACCTAGTTGAAAAAACATATGCTCCATCAAACACTTCTCCCTTCTTTCTATATTCATCTTGGTAATATAAAAAACCAATATTAGAGTCACCAAATAATTCTTCTTCTTCTTCCACAAAGAGAATAGCATCCTCTTCTTGGTCCATCTCAAGTTGGAAAGAGAAATCATGTTCAACTTCATAGTAATTGACTACTGAGTTGGCCAGTGCTGCTTTAATGGCCAGCTTCCCCTATGTGGGAAGAAGATGATTGGGTTGCCCTTGATTTTTGGTAGCATTTCCTTGATATGAATGGTTGGGAAATGTCCTCCTTGGTATATCCCTATAAGGAGGAGTAGACATACCTTGGGATATTTGCCTCTTCAAAGCTAGAAATTCATTTGCTAACTTTTGTACCATAGGGTTAGTGGGGCTTGTGGAAGAATTTCCAGTAGGTGAAGAAAATTTATTTCTATTAAGATCTCTTCTTATCTTACCTATAAGGATAAGATCATCTTTGACCTTGGTATCCAAAATTTGAGCTACAAAAATATCTATATGGCTAGCCCACCTTAATAGAAAACTCACTTTGAGAAGTTGAGAATTGATAAAGAAGTAATTGAGATTCTCAGGTGTTGGTTGGGAAATTTTAGGAATCATGTTCCTCAGCTTATCAATTTTGCTAATGAAGTCTCACATGGGCTCATGAGGTTCCTTCTTCATTTGTGTATGCTGGTCCAACAAGGTGTGTGCATCTTCTGCTAGTTTGAACCTAGCCTCAAACTTGGTCTTGAGAGTGTCCCAATTGGTTACAGTCTAAGCTTGAAGATGATAAAACCAATCTGTGGTAGTACCTTACAATGTTTATATAGATAGTCTTATTGCTATATCTTCATATTCAACACCTATCACACCATAGGCTATGTAGAAAGAAGCAATATATAATAAGAGGTCACTTTGTGTAGACAAGGCTCAAAAATACCTAAGAGACCTAAAATGAAGTAAATAAAGAGATAATTGAAGTTAATCAAGTGATTAAAGATGGAGTTTGATTATGAAACCTTGGAATTATAAATTTGGTACAAAAGGGTTTATAAAATATTCAACAATTTCTTAAGGTACACCTATACTTTTATGTATAAAGTAAAATAGTCTATAAACAAGGCTATAAGGAGTGTGGAAAGTGTATGTAAATTGTGTAAAAGAGAGGACTAAGAGTTCAGAAGGGTTGATAGAGTTGAGTAAAGGGAAGAGAGGGTTAATGAAGCTATATTTAGATATACTAATTAAATTAAAATACATAAAGGAAATTAGGTAAATATGTGAGCCAAATCAGTGAAGAATGAACTAAGAAGTTAAGGTCAAGGAGAAATGTTTTGACTAATGTAAAAAGTAAGCAAAATTGTGAAAAGGGTTGAGAAGTCAAGGAGAAGATTGTGGGTGAACTAAGGGGTCTAAATTTATTGGGATAAGTATATACATTGTACCAAGGAATGATAAATCTTATGACCATTGTGCATGAGGTCTAAAAAGAATATAGAATAATTAATGAATGAAGGATAAAGGTATAGTATTATAGAAAGGAGTAAGAGATCTCTGCATCATTTGGTATAAGAGCAGGAAGATTCCTTGGGAAGAGAAAGAAAAATATCAAACAAAAGGTACATAGTTTTTTTTCATTTGATATTTTAATGCATGGATAAGATGTGTTGAAGTGTTCATGAAGGTTAAGAGATATTGGTATTAGCCCTGTAGCTAAGTGTGGCTTATTGATCAAGTGAGAGAGAGGCCCATAAATAGATATTGTAATAGATAAAAGAGTCATATAGGTAGGATAAGAGTAGAATTAATAGGTATGGACAAGAAGAAGAAACCTAGCTGATGGAGAGAGAGAGAGAGAGAGAGAGAGAGAGAGAGAGAGAGAGAGAGAGAGAGAGAGAGAGAGAGAGAGAGAGAGAGAGAGAGAGAGAGAGAGAGAGAGAGAGAATGGTCAAGATGTGGAAAGAGAGTGAAATCTTGTCAAAAAAAGGTATAAGTCAAAGTGAGGCCAAGGATTTAATATAAATCTTCAAGGATATGATTAAATATAAAGGTAATAATAAACATATCATAGTGGATGAGAGAAGATACCAAAAGTATAGGATGGTGCAAGATGATACCAAGAAAATAATAGAGATGGAAAGAGAGATAGTTGAGATGAGGCAAGAAATGGATAGGATTTTCATCATGTTAGATTAGATAATTAAAATGGGAATGCCACATATTGTATGGATAATGAGGAAGAAGCCCACTCAAGTGGAAAATTATACTATTGATGAAGAGAAGAAATGTGTAATTGAAGAGAGAGGAGAGAGAGAAGAACAACTTGTTATGCAAGAAACTAAAAAGAGAAAAGAAAATGATTTTCTTGAGAGGAAAACATAAATAATAATAATAGGAATATTAACACCTTGATAAGGAGGTGATGAAGTTGAGTGAGAAAATATAAGAAGACAAACAGTGCTTTTAGATGGAAGAGATGCAATTGAGAGAAGAACAAGGTGATAGTTACATCCAACTAAATGAAAGGAAAGATAAAGATGAAGTGGATCAAAGTGGAAGCCTTATTCAAGAATTATAAGGGGAGTTACAATAACATGAAGAATTTATGCAATCTATTTTTTTCTTTTTTTATATGAAAGTTTAAAACAATTAGAAATAGAAATGGTAGCCTTAAAAAAGGCACTATATGGTAAAGTGATGGAAGAGGAAGAAAAAGTAAAACTTGTCATAGTTTAAGGCCTCATGAAAGATGATAAATAATATGTAGAAGAAGAATTGAAGGTATAAATACATCATATTTGAGCTACATATCCATTTGGAGTATTTAACCTCATAGAGATAGTAGGTATGCATGATTTTGGCATTATTTTAGTTTCATGTATGAAGATGGAAGTAAAAGAAGTTGAAATTAAAATATCTATAGTATTATATTAGGGAATATATAACCCACTTAACATAGGTAAAGAGGAATAATAGTGTGTGCATGTAATTCAACATGATGCAAACCATAAACGAGGTAGAATAATGTATGATAGAGGTAATTGTGAGCATAGGGAGGAACAACTGAGGTATAAAGGAGCAACAAGAGACAATGATCATCTAAGAGAGATGAATTGGAAGAGAAATAAGAAGCATAAAACTACATTGGATATCAATCTCTATCTCCCCCAAGAGTATAATATAAAGGAATCCCACGAGAACCCTAAAAATGATCCAATGTTGTTTTCAATTGGTCTATTAAGTGTAAAATAGGTTACAGAGGTCATTAGTAGTCCTTTTTTGGAGTATTTGTAGTCTATAGGTGAATATAATTTGAATATAAATATTTCCTTCCAAAACCTTCTTTGAGAAAAATTTGAATTTGTAAGCCTTATATAAGGACTTATATGCATTAGTGAAGGTGAAAAAGCGTGTTAAACTTGTCCAAGGTTTTTTTCATAATGAGATGCCTATGAACTATCATTTTGTCTATTTGTCATGGTTTTAGACACTTAATATTATGTGTAAATCAAGAAAATTTATTTCTCAAGTAATCTCTATGTTGGAAGATCCAAAAAGGTAGTTATGCACCTTTGTAGTGATCTTGGAGTTATTTTTAGATAATATTATTGATGTTATATTCATAAGATATAGTTGTTCCATTCTAATAGATATGAATGGAGAATCATTAACAAGTTTTGGTAAGAAGTGGAGATTTGATGCTTTTGAAACCCCTGTTGTGAAATAAAACTTATAGACCCTATTTTGTGATTAGGGCTTTGATTTCTTACTACATATGTTACTGTTGATGGAATATTTAATTAGTAATTGTCTCCAAATTTTATTGAAGGAATTTGATGTTGAGGACTTACTTCAATATGTATATATATATATATATATATATATATATATATATATATATATATATATATATATATATAGACACACACACACACATACATATATACATATATATATACATACACACATATATATATACATATATATATATATATACATATATAGATATACATACATATATATATATATATATATATATATACATACATATATATATATATATACATACATATATATATATATATATATACATATATATATGCATACATATATATATATATATATATATATATATATATATAAGAGAAAAAGGGAATTTTTGTTATGGAATATAGACACTGCCTTTGATTTATTTTTTGCTTATTAATGGATTGTATTCCCAAGTTGAATGATCAAATGGAATTTTTCAATTTTTATATGTCTTCTTGAATGTGTTTAGAATGTGTTGGAGATGTAATTTTATAGTATTAGAGTTCAAGTATTTAATATTCATTCATATAATGTGAATAGACCCCTATTAGAAAATCTTACTCTATATGCAGACTGTATTTAGTTGTTAATGGATTTAATGAGGTTTGAAATGTTGTGGCATGTGTTTCTTAAGGTTGAGTTAATGTTTTTGTAGTTTTAAATCTTTATATATAATAAATAAACCATTTTTAAACATAAATTACCAAAATGAGACCTTATTTTCTATAAACACTATTGTCAAAGTGAACTGTGCTTCATATTCCTAAAAAATTATGGAAAAGATCAAGTTACAATGCCAAAGAATGTTTTGGTGAGAGTATTGTAACAATTTTAAAGTTGTTTAAATCTTATTATTTATCAATAATGAAGTTTTAGTTACCAATTTTATATATAAACCTATAACCAACCATTATTATGCATAGTCAAGTGTCTTTTGGTGTAGAAATTCCATAAAATGGATTGTTTTGAGCTATCTAAGGATATAAGAATGTCCTTGAGGTCTATACAAACCTTCTAATCCTATTTTTGATCTTTTAGACATAATATAACATTAATAGTAATTTTTATTGTCTCTCAGTTGAGTCTGAGTCAAGGAAAACCCTAAACTAGGGTTTGGAGAATATAAGTAAATCTAATTATTGAAATTTCATAAAACATGGTGTAAAAATGGATTTTGAGGTAGATTAATAGATTTTTTGGTTTATTGGGTGATAGATAACATGTCTATATGCTATGAAGGAATTGTGTGTAGACGAGGCTCAAAAAGACCCAAGAGACCTAAAAAGGAGTAAACAAAGAGCTAATTAAATTTAGTAAAGTTAATTAAATATGGAGTTATATTATGAAACCTTGGAATTATAAATTTGGTGGAAAAGGGTTTCTAAAATAGTCAACAATTTCTCAAGGTATACCAATAATTTTCTATACAAAACAAAATATTCTATACACATGGCTACAAGGAGTGTGAAAACTGTATGTAAATTGTGTAAAAGAGAGGATTGAGTGTTGGGAATGGTTTAAAATTTTGATTGAAGGGTATGGAGGGTTAATGAACCTATATTCATCAATATTAATTTCATTAAAATTCATAAAGGTAACTAGGTGAATATGTGAGCCAAAGTAGTGAAAAATGAACTAAGAAGTCAAGGTCAAGGAGTAATGTTTTGACTAATGTAAAGAGAGTAGATTTTTGAAAAGGGTTGAAAATTAAGAGAGAATATTATATATGAAATAAGGGGTATAAAAATATTAGGATAAGTATATAATTTGTACCAAGGAGTGAGAAATCTTATGACCATTGTGTATGAGGTCTAAAGGGAACCTGGAAGAATTAATGAATGGAAGACAAAGGCAGAGTATTATGGAAAGGAATAATAGAGATATGAATCACTTCACTTTTCCTTTTCCATCTTAATCATGCCTTGATAAATTATAAATCTTAAGTACAATAATTATGATTTCATGAACACACATTTCTTGAGGTTGATTAGCAACCTTTCCTCTTGTTACCTTCTCATGACTAGATGCAAATGATGAAGATGTTCCTGATTACTAGGACTATGAATAAGACTATCATCTAATTAGGTCAATAAAAACTTACCTATAAAAGGTTTTAAGACTTCATTCATAAGCCTCATGAAATTAATTGGTGTGTTTGTCAACACAAATGGAATAACCAACGATTCATACAACCCTTCATTGGTCTTGAAAGTGGTTTTCCATTCATCCCCTTGTATGATCCTAATATGATAATATCCACTTTTGAGATACAATTTTGAGAATTATATTACTTCACTTAATAAATACATTAAGTCTTCCATCTTGGGGAGAGAAAACCTTTATCTGATCATGATCTTATTTATATCCCTGGAGTCTGTACACATTCTCCACTCACCTTATTTTTTTAGAACCAACAATGCAGGGACAACACAAGGACTAATACTCTCTTTGATCAACCATTTATGTAAAATATCCTATATTTATCTCTTATTTATTCATTATCCTTATGATTGATCTTATATGATACCTATTTAGGCAAACATGCTCCTAAAACAAAATCTATGTGATGAGTAATATTTCTCATGGGTGGAAATTTACTTGGTAGCTCATCAACTACAATTTGAGCATACTCTTGCAACATGTATTGAATCTCTTAAGGTAACCCATTCACTTTGTCAGATGTCATGAAAATCCTAGGATTGACTATGAATGCAGATCCCAACTCCTCTTCATTCATAAAATTTAAGAACTCTTTTCCACTAACCAAAATCACATTTAATCTAACTTGTTTCTCATTGTCTTCATCCTTAATAGGTAGCAAGGTATGACTACCTCCATATTTTACCAAGGTATACACATATATTATACCATCATAGGTTATTTTTATATCATATTTCAAAGGCCTTTCAAGAATAACATGAAAAACATCGATGAGAATCATATCATAAAGGACCTTGTCCTTGTACCTTCCAACTTAAAACTCCACCCAAATTTGTTCACTAACCAAAGCTTATTGTCCTTTATTTAACCAGGAGACTTTATATGGTGTGGGGTGAGGAAAATTCTTTAATCTTAGTTTCTCTACCATTTCATTATAGACCAAATTAACTATACTTCTATTAAATCTATAACCATTTTGTAGCACTTACCTTAGCACTTACAAGAAGCTCTAAAAAGTGTTTTTCTTTATGGTGGCTCCTTCTCCTTGGATTTATTGATCAAAAATTACATCATAATCATATATTATCCTACCTATGGTTCCTCAAAAAGTGATGGAGAAAAAACACTCTCTTTTTCAATTACATGAGTAATCTAATTTCTACTTTATGTTCTTTGACTTCCTATTAGTTGATCCTATGAACATTCTTAAGACCTATGTCTAACAAACTTGTTTTACTTGAAACATGTACCTATAAAACGACCTAATCCTCTACCTATTTATTCATATCCACCCTTGAAATATGGTACTATTCCTATAAATCCTCCTCTTAAATTAGATGGTTATTCTTATGAAGTACTAGACTCCCCTTGATTGATTTGTGAGTAACCTCCACCTCTAAGCTGAATTTTTCACGTAAAACTTCTGCCTCTACCTTTATTTTGTTGATTTTGCTTCCTGTTGAGAGACCTAGACACCTTATCAATTTCATCCTCCATGTGACATGATTTTATACTAAACTTGTAAAACTATTTAGTGTATTCTTTTAGTCTCATTTCTTTCTATTTGAGGTTTTGAATCTTCCTATATAAATTTATGATGTAGTCACTAGGAAAGAACTTGATTTTTAGATTGGAAACCATTATATCCTAAGATCTAATCTTGGATTTCCATTTTTCCTCCTCTCATCCTATATGTAATCCCACCATAAAGATGAATGACCCTTTATCCTAGTCTTAGAAAATGTCACTTGTTGTTCTTCTGGTACATCCTCAAAGTCAAAATACTTGTCTAACTCTCCTACCTAATCAAGGAGTTATTCTCCACTGAGGGTGCCTACATATACTTGAAGATATAATTTGGACTTAGATCCTTACCCTCTCACTACCTTCAATAACCTTTCAAAAAAAAATTCTTTAGTTTCTCTCTTTGCTTCATCTTCCAACTCTAGTGCTTGTGTTTCTTCTTCCTCTTGATCACTCAAATCACCTATGACTACTCATCTCCTTTGATTTACCTAAAATAATTTGATTATTGCATCAAATTTGAATCTTATATTTCTTAGCTCATACAATATTTTATCTTCCATTTGTATGGTTGTTACCCTTCTACCTACTACAATTTTCCTATTTGGCATCTTGTCTCTACTTAGGTAATTAACCAAACAATCTCAATTTCTATTCCTCTTCGATAATCTAACCTCCTCCAATCCTTTTAGGTGTCTTAACCTATATATAATACCATATTTTTGTAGAGGTTAAGAAACCAAAAAATTAATCTCTAACCATGATAAATAACAAGGAATATATTGGTAATTCCTTCACTATGTAAGAATTATTATATGCCAAATACCATATCTATTGATGTTAATTAATACAAAATACCTCAAATGATAATTCCTTCAAGCCTTTTTTAGCCTTTTCTAATGATATGGACAAATGAAGATTGATCCTAAGAATATATGTTTATTTTTGAGTAACCTTTATTGAATACCTTCCCTCCATGAATTTTATTGACAAAATTCCACTTAGAATTTAGTTTTCTAATCTTTGGTTGGCCCCAAATAGGTCTGTTAAGGCCTAATTCACACTCAGTCCTCTAATTAAATACACATACATTATGTACAGGTGTAGTTTATTCAAAATATTTTAGATCACATTAATTATAAAAAATCACCAAGTTTTGTGATTTGTTGAGGGTGTCATCTCTTACAAAGCAATATTTTCTTTAAAAACCCTAACTCAAGGTTTTTCCAGACTATGTTAACCTGAAAAGGAGAATTTTGATGTATTAATCTTCCAAATGAGTTTCAATGTTATATGAAAGGTGAATATGTATGTGATTATTACCCACATTTCTTGAGTGTTTACAACTTTTTTAAAGGACCTATATTATCCACTTAAACAAAATTTTGAGTCTAATTGTGTGTAGATTCATAGTTACCTACATGGTTTGTATTGATTATTCCCAAAAAGATTTATGAAAACAACTAAATAAATGTATGAATGAGTTTAATAATTATTGTAACAAATTGACTAGGATAAAATGAGCATATTAGTGTAATTTATATTATTCTTTCCCTAATATTCAAATATACATAGTCATGTTTGTTACCAAAACATAGAAAAATAGGGTTTACAACTTTTATCTTCAAAATTGTAGATCTTATTCTTGATTTTCTTGGAAAATGAAATCATACACCATCAAATGATTATCCTTAAAAAGGATTCCATACATTTTATGTCTTATAAATTCTCTAACTCATCTTGGATTCCTCTAATGGTCATTAAAGTGTTAATTAAAGTACTTAAACATACATCCAATTTTATATATCTCAAACACATGACTTAAGACATATGTTCTAGACACGTGGTCCCTAAAAGTGTTCATTATAATAATTTAATACCTTGAAAATCATACAAAATACACCTAAAGATCCTAAACTAGCCTAACTAAAAATTTTGTTTTGGCATGAAAGGCCAAAGTTGAATTTTTGAACATCTAGAGCTAAAACCAACAACTAAAAATGAATCCTAAAGGTGATCTAAGCATCCTAAGATCACTTAGACCACAAATAGAACAAAAATATATAAATAAAACCAAATTTTTCAATAATTTAAGCTTAGGAATGATGCTCTTGCATCAATGGTGGAGATACCATAAATGGGCTCCATTATTCCCAAGGGGAGAATTTATAATTGATTATGCTCTATATCTTGAGCCTCTGAGGGTGGTTGAATATATGAATCTTATTATTTTACATTTTATATTTAATTTTTTTTTTATTTGTCATGGTTTGAATGATATGTTTTTTAAATTTTGCTCCATGCTTGTGTAGGAAATGAGGTGTATTAGATGGCTATGATCAATTTGACACTACATGAGATTAAAATACATGTTCTTGATGATGCCATGTAGGATAGATTTGTTGACATAGATATGAGGGTTTATAGTGTGTATAGACCCTTATTTGATAGAGTAGTGATTTATATTATAACATATGTGTGAGCTGCCACATAGAGAGATGATTTGACATATGAGCTAGATAGGTGAGAGATACCCCCACCAAATGAGTTAATTTGACCATAAAAATATCATGTTACTATGAAGTAATAAATAGTAGTGTATGAGGATAGATATAGAAGACATATGTCATGCTTTAGGGTTACAATGATTTTGGGGCTTCAAGTTCTAGGTCTTGTGTGGCTAGTGATATAGAGTATAGTGAGGAGGGAAGTCCTATGGACCATAATCAAATTATAGAGTGATGTACTAGTTGTAACATTTACATACAAAATATTTTATATTCATAGATATGATATATTTTTGACATGATGGTAAGTCACTAATTATATGTGATTATAACATTATAAATGTTTGAAGAGATAGGTGATTGATGTTACTAATTATATATGTTAGAATGTTAGTAATGTGACTCTATAATGGCTTATATGTGAATGATGTAAAAACTAACTAAACCTAGAAAAACCATCATTCTACCCTCAAAAAAATTATAACTATGAACCATATTGTAAGGTGTGGAGCTTGATTGTCTTCCAAAAGCATAGGTTAAAAATATGATGTTATTTCAACTGGGTTTTGGATCCCATTATTTTTATCCACAATGGCATAAGGGCCTACAATGGGGGAGCAAGATTATGTTTATGTGTTTTTTTCCCTAAATTTTTTTGTTACATGGTTGAGACGAAAGATGAAACATATTGCCCATAGAGAGGAGACATAAAGAGGTAGAGAGGTGTAACAAGGTTTGTTGTAGGATTTATTTATCCCTTGTATTTTTGGAAATAATATACTAGAAAAGTTTGGTGGATGTAGTCCATCTTGGGTGAACCACATTAAATCTGGTGTCTCCTATTTTGTGCATGTTTATGATTATTTTCTATATGTTTGATTGATTTGTTTCATAGTTTCTATTGTATGTAATTTGGGGATAAATCTATATTTTATTTTATCCTAACAAGTGGTATCAGTGGAAAGGTTTTGTTTGCATAATTTTAAATCATAGGAAGAAAAGGGTTTGACCTCAAGTGGGATCTATGGTGGATGAAAATAAATCTAAGGTGGAGAATTTTAATGGACAGAACTTTGTATTGTGGAAGATGCAAATGGAGGATTACCTTTACCTAAAGGACCTATATTTGCCATTGGGAGGGCAAGCCAAGAAGCCATTGAGAATGTGAGATGAATATTGGGAACTATTGGATTAGAAAGCCCTTGGAACCATATGGTTTTATCTTAAATATTTTGTACGATTAAACATATCACAAAAATACAATAGAAGGTTCACTTTTATATGAGCACATTAGGAAAGTTATATGAAAAACCCTCTGCCTCAAATAAAATATTTTGGATGAAAAAATTATTTAATATGAAAATGTCTAATAATAGTTTAGTACTAGATCATTTAAATGAGTTTAACATAGTTACTCATTAGTTACATTCCATAAATATTGACATTGATATTAATTTAGGGATCTTATTATTCTTTTTTTCTTACCTAAAAGTTGTAATAACTTGGTAATGACAGTAAACAACTCTATGTCTAATAATGCTAAACTAAAGTTTGAATATGTGGTGGATGTTATCCTAATCAAGGAAATGTGACAGAAAATCATAGGTGAAACATCCATATCTATAAATTCATTAAAAGTGGAGAACATAGGAAGGTAGAAGAATAGTAGAAGAGGAAACCATAGAAAATCAAAAGGGGGTGCAAGATCTAAATCAAGAGGAAAGATGGAATGTTGGATCTATGACAAGCCTTGACACACAAAGAAAGAGTATTGGTTTCAAAAGGATAAATTAGGTAAGGACCAAAATGAAGGTAATAGAGAAGTAAATGTAGTAGGTGATGTACTACAATATGCTCTTATACTTTCTTTGGATAATATTTCCAGATCTTGGGTTTTAGATTTAGGTGCTTATTTTCATGTGACCCCTCATAGACATTATTTTATAGATTAAATTCAAAATAATTATGGGAATGTTTACCTTGGTGATGATGAACCCTATATTATTATTGGAAAAGGAAGTGTTCATGTTAAATTATATAAGGGAAACACTTGGGTGCTAAAGGATGTCAATCATGTTCTAGGCTTGAGGATAAATCTGATCTTCTTAGGGTAGCTATGTAGTGAGGGTTGTATGGTCACATTTACATCTAAATCATGGAATGTTACAAAGGGTTTTATGGTGGTTTCAAATCATATGAAAGTAGGCACTTTATAGTTGTCTAGATAATGTTAAATCATCTTGTGTTTTAGCTGCTATAGGTAAAGATGTAGCTTTATGGCATTACAGACTTGGCCACATCAATGAAAAGGGAATGAAGAGCCTACATGTAAAATATAAACTACCAGGTTTGAAAGAATTAGATATAGTTTTTTTTAGCACTGTGTATATGGGAAACAAAAATGTGAGGTTTCTCAGGGTTAGACCATCGAGGAAGGAGTATAAGTTAGAGATTATGCATATAGATGTATGGGGACTAGCTCAGGTATCTTCACTTGGTGGTTCAAATTATTACTTTACATTTATTGATGATGAAACTAAGAAGGTTTAGGTATACTTTATAAAAAGAATATATGATGTGTTTTATACATCCAAAAAATGGAAATCTTTAGTTAAAAATTAAATAGGTTTAAAACTAAAATGTCTCTGATAAAATAATGGAGGTGAGTATTTTAGTAACACTTTTAAAAATTACTATTTAGAAAGTACAATTTGTAGATAGAAAATAGTTATAGGAACACCACAACAAAATGGTGTGTCATAAATAATGAACATGATTATTATGGAATCTGCCAAATGCATGAAATTGCATGTAGATTTTCCTTTATAGTTTTGGTTAGATGTTATAACTACAGTAGTTAATCTAATAAATATAGGACCTTCAAGTGATTTGGATGGTGGAATACCAAAAGAAACATGGACTATACAGAGGGTAGATTGTTATTTTCTAAGAGTTTTTGGTTATGAGTCATTTTATTATATTAACAAAGACCGTAAGAGTAAGTTAGAAGCTAAGTCTCAAAAATGCATATTTATTGGTTATGGAATTGATGACTATGGATTCTAGTTGTGGAATTTGGAAGATAAGAAAATAATTAGGAGTAGAGATGTGTTCCATAAAAATTCATGTACAGGGACTATTTGTAGGAGAAGAAGCAAGAAGAATCCAAAAGGGAATATACATTATTATTATAATATACATAAAAACATGTCCTAGAGGTTCTTGATCAAAATGTGCTATAGGAATAGTTACCTCAAACCTCTATTACAAGATCTACAAGAGTAAGTAGACCACCTAATCAATTTTCTCCTTATTTATATTATTTATTACTTATTGATGGTGGTGAGACAAAAATCTATGAATAATCAATGAAGATTGATGCCAAGGATAAGTAGGATCAAGATATGGATGAGGAGTATGATGCTCTAATAGAAAACCAAACATGGGATTTGGTGGAGCTTCCCAAAGGAAAGAAGGCATTGCAAAATAAGTGGGTATGCAGGATAAAGGAGGAGAACAAATGTAACAATAAATTTAAGCCTAGAATGGTGGATAAAGGTTTTGCACAAAATAAAGGTATAGACTTTGATGAAATATTTTATCCAGTATTTAAAATGCTTTTTATAAGAGATAGTTTAAGTTTGGTAGCAATAGAAGATTTTCACCTTGAACAGTTAGATGTAAAGCCTACATTCCTTCATGGTGACTTGGAGGAGGAAATATATATGTATCAATCATAGGGATATGAATTCAAAGGTAAGGATAAAATGGTGTGTAGGTTCAAGAAGAGTATGTATGGCCTAAAACAATCTCCAAGATAATGGTATTTGAAATTTGATAGTTTTATGACAAAACAGGGTTATTGTAGATTTCATTCAGACCATTGTGTATATTTTAAAAGTTTTGAAAATGGAAGCTACATTAATTTGCTTTTATATATAGATGATATTTTTGTATCTATTTCCAACATGTACACTATTAATGTACTCAAAAAATAGTTAAGTGATATCTTTTCTATGAAGGATCTAGGTACAACTAAATAGATCTTTGGTATGAGGATAACTAGATATAGAAAGAATAGGAAGCTAGATTTATCATAGGGAGAGTTTATCAAAAAAGTGTTGGAAAGATTTAATATACAAGATGCAAAATTAGTTGGGACATCTTTGGTTGCACACATTAAATTAACAAAGGAACAATGTCCTAAAACACAAAAAGAAAAGACCCGAATGTCTAAAATTCCATACTCAACAGTAGTTGGTAGTTTAATGTATGTAATGATGTGTATGATGTTGAACATTACACATGAATTGGGAGTGGTGAGCAGGTTCATAAGTGATCTAGGAAATAAACATTGGAAGGTAATAAAATGGATCCTTTGTTACTTAAAAGGGACCATAGATATAATGTTAAGCTATGGTGGATCATATGCGACATTATAAGGATAGGTTGACTCAGATATGGTAGGTGAATTGGATGGTAGAAGAATCACTATAGTTTATGTGTTTACATTAGGTGGTACAATAGTTAGCTAGGTATCATGGTTACAGACTGTTATGGTAGTTTCAACCACAAAGGCTAAGTATATTACTACTATCAAAGCAAGCAAGGAAATAATATGATTACATAGGTTGATGGAAGAATTAGGACATAGTCAAGAAATATGTACTCTACATAGTGACAGTCAAAGTGAAATCCATCTAGCCAAAAATTCAGATTTTTTCTCTAGAATAAAACATATTTAGTTGTGGTATAATTTCATTCATTTAATGATAGAGGAAGAAAAACTAAAATTGGAGAAGATACATACTAGTAAAAATCCTACAGATATGATGACCAAAGTGGTTACAAGAGAGAATTTGAAGATCTTTTTAGCTTCAATTGGTCTTCATGGATGATAAATAAATTAATGAACTTGTATAAGTCCAGATAATATAGTGGATGAAATAGCAGTGGAGTTGTTGAAATCATTCTCCAAGTGGGAGATTTTAATGTGTGGAGCTTGATTGTCTTCCAAAATTACAGGTTAAAAATATGATTTTATTTCAGTCGAGTTTTGGATCCCATTATTTGTATCCATGATGGTACAGGGGGTTTTAAGGGGGGAACGTGACTACGTTTAGGTTTTTCTTTTCCTAAAATGTATTATTACATGGTTGAGATGAAAGATGAAACATATTTCACATAGAGAGGAGGTAGAAAGAAGTAGGGAGGTGTAATAAGGTTTGTTGTAGGATTTATTTCTCCCTTGTATTGTTGGAAATAATATACTAGACATGTTTGGTGGATGTATCCCATCTTGGGTGAACAACACTAAATCTGGTGTCTCCTATTTTGTGCATGTTTATGATTTTTTCTATATGTTTTATTAATTCATTTCATAGTTTCTCTTGTATGTGATTTAGGGATAAATTTGTATTTTATTTTATCCTAACACATATTGCTCATTTTATGCAATTGAATGACTGTATGATGGTGGTGGCATTGCTATGGGCATATTTGTAGTATGAATCTATTTATTATTGATTGTAAAAATATTGATTTTCTTTCTTACTGTGACTATTGGTGGATTTGGCTCTTATTAAGTCACAACACTACTATAATTTGGTTTGATTTTCTACATTGCCTTTTATTTTTGTTGGCTCTATGGTGAAATACATTTCAAATAAATTGATGTTATATAAGACTCACTACTCACATGATGATTAACCATTAGTTCCATAGTAATAAAATACTAAGATAATTCTAATATGGAAGAATGGGATCTAGGAGACCTGGATGTCACCTTCCCAAATGTGATAATGCCTTTATCAACATACTACTCAATTTGATATTTAAGTGCAAAAAAATCACTGTCATAATGGCCTTTGATGTGATGATAGTTTCAATATGGTTGATTCTTAGATCTATATAGATGGTTGGATTGATCATAATTCAAGGGGAAAGTGTGATCATCCTCTTGTCTAATAATGTTAATAAAACATCATCAATCCTATCTCTAGTTGAATCACATTTTATAGACTCTATCTTGGTATATTATGGTTTGCTCACTGTAAGAGTTGAATGTAAAATTATTCTTTCCATTTTTTAAGTACTTTTACTTGTGATTTCTATCCCACTTTTTGTTTTGAATAGGTGGATTAGGTGTTTGAATCAAATTATATGAATCTATTGGTAATCGCTCTAGATCAAAATTTGTCTTTATATTGACCTTGATAGTCATAGTTACTCCTCTAATATCATAGTTTAATGGAAAATATGTTGAAATGACTTGGGTTTTGGATATAAATACTTTTACTGAATAAGAAATATGAGGCCTCTAGGGAAGATATATTGTATTTCAAAAATTTTAGGTTGATATATTAACTAATGTATACATGTACAAAACCATAGTATATAATCATTAAATGGATTTGAGTATCCCTAATTTAATAAAGGTAATATCTCATATGTGACTTTGGATCCTTTATTCTAAATGAAATGTAAAAATAAAGACCTCTTTTAACTCAACATATGTATGTAATTATCAACTAGGGAATGAATGATCAAACCAAGTTAATGCATCATCCTCTAGGCTCCTATAAAATAACTATAATAGTATCAAACTACCATTACACCCATACATAGATTTTTGATAGAATTTTATATGTGATTAATGATATCCATGTTGATTGAACCTAGGAAATGTTGGTACTTGAAACTTATTCATTAATGATGCATATAATATTTTACATCAAATAGGGTTACCATGAATCAAATTTGAATCAACCCAAAATAAGTAAGCCTTACTTTCCAAAGTAATTTATTGTAGTTTGTGTTATAAATCACCCACATCATAAATCAAAGAAATAACTTATTGTGATGGAACATTGAAATCATTAAGGATCTCATTTATGGGTTTTATTTAGCTATTATTCTTAGCCATTGGTACATATTTTGCTTAACTTCATTAAGCATGATGGGTTGGTTTATCTTACCTGTTGGAGAAGTGATAAAATGGACCTAATGAGAGGGAAAGTACTTATCATAATATTGAAAGTTATGATGAGGAATATATTGTACTTTATTAAGGGTGGGCTTGGGATCTTCATTGGTAGTTAGTATAATATTAGTTTTCAAATGAATATTACATTCTATTCGAATATAAGGAACAAAACTACCATTATTAGCATATGAAAAATCATGTGAACCTAATTTATCTTTTAAAATAGAAATAGGAACATCAAAATATGTTTCAATAATATTTTAATGAGGAAATTCATTATTTAATTTTGGATCTTCACTAACATGAGAGATGCATAAATAAGAAAGAATACTAGGTGTAGTTGAAATATTTTCCTCTTCACTAAATTCATAATAATCTTCATAAATCTAATTTTCATCACAATCATAATCTTCTTCAATTAAAGAATCAACATTTTAAGTAGACACACTTATATTTTTACTAGAGGATTTAAGAGATGAATTAAAAAAATTATTAGCATGGAAGGTGTCATCACGTATATGATAAATGCAAGATTTAAATTTATTTTCTATAATTGGAGTTAAACAGAAAGGATTATAAATTACATTTTCACTCTTATTTGACATATAATCACATAAATAAGGAAAAAAATACCTAATTACAATTTTTCATTTGAAATTTCGCCATGCTTTTGATCTGAAAAAGTGAAGAAAGAAGGAATATAAACATCTACTTTGTTTAAAACATTATCAAATAAAGTAATAAGGATATGTTTAATTTATTTTTTGAATTCACATGAGATGGGTATATAAGATTCATTTTCATGTTGTACCTTAGAATTAACATTATCATATGATAACAAAACATTATTGTAACTAGGATGCATTTTTTGAGATGCAACATTATGTAATGGAATTTGGATTTATTTTCCTTATATTGTGAAAATTTGGAAAGAGATATAGAAAATGTTTTGTAAAAATTAGGAGTAATATCACACAAAGCATTACCAATTAGGGGATATTTTGGACTTATATTTTTGAACTCATTTTATTGGATTATGATAAAAGATGAAGAATGACTAGGAGAAGAATATGCATCTACATTACATTCACTATCTTTTTGACTATTAAATTCAAAATATTAATCATAACCATAATAATAATAATAATAATAATAATAATAATAATAATAATAATAATAATAATAATAATAATAATAATTGTCATTAAATATAAATTCATGCTCATCATTATTTGATAATGTACAATCTTGGTAATTTTTCCATTCTTTATTATAATTATCTGGAATGCCTATGAATTGATCGATTAGATGAGGAGGAATATTTTCCTTAGCATCCATTTTAAACTTTCCAAAAACTAGAAGAGGTAGAAGAGATAATCATATTAAATAAAAAATATAATCCAACATGAAATTATAAATCTAATTTATGTTATCATATATCCCTATGTGAGATTATAATTAGGAAAATAAAAAATTTGAAACCCTAATTGAATCACACAAAATAAAAGGAAAACCTAGTGGAAAGCTAGGGTTTTGAGAAATATTTAATTTTTTTTTGGTTAAATAATATGTTTTATTAATTTGTTGATTAATTGGAATTAACCCTAACCAAATAAATAATTAAGTAGATTTAATTATCTAACTAAATCAACATCCAACCATACATTTCACTTGCATATTGAATTATTTTGAAAAACTAGGGTTTTAGATAAAATCATGTAAAAGGATGAAAAAATTATCTTTTCTAGAGCCTAAGAGTTGTATTTGATTATGTTTGACCTCTAAGATGCATAACCCATTTTATATCTAGTTTATTAATTATCATCTTGAATTTGGACACTACAGTCAGATTGGAAACTAGAGCAAGGAATTCCTACCCTTCACAACACTCCTAGCCTTTGATGTTTTCTACTTAATTATATATATATAAATCTGTGTTAACCTTCTATAGCTATAGGAATTTATGTCAACAATTTATTTTCATAATGTTGTACTTATATTTATCTTTCTTCCCCTTAAAACCCTAATAGATTCCTACACATGAGAAGCACACAAAGATAAAATGTAAAGGGGGGAGGAATGGGGAAAGTGGGATATGGTCATGGTATCCTAAAAACCCTATTGTCCTTAGTTATACCTACATATTCCCAATGATAGGGACCTAAAACCAATGTATTTTTCCTTTAGGGAAAGCATATAATCAACCAAGCATAAATGTGTGTCCAAAAAAAATTTCGCTTAGGCCCTCCTCTTGTTCTAAGTATGCATTCTAGGTGTCGTATGTAAACACTTCAATAATATGTCTAGAGTGAATATTGTTGCGTATTCATATTCTTTAGTAGATATTTCCAAAACATAAGTGTTTTATGTAAAATTCCTTGTAGAACCCTCTAAATATAAAACTCATAATATTGAATTTGAAAAACCAATTCATGCACTAAATAGCCTAAAAAAAGTTAAAATGGTAATGAGAAAGGACCCAAAAAGGAAAGGACATAAAACACTCTAGAATAGGGACTATAAATAAGTGTTGGGAAGGACACTAGATCAGTGCTCTAGTGTCCCCTATGGCACTCCTATCCAAAATGGAGAAAAGTGAGGTAAGATTAAAAATAATGGCCATGGACCCTTATTATTGTGTCAAGGAATGACATGGCAATATTAGGAGTGCAATAGGAGAGAGATAAGACTATTAGAATTCTAAAAGGACATAACAATACTATGAAAATAAGAGTCTCAATTATCATTAGGATCCTCATGTGAAAGATATATGAAATACATAGTATTTGTATTTTCTTAACCAAATTTGGGTGCACATAGTTAAATAAAGACTATACAATATAGTATTTGATGGTCAAGTATATTCCCTGGTATAATGAGTTATATATAGGTTGATTATTTAGTTTATAAATTGATTATCTGAACAAGGCCAAAAACTTAACCTTTTACTATTATATAATAATAAAGTCATATGCATATATTAAATTTGCACTTTTCCTAAATAATGAATAATATTATATATATTATGTGATAATTTATCAAATTTTCATTTTTTATCACGTACGTTGGTAGAAATTTTGTAAATCATATATAAACTCTTTCTTAATATAATTATTTTATTTTAAAATTAGTTTTATTAATGCAATCAGTGATCTACTCTCTTTATATTTTTATTTCATAATATAGGTTAACTTCCTTTGAAGTTTTGTATTTCCTTAGATTAGTTGTTTATTTATATAGTCTTGGTTGTTATCTTTTTTTATACCATGTTATTTATCTCTTTCATTTGCACATTCTTAATTTAATTCTAAATGGTTTTTTCATTCATTTTATTTCTTAACTTTGACATTATTTTAACTTTGTAACTAATCATCTTCTATTTTTTAACTTTTACTCTCTAACCTTAGTTTTGTTCTTTTGATTGTTAGTTTTGTGTTTTTTATATGCTATTTTCCTTTCAACTCTTTCTTTATTTGTTCTTGGTTCCCTGTGATTTTTACTCTATTTTAAACTATATATAGAATAAATATTCTATCTAATGAAAGTGATCATAAAGGGAAGTTTCTCACATAGATAAACACAATTCTTTTATTCTAAAAATTCAATGTTATAAGAGATTACCTCTTTGATAGGCATTAATCTATTAGATAGGAAGAATAACATAGGATAAATTACAATATACCATTATTTAAATATTTGTTATTAATTCACCTTTAGTTGATTGATTCAATTATATGTTTGTTATATATTAGAATTTATTAATATGAAATGTTTTAACTTATAGTGTTTCCCTAGAATCTGGTTAGGTCTTTAATGTTTCTAAATCATCTTACATACTTAAATTTTTTAAATACCCTTTACACGTCTTGAAAAAAAAAATTTAGGTCCATACAATTATATTTGTATGATTCCACATTAACATTCATGATAGGTAAATGGGTAGATTAGTTGACATTATAATTTACATCATCAAAACATTTATTGTCTAATTTTTTCGTAAGGTTTTAGACTATTTTTTTATTTGATATGGTAAAAGATAGGTTTTATAGGGACCTAAAACCATCAGAGTGCATTACAATAGTTTTAATAGGCTATGTAGGGCTGAGTGGATAAAAATAGAAAACCAATACTTCAAATAAAAATAGAAAACTAAAACTGATCTAGGAGGAAGGCCCCTCCCTAGTGTTTTTAGCAAAAATAGTATCCTTTACTAGGATGATGGGTTTGCATTTTGAAACCTTGGCATGAGTATGTTTCTTGGGGCCTTCAACCACTTCCCCATGGAAGATAATTTTAGGCCGCTTCTTACCTTTATCCTACAAAGGAGTCTATATAGGGGGGACTCCCTTGGGGTAGCCTAGGGGGGATTTTATGACCTTATAATATTTCATAATAGGGGATTCAGGGAGTTGAGTAGAGTATAAAAATGGTTAGATAGTACCCTTAGAAACTTGATGAAGTTCATTTTAGTCTCAAATAAGCTTAGTTAGGATAAGTCCTACCTAATGAACACTCAAGTTGAAATTTTCTATCCATTACTTGTTTTTTCCAATTCCTATATCACTATGGACATACCTTTCCAAGCTAAAGTTGTAGGAGTCCCAATTTCAATGGGTGTAGGCTTGGGGATAAATAACAATTTGAGAGGTAGGTCATCAGGGGGGAGAGCATTTAGAGGGTTAGTGGGATCGTTATATAGGGTTCTCTACTGGGGATTCCTCTTGGGAGTCCTCCTCAGAAAAGGATCCCTTGGGGGAACCTTTCAAACTATAAGGGCCTAACCATGTTTAACAAGCAAGAGGATTAGACCTTAATGGAAGATGGGGTTTGTATCTTTTATTTGTTGGAGCAGAATAATAATTTCAATATACTTGAGTAAGAAATATGGAAGATTGATTTTAAACCCAATGAAGTGATTTAGGAGCAAGAAATGGTGTGAAAAAATTAAAGTATACTTACCTTCTAGAGTCATGTACCTCATGATCTATAGGTAGATATAGGCCAAGAACATGGGAGGTCAATGTGAGGGAATAATTTATTATATATCTACACAAAGTTATTCATTCTAATGAATCACTATAGAGATTCTTGCTTCTTTGACTGGTCTTTAAATACTTTGGTACCTGTACAGGACATGCCCATGGCATCACCGATGACTTCCTATGAGATGTTTAAGGTGATGCCTCACATGGTAACCTTTTATTTGGTCCATTCCATGATGAATTATTAGGAAACCATGGAATTATGTTTGTTAATATATTACATAAACTCTATAAGACCCCCCTTCTTGAGTTTCTTCTAGACCTTCTTTTGCTCATGGACCTATTTACATGATGTGGGTTCTAAGCAATCTTTGTCACCACCCATGGGTGTTGGAAGCATAGAGATGAAGTCAAAGAGTCAAAAATTTTACATGTTTCAAAAATATCTATGGCTCAATTGAGAGGGAATTCTCACCAAAGTTACTATAGATCTACTAAATCAAGATTTGCCCCATTGAGTTGAGGGACTGCATGTGCAAAGGAATGACTATTTTAAGCTGCCTTAGTACCTTTAGAATAGATGGAATTATACACATTAGGTGGGATTCTACCATGAATTATTACCTTTAGACTAATTTTTTTATTATACACCAAATAAATTATTTATGGTATGATCTACAAATTTAATATCTCTTTTTTCTCTTACTTTTCTAGAAACTATGTTCTAAAATTTTAAAAAATAATAGGATCTATCATTATAGATAAATAATATGAGTGAGGGGTATCACCCAAGTACTCTATCCATAAAAAAAAACTATATAAAAATTTTGGTTTATATATTCCTCATGATATATTAAAAATGCCCAATGATTTTTTTTTTAGTCATAGGAAGGCTTAAACTATTTATTTTTGTAGTTCACTGATATGTGGTTCACATTGTGAAACTACTCTCAACATACTTTGAAGGTGGGATAATGCATCTACAAGACTATGGTATCCTCCATAGTTAGTTATTTTTTAGGTTGTGTTCACTATTTATGATTGGGATCAGTGTATTTGAGAGATTACAAATCAAACACACCTTAATTATGTTATGCCCCTAATCCTTGTTGAAAATTTTGTAAGTTTCAAAATCAAATCATTGTAAGAATGACTAAATTTTTCTTATATTTTTTGAGGTTCAATTTTTTTAATCTTAATTTCTAAGTTATTAAAAGGATGGATTATATATGTACATTTATAATATTCAAATAAAGATAAAAATATACAATTAATAATGTACAAAATCAAGACTTAATCAACTCACATTATTGTAAATAATGTTCCTAGAATACATGTATAATTTTTTTTTTAAAAATTCTATAATGACTTGGTAACAAGAACAATTATACAATAAAAATGTTATAATTCATACTACATACCATATTAATGGATTTATCATTACTACTGATATTTACAAAGATAATATAGAGTAAGTGGATGAAGCTAATGACAAATATACCATTCAATATATTAATTTTAACCTGAATAAGATTGACACATTCCTATACATTGTTAGATGTGAAAATAATAAATAAAATCAAGTTTCAAATTCCACTTCAGATGTTCCACTTAATAATATTACTTATATTCCTATATCAAAACAAAAAATATCTTATGTTCCGACATCCATAGGTATGGGAAATAAAAAGGATTTTAATATATTCGTATGCATATTTATAAAAGGGAATCAATAAACCTCCATTAATTTCTACACAAGGCCAATTATTAAGCTCACTTAATGCATACTCTCTTAAGGAAATTATTATAGCCTTACACACCAAAGATTTTAAATTAGAACAAATTGAATCTAAATAAATTGACTCAATACATTCTTGTATTATTTTTTTCAATCTTAAGACACTTGAGATATTGTAGATCCCAATCTACCAATATATTAAGGTAAAGGAGATCTTGAACAACATCTTTGAGCATTCCATGTAAAATGCTTAGATTATGGTTACAATGAAAAATTATGAGACAAATTATAGCTAAGAAGCCTCAAGCTTTATGCTTTCTTTTGGTTTTATGATCTCCCTCTTCAATCAACTAAAGCATCCATTCCCTTCACAAATCAATTCCTAGCACACTTCTTTATCAACATCAGGGAAAATTTATGTTATAGAAAAAATTATAAACTGAAGAAAGGGTCAAATGAATAAGTGAATATTATCTTTTATATAAAACTATGTTAGCTAAGATGATAAATTCTATGGTACATAATGAATTACAAGATATATTCACACAAATATTGATAACACCACTCCATGAATAAATTATGTTCGATAAATTAAAATTGTATAATGATTTATGCCATACAATTAAATAAATATAAGTCAAGGTCATATCATTTAAAAATATAAAATATCTACCCAATGTTCCATTCTATTATAATATCAAGTTTCAAAGAAAGCTAAACTACATAGTCAAATATAACAAAATAAAGAATGATGTATAAGTAGTAATCATTCAATTAAGATTCATAACCATAAATCAAGATTAAATTAAATCCTAAATTAAGGAGGAATTTTTCTAGGTTATCAAAACCTCCTCATGTTATATTAAATATATTACTTGATTTTAATCTCATATCTATTCCTCCACCATTTGAGTTTGATTTGACCAAGATTCAACCTAAAGTATTTAGCAATCATGCATATTTATACTACCAAATATTATTAGGAATTATACAAATAAATGTTTCATATTAAATAATAAAATAAAATATCTTATGGATGACAATACTGTCTATGATCATACATAATAATAAAGTTATACCATAATTGAATGATAATGTAAAGTTTTAAATATATAGTAATCCATTCATAGATCATGGTACTTTAGAGTATATTTATAGTTAATATGTGCATCATGTGTATAATGCACACCATCCTAATAGGACATATGATCATCCAATATATGTAACTATTGGTAAATTTACATCAACACTTACACCAAGTTTGATAATCAGATTTGATGATAGTGAAATCAATGATAATGATTCAAATAAATATTTACTTTTATTTTATCTTACATAGATAAACAACATATAAAAATTATGATTATTAATAATGGGTCAAGTTAAAATTCAAGTATAGTGATACTCCTTCATATTCCTATATACACAAAGTAAGAATTACAATATGCATATAGTGTAGTCAAATAATTAAATAAACATACAAAAAATACTATTGGGCATATATTGATACCTCTTATAGTGGTTTTGGTAATAGTGGCTACTCTATTTCTATTCTTACCAAGTACATGGGTATTTAATATGCTATTATGATGCCCTTTGATACATAAAATCCACATAATATTGTCAACAATACCAAAATGCCTCAAATACATAGATTATAATACAATGGTAAAAGTTTAAGGAATTCAATATGAGTACCTTTACAGTAAATGGTAACTCATCCCCCACCCAACCACTACCACAATTGGTTATGGGACCTTTTCAAGAGCACATTCTAAAAACAATAGTGCACCCACTCGAGATAATAGTGTACAACCAGTTGTGGCACCTATATAGAATATTTATATACAATCAATTTAAAGGAAAGTGTCATACCTTCATAATTATAAATATTTATATCAAATATTTATTGAAGGATAAAATGAATATAAATATTTTACAGTGCATCCCAAGGTAGTACTGTAGACAATTCAACATGTTTCATAATGAACATAAGTAGTGATACCTTATTATACTATTAAAAAACTCCACCAATTCATAAAACTTCTTGAGTTATACATCATAAAATTTATTCTACATACTCTCCATTAAATTTAAAATATTTATCCTTCTAACTCAATATCTTGATTAGTTATTTAAAATTGGGACTTGAAAACTCTCAATTTTCCATTGGTTTAAATACTATGAGTGCTTCAATGAGGAGGGAAAACTATCTATAATAATTTATAGGTTATAAGGAAATTTAATTTCACCTACATACATGTGTACTCCTTACTTTACCTCATTTCAATTTTCTTAATTTCAGAGTTTAGATTTTAAAAAATTTAAAATGGATAATGACTACTTCATGTGTTATTTTAGGGTTCCTAGATTTGAGTACCATACAGAAAATGATTATCCTATCCAAGATAAATTTATTTTTATACATTTAGGTTAAAATTATTTATCCTTTACTCTATAAATTTCATTACTATAATAAATTGGGGAATATATTAGCCATATAAATATTGTCATAGGTATTTGACAATACTAATTATTGACACATCCTAAACCACATGATTTAGTCCCAAATACATGAATTTATTTTTTAATTCATCTAATCATATTATGTGTTTACATGTATGAATTTGGATATGTGCATGCATGCATACATGTTCATGTGTGTGTGTGTGTGTGTGTGTGTGTGTGTGTGTGTGTGTGTGTGTGTGTGTGTGTGTGTGTGTGTGTGTGTGTGTGTGTGTGTGTGTGTGTGTGTGTGTGTGTGTGTGTGTGTGTGTGTGTGTGTGTGTGTGTGTGTTTGTGTGTGTGTGTGTGTGTTGTGCGCGCGCGCTTGCACGCGCACACAAATGTGGTGTGCATGCGTGTGTCTATGTGTGTGATAAAAAAAATTGCTTTCCATAACTACCAAATATATATTTAAAATTCAAATAACTATATTAAACAAAATCACCCTTAGATTATCTCTTGTTTAGGACAAGTGTTCTTGATTTTTGATGATATGTATGTGCTAGTTAGGCTAAATAATTACCAATCTCCTATCCACCTAGAACTAATGCATCCCACACCAAATAAAGCCTAATTTCCAAATATAAAATTATTATTTTTTGTTTTCTCACACATTTTATAAGGTCATCTAAATTAAAATATCAAAAAGTTCATATATAAATACAAATTAAATTTAATTTTTTATTCATAACTTCACACTATCTATTGAGAACTTTCACATTATTACACACTGAGTAAATATACTCTATTTATTCTAAAATAAATATAATTCACAATGGGAGTCCATGAGCCAATTCTAGAGCATCTCAAAGTATGTCAAGAGATATCAATGTAAAGTATATAAGTTACATTTCTAGCTTCATACACATATTATAAGAGAATAATTGTACAATCACTCGAGGTAGGTGTTGATGTTTAAAATTACGCTTGTTCTAACACCAACAATGGGAAGTTTCAAAATGTGGGACTTGCGACTTGAAATAACCTCCAGATTTTTAAGAAGCTGGTCTCTTCTTTATATCAAGTGTATACTGGGAAAAGGGATAGGAATTTTAACAAAAATACAAATACAAGAAATAAAATATAACTATGGTGGTGCAACTGAATGTAATTTGACCTTAATTTTGAGCACAGTGAGACTATATGTAAGATTCAATTACATTTAAGAGAAAATAAGTGCATGGTCAATATAAAAGATGAAAATAATAGAGACAGAGGCTCACAACATAGACTACTTTTGTAGTGATACAAAAAATATCAACAAAGGCATAGGGTTCAATCTTTTTATTTGAATTCTCCAGTCACATAAGAGGCACAGAAACATGCACAATTATATAAACCTTCCAACTCAAGAAAATGAAACAAAGGCAAATGACATTCCTAATCACAGCTCTAGAAAGTCTAAAACTCTTGACAACATAGCCTAGACTACTTTTTCAATGACACAGAAAGTATCAACAAAGGCACATGATTCAATCTTCTTATTAATTCTCCAGTCACGTAAGAGGCACAAAAACATGCAAAATTACATAAACTTTATAACTTAAGAAAATAGAATAAAGACAAATGATATTCCTAGTCACAACTCTAGAAAGTCTAAACTCTTGATAATAATTCTCTCAAAAAATTCTCTCTGGTATCTGATCCTTCTCTGGTGATCTATGCACCCTTATTTATAGCCTTGGATTCACTCCAGATTGTCTGCTTGTTCCCAATCTAATGGCCCAATTGAAATCTAACCAAACTAGAAGTGTCTAATTAAAGATATTTCATATATTCTAAAATGCTCTATCTTCTGGTAGTTCATTAGTTGAAATAGATCACAAGATGCTCCCTTCTCTTCAATGGAAGAGGACACTTAGTTAATTCTTTGAAAACCTTCTGATTAATTTAGGAGACACTGGAGGATGACACTTGGCATGTTTCACAGCACCTACTGAAGACACATGGCACTTTTTATGTAATTTATACTCCTTTTGTGTCTTTTCTTATGAGTGTTCTACCTTTGACACCTGTCGCAATCTGCTTCTTCAGAACCTTAAAAACTTAAAAGAAACAAGACCCACAACATTTCTTACCTGATAACTTTAAAAGGGGCATAGGGATAGGTGGCAATCTCTGTTACTTCATCAAAGGACACATGGTAGTCTTCACTTCTTTTAGCTACCCTTTTAGAAACTTGTAGAAGGTGACATGTGGTGGTCTCCACTTTACTCTATTTATATCATAGAAACAATCAGGTCTCATTTCATATTTACACAGATAGCGACACCTAGAAACTTCTTCTTGCTTCAAAAACAAAACTTGAGACCCACCATAGTCTTTGCTATATTGGTGAAAAAAAATAAAGATAATTTGGATCTCAACATGTGGGGGCTTCTGCTCTCTTCATCTAGAATACGTGGCATCTTCTATCACTTTTAGAAAAGCAAATTGAAACCTTTTGTGATTACCACTTGGCACTTTTTGCCTAATCTTGATACTTAGCTTATTGAAACCTTTCACTGAAAAGAGATGAAATGCAGGTGTCGATATGAAATTTAGATGCCGACACTTGTCACATTTCACTGAGTTGCTATGGGACACATGGCACATTCCATGGCCTTATTGAAATTATGAAAAGTGCCTCAAAAAATGATGCTTGGTAGCTTTCGCTTGACTTTAACACTTAGAGAAAAATGAATCAAAAAGAAATTAGAGCCTGTGCTCTATTTAATAACTTCACCGTCTTGAACAAAAGTATGCAGGGACAATGATCTAGATCATGCACTACTGAAAATCAGAATGAAACGTAGAGTATTTTTTACTCTATAGTTATTGGTGATCCCAAGGACTTTTAAGCCTGCTAAAAAAGAATCTACAACTCCCACATGATCTAAAATCGCTAGAAAACACAGTTTGAACTAAAATGTTTCAAATAGATTCTATTTATAGGAATATCTTTAGGTTCACCTTCCATCATTTCTAGCTCAAACAAATTTTGCTATTTACATGCCCAAATTTTATAAGGGCCAGTCCATAATTCTTCAAACTTAGTGTGTTGACCTAGTTTGGCGGCTCTTACATCCCATTTCAAAACAATTGAGCCTATTTCAAAATGGGGATTTGAAGTCCTTTTATCAAAATAGTCTTTAATTATTTTTTGATGATTTATTAATGAATCATGTGTTGCATCCCTCTTTTCTTGAACTTCTAGAAGTTTCGTGAGTTTGACTTGCATGGGACCATTTTCTTCAATTTTAATTTGTTTGATTAGCTAGAGAGCATGAATCTCCAAGCTTAGGGGAATTACAGCAGGTTTCCCATATACCAATTCATATGGGGACATTTTGATCACTTTTTTAGGAATAATTCTATCAGCCCACAGTGCTAAATTAAGCACTTTATGCCACTCCTTGTGATGATCAGCCCTTATTCCTTTGATGAGTCTAATCAGGTTCTTATTAGTTGATTCTACCAAACCATTACCCTGAGGGTAATAATTAGAAGAAGTTTTCAGATATATTCCATGCTTTAATGTAAAGTCAGATACTTTCGACCCTAAAAATGCTTTAGCATTATCTAAAATTATGGTGTGAGGAGCCCCAAAATGAGTTGTGATACTCCCTAGAAAATCTAGGATCACATTTTTTGTTGCTTCCTTGAGGGGCACTGCCTTGGTCCATCTGGTAAAATAATCTATGGCTATTAAGATCCATTTTTGACCCATACTAGATACTATATTTATCATTCCAATGAAGTCCATACCCCATTGAGCAAAAAGTTCATCCATAATTATAGGACTAAGAGGCATTGATGCATTCCTTCTCATCCCCACATAATATTGACAAGATTGACATTTTTTAACTAGTTGATAACAATCTATAAATAAAGTAGGCTAGAAATAACCTGCTTCACTTATCTTTATAGCTATGTTCTTTGCAAAAAAATGTCCACCTAATACTCCATGATGCATTTCATGTAGTATTTTCTTAGCCTCATCCTTTAATACACATCTTAACAATTTGCCATCAAAATTTATTTTGAAAGAACATGTTCAATTAAAACAAAATGAAATCCTTGCATCCTATAGTATCTTCTCTTATTCTGAGGGAGTTCTCTTGGGTAAATCCCATTTTTCATAAAATGAATTCTGCTTGTAACCCAGGATTCCTGATCAACTTCTTGTATTCTCAATACAATTTTTTCTTATGTTACTAAATTTATCTCTTCAGGTATCATCTTTTCAAGCTCTTGAGTCATATATTGGCACAAACCCCTACCTCTAACTAATTTATTAGGTTTGAATTATACATCATATTCAAGGATCTTAGTTATCCAATTTGCTCTTTTTCAATAATTTCACTCTCCATGATGTATTCTCTGACACTTGGATGTGCTACAAGTATCAAAATTTTACTTCCTGATACTATATGCTTGAATTTTTTTAGAGATTTTACCATAGCATATGCTTGTTTTTCCACAAAGTTATATTTGGTTTCATATTCTCTAATAGTCCTTAATAAAAAGGCTATTGGATGCTCTCCCTCTTATTTATCATCCTTCTGTGTTAGGACAACATCAATACTGAGCTCTCCTCCATATACATACATTACAAAAGGCTTATAAAAGTTAGGGTTTCTAAGTACTAGAGCTATTGAGATATCTTTCTTGACCTCTTCAAAGGCTTGCCTTCCTTCCGTAGTCCACTTGAAAATTAGGTCTTTTTTCAGCAAGTGTCATTGGTCTTACTAAGCTTGCAAAGTTAGATATGAACTGACTAATGAAATTAATCTTTCCCAAGAAAGATTGAATTGCTTTATTATTTACTAGAAGAGGTAAGTTCTTTATAGCTACCACTCTTTTTGGGTCTATGGAGACTCCTTATTTAGATATTATATGTCCTAATAATTTTCCTTGAGGGACAACAAAGATACATTTCTTAGGATTGAAGGATATTCCAAATTCTTGACATTTTTTAAACAGAGCTTCTAAATGATCAAAAAGATCAGCAGCATTCTTTAAAAAAATAGTAAGATCATCAAGATAAATCGAGATGATTTTATTTATTAGTTCCCCAAATGCAACATCCATATCTCTCTAAAAAGTGGCTCCAACATTTGATAGGCCAAATGACATCTTAGCATATGCAAATGTTCCCCATTTGGTAGTAAAAGTAGTCTTGTATTGGTCTTCTTTAGCCAACCAAATCTGATTATATCCAGAGAAACCATCTAGCAAAGAGAATCTCTCTGATCCAGCCAAAGTTTGTAGAATTTGTTCCATGGAGGGCAAGGGATAGTGATCCTTTAAAGATGCTTTGTTTAGATCTCTGAAATCTACACAGTCTTATATCACCATTCTTTTTCCTAATCGGTACCATATTTGATACCCAGGTTGAGTGTTTGATTGGAAAAATTATTTTAGAATCTAAAAGTTTCTGTAACTCACCCACCATTAGAGGCTCAATCCTTGGATTCACTGGCCTCTATTTCTATCTTGCAGGCTTAGATCCTTCAGTTAGTTTTATTATGTACTAAATGATGTCTCTATTATATCCATGAAGGTTTTCATAGCTCTAGGCTATGACTCTATCATATTTTTTGCATAATTCAATTAGCCTTTCCTTTTGTACTTGAGTTGTAGAATTTCCAACTTTTAATTTTTTCCCTACACTCACCTCTATTTCAGAATAATCTACTTTGTTTTCTTAGAACCTTTTCTTCTCCACGCTTACATCTTATAAATCAAAAATGTTCTCTAAAGTGATTAAACCTTTGGGAAGCTTATTATTCTTTAATTGTATAATTTGATCCCCATATGCCTCTTCAATCTTTAGTTGCAATCGATCAGCAAATTCCCCTAATTGTTAGAAGAATGAGAATACTTGAAACTCATTTTCAAATACCTTCCAATTCTCCTCAATATTTGGGATAGTTGGCCTTACTATAACCTTTACGGACTCATTGTTAATTAATAGGCCAGTTGCTGGATCAAACTGTGAACCAATTTGTGCCATCTTATCTGCTTCAAAATTTTGAATCCTGGGAACCACTTCAATATTAAAAGATTCAAAATCTTCTATTAATTCCCAAATTTTGTGCTTATAGGATTTCATCCTAACATTCTTTGCTATTGCCTTTTCTCTAATTTGCTTTACTACTAATTCTGAATCTCCTTTTACTATTAGATTCTTTATTCCTTTTTTCTTGGCTAATAGGAGCCCATGTACTAAAAATTCATACTCAGCATCATTATTAGTACAAGCAAATTGAAAATGGATAGCCCTTAAAAAAATTTCACCATTTGGAGCAGTAAGACAAATTCTTGCTCCATCACCATTTTTACTTCTAGCCCCATCAAAATTTAAAGTCTAGATTTCTGAATCCTTTTCATATCCTTGAGTAGTTGGCATTTATTTCCTTAAAACATTTGGGATTTCATGGTCCTCATCAAAAATAACTTAAGTTCCCAGACCAGTAGAGTTATAATTTTCATATGGGTCACTATGTGTCATAGCTAACAACTGGTTATTTTCTTTTTCCTGATTATGCTTAGTCCAGTCACTTATCTTAGTTAAATAGGAGGAATCCAATTTGGATTTGCTTACCTCTAATGCATTGTTCACTAAGGCTGTTATCTATAGATGAACTATGTCTTTGAGCTTTCTTTTATTAGTAGGTCCTTTAATACATTTGGGCATTGCTTGATTTTGAAGAGCTTCTTGTAATAGTGTCCTTTATTTAGGAATAGCTAATATGTCCTAAATTGATACTTGTACTGGGGTCATCTTTAGTTGATCCACGGCATTCACTAGTCCCAAATTTTGAATTCTTGGAAAATAAGGATACCTTGCCCTTTCTTGAATTTGTCCAGGAATTACTTGGTTCTGCACTGGCTAAAACACTTCTTGTCTAACTGTTGTGTTTCAATGACCTTGAAATGAAGGATTCTCCATAACTTCATTGTTTATAACTTTAGGCTATTCCAACATTCTTCTCTTTGATCTAGTAGAGTAGTCTAATTGAACCACTAGATTCTTGGAAACAGAAGCTTCATTCAAAAATATTGATTCTTCATCTTCAACCCATGAGAACAAAGCATATTTTGGGGTTATTTCTTCCTCTTGTTGCAAAGACATTCCTTGCATCTAAGACATTAAGACTGAGTTTTGCATACCAGAAGACTGATAGGCTTGATTGTCACTGGAACTTGCAAACTGACCATCCATTCTTCTTTTCTCTACCACCATTTGTTGTAGATTACCCATGGGACAATCTCTAGGTGTATGAGCATTATTGCAAGGGAAACAATAGGTATTAGTGTTATCCAAATAATTATGTTTCCCTAGAACAATCTCCCTATTTGAATCGGGAGGAATAGTTTGTGAGGGTGTGGGGACTGTAACTAATTGGTTTTCTAGCTAAGGGTTATTTTGCCTTAGAGGACCCTGGTATTGGTTTGGCTAAGATGAAAATCTATTTTCTTGATAGCCTTGATATGGAGGCCTAGGGAAAGTATTATACTATCTTTTTATATTAATCAACTCATTAGAAAATGTCCTCAAGATATTCTTGATATCATCAAGCTCACATGACTGATCGGGAATAATTTCTTTAGCAAGTGGTTGAGGATATGTGTACATAAATAGAGGTGGGGTTATGAATTTAGGGGCTTCTAGAAGTAATGGCAAGGAAATTTTTGGGAACATGGGCATGGGAGGCCTTGGAGGTAATTTTCTAGCATGTATCAAATTATTTTCATCTCTGACTGCATAGCAATAAGCCTCTGGCAAAGTGTGTCCTCCAAGTGATTGAATCATAACATATATATATATAAATTCAAAGCCTTAAGATAAAATACTATAGCCATACCTGGTAATGATCTAGCTATAGTAAGGATTCTTTTCCAAGCCTTTTGAAATCTAGAATTGAAGTCAGTCATTGCTTCTTGTGGTGCCCTTTGGATGGTAATTAATTGTTGTAACAAAGAAGACTTATCACCCTTCTCTTCAAATCTTTCAAAGAAAAGATCTCTAAGTTGATCCCATGTAGAGATGGTATTTGGGGTTAGGGACTGGTACCATTCTAGAGCTTTCCCTTTAAAAGAAGCTATTAATAGTCTTATGGCCACATTTTGATGTGTGACAACATGCATATCATAGACATCTGATACATCCTGTAGATGTTTTTTAGGAGTTTTAAAGTCTTGCCCACTGAATTTGGGTAGAGCTTTTAGGGCATTCACTAGGATAGGGTCCCAAGTGGCTGGTGGTATTGGGAGAATCAATGGACTACCAGTGTTCCAACTTGCATAATTTCTTGGGGGTATAGGGGCTCCCATATTTGCTCTTGGTATTGGTATAAACTAGTTAACTCTTCTTCTTAGACTATTTACCAAAGGTGGCAAAAAGAATACCTAGATTTATAGCAGATTGTGATCTGTTTACTAGTCCATAGCTATGACTCCTTGTAGCTCTCTAGTTCATATGATCTTGAAAGAAACTTCAAGATTGGTCCCACCGAGCATGCCAAAAACTGTTGATGTCTTTAATTTCACTTGTTATAACAAAAACAATGGGAAGTTTCAAGATGTGGGATTTACGACTTGAAACAACCTCCAATTTTTAAGAAGCTAGTCTCTTCTTTATATCAAGTGTATACTAGGAAAAGGGATAGGAATTTTAACAAAACACAAATGCAAGAAAGAAAATCTAACTATGGCAGTGCACCTGAATGTAATTTGACCTTAATCCTGAGCACTTGTTTGCTCTTAAATGTAATTGAATCTTACATATAGTCTCACTATGCTCAGGATTAAGGTAGAATTACATTCAGGCGCACTGCCATAGTTAGATTTTCTTTCTTGCATTTGTGTTTTTGTTAAAATTCTTATCCCTTTTCCCAATATACACTTGATATAAAGAAGAGACCAGCTTCTTAAAAATATGGAGGTTGTTTCAAGTTGCAAGTCCCACATCTTGAAACTTCCCATTGTTGGTGTTATAACAAATGCAATTAAAAACATCAATTGTAGGATAACTATGTGGGATTGATTTCCATCATTGGAGTATTATATATATACTCAATAATTAATCATAAAGGAAGTGATTGAGGTTAGCTTAGCCCATTACAATCACCTTTTTTTAAAAAAAATTCAAATTTCCCTTAGGGTTTCAAATAAAAATAATGTAAACAACAAATTTTAATCAGCATAATCCAATTATGATATCTTAGTTTTCTCATCACACACACGCATACATAATGCACATTAACTAATGTTTTATTGCAGTCAATTTGGATAACTCCATGGTCAATGGACATGAACAAATTGCAATGTTATCCTCCTATAGTGGTTTTGTAAAAAAAACATATGATCATGTTTATGATCTATCATAATTAGGGTTCTATTTATTTTTATATTTTATTATTATTCATTAAGCATAGTCAATAGGGATAAATCCACACTTAACATACATGAATGTGTTATGTTGTTGTCTGCTTATAATGGACCTATCAAGAATCAATTTTAGATCCTATTATCAATCTTGAGAATGAAAAATCACCTCATTTATATATTTATAGTTTTATACATCTAAAATAATAAACCAAAAATTATGTTTGATAAAAATATATTTTCTTCTTAGTATTATAAAAAAAAATACTAGATTCTAATATTTAATATGTTAAAAATAATAATTGTTAATTATTATACATCTTTATAATTTTGGTAACTATCTATTTTTACACCTATTAACATCATAAACATTTATTATTTTATCAAAAATAGTGTAAAAAACTAACCCAAATGTTTTCAAGATACTTTTAGCATTCAAATATAAAAAAATCTTCTTTGTGCATTTTTACCACCATTAAGTGTGGATCATAATATTTTTTAGTCTATGAAATGATATTTATATTTTTGAAAAAAAAATAGGAATTAAAAATTCACCTAGACCATATGTCCACACATTATGGATAGGCCTATTATCCTTATCTCTATCTGATGCATGAAAAAACAATTTTCTACCCTCAAAATATAGAATATGATCTCTCTCATGTACCCTAACACCCTCAAAGTAATCCCATACAATAATATTTACTTTTTTGATAGAGGGATTTCAGGAATTCCCTTTGGATACTAGAGATACCAAGGGTTTGTTTTATGCCTCAAAATCTTGTATCTTTTCCTTAATTCTCATATTGACTTATTATAAGAAGATGCCATTGTAAAAATTAAGTATGAAAAAAGGGTAATAAAATTACTTAGTTACTAGTTATAAGTTCTTGATGAATTTTTTAGCCTATATTGATTCTTGTATGTGACTAATTTTCACTCACCTTGTATGGCTAATAATCCCAAGATGCTTTTCCAAATGTCTGTAGACTATAAGTGAATTATTCAATATGTAAAACATTAATTATTTATGTGGTGCACTTAATTAGTTTGTTTATATTTTATTATTATAGTGAAACATATACCTTATGTATATATAAATTCTAAATAAACCATTTAATTCACATTAATTTTTATAGATATTCATCTTTGTGATTTTCCTTCAAAAATTCCCTTAGGATACTAGATATGCCAAGGGTTTTTTTAAGCCTCAAAATATCATATTTTTCTCTTAATTATAATAGTGACTTATTATAAGAAGATGCCATTGTAAAAATAAATTATGAACAAAAAGTAAAAATATTTATTAGTTACAAATTCCATATGCTTGATGAATTGTTTAGTCTATATTGACTCTTGTATGTGACTAATTTCCACTCACCTTGTATGGATAATAAACCCAAGATGCTTTGTTAAATGCCTTTAGGCTATAAGTGAATTATTCAAGATACAAAAACCTTACTTATTTATGGTGGTGCACTTGATCAATTTGTTTATATTTTATAATTATAGTGAAACCTATACCTTATCTATAGATGAAATGCTAAAAAAAACCATCAAATTCACATTAGTTTTTATAGATATTCATCTTTGTTATTTTTATTGAATTGGAGATCATAGGCTTATGCCTATATGGGAAAAATAAGCCTTTTATGATATTGTTTCTTATGGTAATTTTTTTTTACTTTATTTCTTTATTCTTAGTAGTTTTAATAACATAATATAAAAATAGACCTCATTACATATTACACTTTATGTATTTTTTGCCTTTAACTTTTTCATTTCAACATGACTATGATAATGTCAAATCCACTTTTCCTTCTTTTAGCTTATGGGTTAAGTTAAGAACTTGAATTTTATTTATAAATGACTAATAAAATGATAGAAGATGATTTTAAATCATTCAAATTTGATGGTATTGACATGATAAAGTAAGGAGAGATACATTTTGTAATTATTACATATTCATTCTATCACTTATGAACATATGCTCATGATACCATTAAGTTTGACAAAGTGAAGTCAAATTTATTTCTATTTCTTATGGAATAAGGTCCTATTTCACCATAGATTAAATAGTAACCTGATATGGCCAACAATCCCCATTCTTTTTCTGAATTGGGACCCCTTGTTATGACCCTATATTATTTGTTAACATTATGGTTTATTACGCATGGGTCTTAGATTAGTCTTCTAATTTAGAGTCATTTTTTTAATAATTTTTCAATGTGGATCAAGATTAATAACTAACTATTAAATTTAAAGTTAAGTGTTTTTAAGAAAAGGTCAAATTTACTAAATCTTTTGACACAATTGATAGAAAAAATATAGCTAATTTCAACTATAATGTTCCTTATTTAAATATTTAAGCTTACATGACAGGCATTGAAAATTAATAATAATGACTCTATCTTCTCATTTTCACATATTTTTACACTTTTAAAAACACTTCGATAGTTGACATATTTTGATATTTATACTCTAATAAAATTTTATTCTTTTTTGTGCAGACTACATGTCATTATTTCATGACCTCATAATCTTTCACCCAATCACATTATTTAGACTAATTTTGATGCTCTAATCTAATTATATCATTCCACATGAAATATATTTCACACTATTGCATCTTAATATCTCACTTGAATGCCCACACTAAGTGTGAATTACGGAGATATAATGAGTTAATAATTGTAGGACATGTGAATAGTTATAACACCCTTATAATTTGTTTAGAATAATTTACATATATGAAATCATCATAAATGTTTGATCTTGTCACTATATGCCACATGACATCATGTTATTGGTCACATGCCTCATATATTTTTCTAACATTATACTTAGACCAAGGATGGTGAGATTTATAATCTAACCAAATGAATAGATATGGCCCACCATGTAGATACTCATATTTTGACATAATTTGGACAAATATTATATGCTAGGAAAAAAAGGGCATGTGGAATTTCAAAATAATTTGATTAACTTGAAAAAATATAGAAATAAATCAAATTATAATGGGAAAAGGCATTTAAATCAATGAAAGGGTTATATTGTAAATAAATTGACATGAATATGCAGTCTATTTAAACTATTTAAAAACTTAAACAAACATAGATAATTAAGATTTCTAAATCATCCAAATTGTCATTGCTTTCCAAATCACCTTGTAATAAAACTACTTGTTTGAGATTTAGAGCCCAATTTTTTCACAAAAAATAATACTAATTCGAAAAACCAATGAATTTAAAGCTCTGGAATCCTACCTATTTTCATATGAGACTGATTTGGTATTATCAAATACCCTATTTATCTAAGGATCCCTATCAAATAAATTTATGTATTAAAACATAATTCATGACGAGGTAGCCAAAGCCAAACCATTAAAACTAGAGGAAATATCCAAGGAATAATATTCCACCTAATATGTTGATTTTACACACATCTAAAAGTCATCTATTATTAATCAATTTTGAGGTATTTTCAAATATAAACCTTATTCTATAACCTCTTTGTTTGAATCCAACACTTGGATGAATTCATGTTATCACTGAAAAATCTTAATGAAATATACTTTGTGGCTAGGATGGCCATTTATAATTAATATCAAATGACACAACTAGACACTAAGGATAAAAAATAAGTTATCTCTAAGTGGATCACTAAAAATAACCTTCAAGAAGTATTGAGGGAATTGTAATAAAACCCCAAGAGGTGGGTTGACAAGGAAGATTTGGATAACATCTAGATTCCTCACTTAATATTAGGTTTATAGATAGGGATGGTAATTATTAATTGACCTTATGGTGTCTAATACATACTCTTGTTAACAATGTTTGGGTCCCCTTTTGTATCAATGATATATTGACTCCAAATTTTGGAGGTATCATTACCTTAAATATCAAACAAAGAATCTCAGGGCTAAAAAGGGTGAAAAAATTTATATTATGTATTATGTAGTTAAATTTATTACTTCCCCAATATACTTTTGACAAAATCCCATAGTGGACTCTTGCTCTAGGGAAATCACTCCATTAGAATTTTTTGAACTTATCTCTATAATTTTTGATAGTATACAATATAAATCTATGATTTTTATACCCTCTTGTATATCAAGACATCAATGAAGAGTCCATGCACTATTTGTCTGATGAGATGATAAAGACCATATGAACATATGAGCCTATTGGTTATATATTAATTCCATAGTTATCATGATAGAGGGAGTGCTTGTGTCAGACCTTAGGTTTATTATATTTGTTTAAGATAATTTGGTTGAGAAATATATTACATACAAAATATACCATAGGGTTGGATTTGTATCATAGGATTATGAGGGCGATGTTAGTTTCTCTTCTTAGTGGATAAAAAAAAAAATTTATTGAAAACTAGAATTACAAACCCAAGGCCTAGGGTGAGAAATATAAAAAACAAGAAAAAAGGGAAATAATAATACAAAATGACACATTTACTTCCTTAATATTCTAAAATACTTATAGGCATGAAATTTGGCATGTGCTCATCTTATGTAAAATTGAATCCTCATAAACACTAATGCTTAGTGGGAAACATCTCTTTTTGTTCACATGTGGTTTGGATTTTGCATGAATTTGTTGTGTGAATATCCTCTTACAAATTTTACATAGTAAATGTGCATAAAAAATCTTGTCTAGGAATGGTCATGGCACTTGTATTTATAAGTTTTAAACTAACTTTAACCAAAGTTTACTTAGATTAGGGTTAGTTTTGGGAGTCCAAATTTAATTAATGAAGACTTTTATTATGCATTTATAAAGGCACAGCTCAACATTTCTAATTTTTATGACATTTCTGTTGATACTTTATAATTCTTAACTTTGAGGATGATGACATCATCATGCCCTCATATTTTTTTTATAAATTACATATTCACTAATTCAACATGTAATTTTCACTTAAGCATTTAATTTGATTTTTTTTGTTAATAAATTCTACAATATCCCAAATAGGGATACCTTGATGCAATTATAGACAATTTTGTTTAATGTGCAGATGAATTTGAGATGTTTAGGTGATTTATAAGCTTATTTTGAATATTTTGGTATAAATAAATCTAAATTTTACTTAGAAACAAAATTGGTTGAAAATGAGTGTCTATAGGATTAATTTTTAAATACAACAATTAGGCATATTGGTCCACATTGTTTAATAGATTTGGCTATAAGATCTTTTATCTTTAGAAGGGATTATGTCTAATAGAAACTCATAGGGACTCTTTCAATTTGAATGATCATGACCTTTATCATTTTGATCCAATGGGTAGGTTTAGGTCCCGTATAGAATCCTTTAAATGAAAAGTTTATATTATCTTTAGTCAAAACATACACTTTTTATACTCGATCTTCATCAATGCATTAGAGAATGATAATATGAAGAAGAATACATAAAATGTATGCATTGTTTTTATACTAGTCCAAACCCATCAGCCAAGGAAAATAAAAGAGATACCATATGATTATGTAAGTTAATAATCTTCACAATTAATTAGGGTTAAAATGATAAGGATGGTATTCCAATGCCTACCTCCTCCAACACTCAAATTAAGGATCATCAATATGGAAGAGATAACTTAGCCTTTCACTTCCTCTTCCCCTATTATGTTTATATTTTATGTATTTCTTG
>JARHVA010003688.1:55000-352500 GCA_037957365.1 Torreya grandis
TAATCATGCCTATACTCTAGTGAAGGCAACAAACAAATTTTGACACTACATTATGTGAAGCAAAGACCATGCCATTATGCCCCATCCAACTAAAAATATCATGTTGGGGAGTAATAAACTTGGGTAATGTAGGGGTAATTATATGGATAAGATACAATAATACAACATCAAGATTAGACCAATAAATATGGCTAGAGGAAAAGTCCTTACCTAATAAATTAGTGAATTTTATCCTCAAATTAATGTAGTGTAGTTTTATATATACAAAATTTGTACTCTTTGGAAGATTGTTCAATCCTTCCTAATTTGGAATAACATGGAGATAATCCTAGGATATGGGTGACCTTTAGATGGATTGAATATCTAAGATATATGGATAGCTCCCCTTGATGTATCACTTAGGATATTTCACTAATCTATCACCTTGTTATAAAAATAGAGAGAGAAACTTATTTTAATGGAGGTGATGCACCAAAATTACTTGACTAGTACCAACCAATTGCATGTACACATTAACCATGAGACTAACTTGAACTCACACTACTCATAATCTTCATCTCTACATTAGAAATTCACATGAAAGTTGTGAAATATGATTATTCTAAGAAGACTAATCAAGAGGTTATAGACTGACACTAATGAGTAGACAACTCACTCAACCTTTCACACATCACCTAAACACTTCAAATGACATGAAAAGAAGGTTTCAAATTACATATAAATGCTAGAAATGGACAACATGCCAAAGAAAGCAAAGAAAAAAATTGGTAAGATTTAATAGTCATGAAAAAACATTAAATTAGGTAAAGGATAAGGTAAAACAAATATTTTCTCATTGATCAAAGGCTTTTATATGGGTAGGGCTTTGCCATACCCAGGTGGAGGAAATGAAACAAGCCAAACAAGGCTACTTAAATAGAGAAATGAGAGAGAAGAAGAGAGAAGGGTGTAGGAGAGAGAGATGGAAAGTGTCAATAAGAGTTACAATCAAGAAATTAGGTTGAATAATATTTTCATCAAGCTCCCAAAGTCATGTGTTGCTTTCCTAAAGATTCTTTCCTCTTCCAAATGGCATGGAGTTTCTTCTAGTTGCTTGACACCTTGGCTTCTTCTTCAAAACTACCCCTTATATTATATTTAGAGGTGATAAGTGACACTTTTCATCATCAATTAATATCCATTCACCTTATATCTCAGTTCTTGACACCTTGCATAAATCTATAATCTCTTCAAACTAACATTGTAATGATAATTACACCTCTTAGGTGTCTTGGATCCCACTTAACATTATTATGCCTATCTTTATTCTAAGTGTCAATTATTTATTTCACCCGTAAAAATTCAATATATCTCCTATATGGAATATCTATATCATATAAAAATAAAAAAACTTATTTGGATACATCAAACACTCACTAATGCTTCATCTTGCACCTTAAGCTTCCACTAGCCTTTAAATCCTTGTAGCCCTAGAAATAAAAAAACTCCTTTTATAAAAGTATGTATGGATTATATTAGAAAAATAATGGTATTTTTAAGTACCTAGTATCCTCTTATATCTCCATGCCAAATTTCATGACCTAAAACCAAGTGGAAGTGTATTTTTGTACTATTATCTCTCTCCAATTATGCGTCAATTATTCCTCTAGGCCTAAAAATTGAGTTTTTGTTAAAATGGCCTCCAACACATTTTAAACTTAGGAAAAATGTTTTATTCACTTTATCTACCCATTATTTTACCATATTCCATGCCAAATTTTAGCTTCTTAGACCTTGTACATATATGTGAAGCATAAAATGGCTAAACCCCTAGCCTAAATGCTTGAAAAGGCTTGAGAGGAATTTAAAGTGATTTGAAAATAGGTTTTAAAGTTATAGTGATTAAAAAATATATGTTCTATTCTTAAACACATTAATATAACTCAACTCATTTAATACAGGTCCTTTGAACTACTTTATAGGTCTGTATATATGCTCTTTGGCTAGCAAAATGGTGCATTTCTCACCTTTTAACCTAACTTATTGACTTGAATGAATTGTAATTCACCTTAATAAACATGAAAATTTGTGTAGATGACTATGAGACCTCTTCCCCAACATACAAATCCTCTGTCCTTGGTTAGTAGACCATTATATACCCTGTAAACTTAAAATTAGACCTATAACTATGCATTTAGGATAATTATATATAGTTTTTACCTTGAACATGCCAACAATTACTTGATAAGATGATCATGAGACTTGAGGAGGTCAAAAAATTAATTATAAGGTAAAGATAATCACTTTAATTAATTTTAAGTTCTTTTTCTCCCATCAAGTCATTGAAGTGCTCCTTGGCAGCTTGTGAGAGCCTTGCACTCTTAAGGATTGTTCATAGATCTCAAGCCCTAGATGAACATCCAAATTCCATAAATTTTTATTAAATAAGGTTGAAATATTATGCATAAAATATTGAGCTACCATGAATCTTCTCATGAAATATATGAACAAGTATAAGATCTTCTCGAGATGGAAAACTAAGTTTAGTGAGGTCTAGAATAGAAATTAGGCTTGAAAGTACTAATTTGGAGGTTTTTTAACTTTAAACACTTTGGGGAGATATATGACACTCACCATTCCATGTCCCAATGGTCATATTACCATTATTATAATTTATACCTAATTTATATTCCATTAGTTCTATTGAGGGAAACATACCCCGATTTTTGAAAATTGGGACCCTTGAGAAACCTTGAAGAGTAAACATGAAAACATGGCATGATAGGATCTTTTGTATAATTTTAAGATAATCCACTCGATAAAAATCAAGATTAATTTGTTATTGTTCACTTTAATTTTGTCTAACATTCCTAATAAATAGTCTTCATGGCTTTTAGTTCTCGGTTCCATGGTGTATTTTCCTAAGAAGGTCATGCTCTAAAACCCTGGCAAAACCCTTAGTTTAAATTTGAATATTGGTGAGAGATAAATTGGTGGGAAACTTTTTAAATCCATTTTGAACCTAAGCATAAATTTCATATCATAATCTTAGTCATGTTTTTTAACATGTCTAAAAATTAGCTTAAAAATTCTTGGTCCCCTTTATTATTTCCCTCTTGAAGCTATTTATATTTCTAACTAGGTATAATCTCAATTTTATAGGGTCCCTTTTAATATTTCCTAGCCTAGTCCCTTCCAATAATAACTTAGCCTAAAGTTTTAATCCTAAGGCCTCGTCATATTTATTAATACAAAAAAGACCTTATCTTTAACACCTTATCCTAAGTATTTTATATCACTGTGAGTCTTAACTTAGCTTCCTTGCATCTTGTAGGATCCAATGACCCTCACATAATGCAGTATTTGATCCAACAAAGTGAGAAAATCCTAAGCTTAAAATTAATTAACATGCATCTTAGAAGATCTAACAATCCACACTTTATCATAGGAAAAGGATCTAATGGCACAAGTGCCCCAATAAAGCTACACCCTTAGCCTTCATCCAATGGTTTTGAATTCATTGCAAAGACTTGATCAAATGAAGTGAAGCACAATTTAAAATTAAAATAATTATGGAAGGCCTGTAGGATTGACACATGGAACCCTTACATTTTAGGATTAAAATCAAAGTGGTACACCTAATAGAAACAACTAATCATGAGCAAGATCTCAGATCATAACCTTTTTTCTCTTGCTTACTCACAAGACCTTAATCGAATGGACTGCATTAAGTTCATGATCTTGGGAAGCCCCATATAGGTTCTAAGTGGAACTCTCATATTAGGTCATAATAATTTTATGATCTTAAATTTGACTCTTGCATGGCCATCATTTATTGTCTATGAGAATTTATTTGAAGTCCACATGACCATCAACTTTAATCCCATTAAATTAAAAGTTTCACTAGCTTAAAATTGATATTTACACAACCATCATTTGATGTCTGTTAGATCATCAAATTTAAGATAATTAATTATTCTACTTAGGATCAAAATACACTCCAAAATGTTTGTGAAAGTTCATGAATTTCCATGCAGACTAATGGAATTCCCTTGAAAGATGCTCAAAAACTATAAATATTCAATCTGAAAAATATGGAAAGCGTCTTATGGTCTAAGTATATGCAAAATAAACTTAGTCTAAGTATATAGTTTAAGGTCCCCATTACATTTTATTCAAACACCATGAACCTTAAACTATATAATAATACTAAGTTTTATTTTAAAAGAGTCTTTGTTATGCAGAACTTGGACCAAGTGTTTCTAACCAAAGGTTTTAGTGTGTTTGTTAATGCAATAAAACCCTATTTTACATTATACCATTATATCATTTTGACCCTTTTGAGCATATTCTATAGGATTGACATAAATATTTTATCTCAAAGTGTACATGGTGTTTATATAACACAACATAAACTTTGGCATAAGATATTTAGCCATGGTATCCTTTGTATAAATCTAGAAAACTTAGGCATAAACACTTTATCCTAAAGGTTATTTTGTTTTTAATAAACATGAAATAAACCTTAGCCTAAGAAATTTAATCCTAGGTCCCACATTAATAATGTGCTAACTTAAATTTTGGGCATATTTAAAGATCAATGGTTTGTGCTTCATCATGAGAAGATGATCCAATGTTGTGAAGACCTAGTGGACTTTTAAATGGAGTCCCAAGAGCCCATGGGATCAACGCATAGTGAAATCAAATTCAAAGTAGAACTAAAAAATGATCTAATGGTTTGCACTTCATCATGATTCATAATCCAATGACATGAAAGTGGCAATTACTTTTTAAAGGCCCATGAGCTCATTGCATAGCCAATGTTCATTTAATGAATGATTGGCATTGGATACAGAGCATAGGAAGGCATGAAAAAATGCCAAGTGTCATAACTGCAAGGCTTGGAATAAACAAAAGCCATTGACAAATAAAGACTTGAATCATGATCAATGGCTCAAAGTCACTCAAAAAATCCTCATCTAATGGTGTGAAATAAAATAATGAATTTTAAATGCCAATAAATAGTGTTCAAAAGACATTTATGAAAAATGCCATGAATGATCTAGATCAATGCCACATATGTACCATGTAAGAAGAAAATGACAAAGTAAGAGATCTTGTGGGCTCAAAAATGTCAAAGTATAAAAGAATTTTTTTGAAAACAAATACAAGGCACATATAATCTAGAGTCTATATAAATCCTACCATTAAAATTTCTAAAACCCTAAACCCTACATAAAAGCAACCCAAATGAAATCAATTGGTTACAATTTAATCTGAAGATAGCTTTATTATGTTTTTGAGTGAAAAAGAGCTACCACAGAGGCAAATTTAAAATCTAGGGTAAATAAATTATATATTTGAAGCCATGGTGGACCATAAATAGTACTTTAAAGAGGGGACATAACTCTACCTATCAACAGATAATGAAGTATCTTCAAAGACACTAAATTAGATGTTGTGGCCCTGAACTCCCTAGGTGTCAAGAATTAGTCTAAACTTTTCTTCACCATCAAGGAGCTAAAACCCATCACCAAGGAGGAGTAGAGAATTTTCATGATGATAAGGGTGCACTATGACGTATTTATAGTCTAGATGACTGACCTTCATTATGTTGTTGTCAAGCTTAAGGTACTTCATTGCATAGATGATCTTACTCTAGTTTTTGTAGACTATAGGGTTGATAATGATTGGATCATCTAAGAAGGGAATTATAAGAGGGTATCTTAAATTTCCCATGAGTCCTTTAAAAATTAATATAGCTTCAAATTCCACATGTAGACTTATCTAAAATTAAGGAGTGGACCTCTAAGCATGACCTAGATACTATCCTTAGACCCTAAATACACCAAAGAACCCATGTCTTTAGAGACTTTAAGGGTAATATCCCAATAGTGTAGTTCAAGGAGGGCATCAGGGTGATCATGACCCTATTAAACCAAGCATTAAGATCCCCCTTAATGACCTATGTAAATAGAATCTATGTCTCCTAGATGTATTTCATGGTTGAAGAGAAGCTCACCCCTCTATTTGGAGACTTGATCAATTTCTTCTTAACCAGATATGTCACTACTATTAAAATGAAAATAGATAATAAATTATGTATGATCTCATATTTAATAGATGGCTTTGTGGCCTCCATCATCTTCCCTGACATTAAAAATTGGTCTTCTAAGGTTTAAATCACCATTTCACACCATTACTCCAAATTTTACATCTTTAAGTATAAGAACCACATGCAATTTATTTTTGGTTGTGTCTATATAGCCATAGTGGAGGATATTACAAGTTTTCTGATGCCTATAGTCCATCCACTAATCAAAATATATGTAGAGATAATGAGTGACATATGGTTCTATCTAGACTGTAGAGTTATCAGGATTGAGGTAAGCATGTCCTCACCATATAGATTGCTTGTGTATATACCAAGTAAGCTGGCTAAGCAATACATTGATTCCCAACTCAATAATTTATTTTATGGAATTTGTAAGGAGAAGAGGAAGGTTCTTCTACATCCCATCCATCTAATTATTTGAATGACCATGTTGAGAGATTAGAAACATGTAGAAATCATATACAAACATATGGACTCATTTGGGTTTCGACTTGATGAACTCAAAATGTGGGATCCCAAAAAAATAGTAAGTGATAATTTGAAGGAGAATAAGCTACCCAATCCTAATTATATATATCAACTTGATGTTCATGACATCATTTACCTTAAGGAAAAAAACAATGAAGAAATTTTGGCCAGGATCAAAGGGCACAACATCAAGCTTTAACATAGATAGATAAAAGATGAAAAGCTAGTAGGAGAGGAATGGAAGATGCATCCTATCCACTATCAATTAATGCTTGGACCATCCAAGACATTCTATTAATAACCTCAAGTGCATCAGCCACAACCTCAAGGGAAAATCGTTCAAAGGCAAGATGAAAAGGAAAGCCATGGTAAGGAGAAACTAGAAGAGAGACATAGAGAGGTGCCCTCATCCCTAACCTTGCCATAAAGGCCACCTTCCCAAATTGAACATATATATATGGTTTTCTTATAATTAGATGAGACACTTGAGGGTGCTCTCAAGGAACTTTCAAAGGAATATGGCATAGATGAAGAAGGGGAATAAATTGAAAAGACTCAAATCCAATTAGGAGAACTTGGTGAAGAGAAAGGAAAATAGATTGATCCAGATGTGGTTGCATTTCCCCCTAAAGAGAAGAGGAAGGTATAAATGGTACTAGTCCTTGTTGGACCTAAAATAACAAGGTTGACTCTCACACATCCTACTAGTGAAATCAACCTATTTAGTGATGAATTCCCCACTCATGGACTAATCATCCTTGATTGGTTTATTTATGGTAAATTGTAAAATATCCCTTTTATCTACTATTCATGGGCTAGAATAAAAGCTTCCAACATTAAATTACATGATGACATTAAGACATGGATTAGGGATATAATGAATGAAGAGAAATAAAGAAGGATTGTGGTCACTCCAGGACTAAAGAGCAAGAAAATGGGTGATCCAGGACTATCAAGTAGCATAGGTGTAGAGTTCCTAGAGCCTCTAATGTTCATAGGGTGATCCACCACTATGCAGTTTAATCAAGAGATAGATATATTGGAAAGGGTCACCACTAATAAAGCTATGGTGGGAGCTAGGGAATTTACTTTCCAAAAGGTTGAACCCTTTATAGGTCTAACCTCAATAGGAGGGTAGCAACTTTGGGAAGTTCCTATCCATGAGGAAGATGTTGAGATATTGATTGATGCCAAATCAACTCAAGCAAATTTTGGGATCTAAGGGATGAAATATAGAATCCAAAATCTAGAAAGAGAAAAGGAAAACTTAGAAACAAAAGCCATTTTTTTAGTACCTAACACCATAATGGATATGTTTGAGGCCTCATTATTTGATATGTTTAATTTTTATAATTAAATAAAGATAAAAAAGGATGACTAACTCCAACAAGGTGAAGTATCCAGGGGGTTAATAACAAAATGGTAAAAATTAGAGACCCAAGTAAGGGATCTCATTGACATTTTGATTAAAAATAAGATTCCTAAGTTCAAAAATATTATCTTAGATCATTTGATCACCATATTGGGAATAATAGTAAATAAGGTCCAAGGTCTAAGTGCTTAGACAAGAAATTTGAACAGGCTCCTAATGGATTATAAATGATTAATCATTAGAATTAAGAAGCTACTAGGAACTATGTCGGTAAATACTACTACGACCACTACCCTTGGAATCATTGATGAAGCTAAAAATAAACACGGGGTCACTTTGGTAATGTAGTCAGTTAGGACCAAGATGTAAGGATAGTCTAGTAAAGAGAACAAACTAATCTTGTACATGATATTCACAGTCGAGGAGAAAATTATAGAGGAAAGGAGCATAAAAGAAGCCATATCTAAGGATGATAGAGACTTGGATGACTTGGCTGATCAAGAAGAAGTATACCTCATGAAACCAAATATGGACCTAGATCTTATCAAATAACAACATCATAAAGAAATGAAACTTCTTCAGAATCAACAAGGGGACCCTTCAATAATGGACCCACCCAGTAGACAATATTCCTTTTGTAAAAAACATTGTAATATTTAAAAGAGGAATATTATTTTGTAAGGCATATGTTACTTTATTATCATATTTACCATAGTTCAATATAATTTTAAAATACAAGTGTATTCTAGAACCTTTCAAGGAAAGGATAGTTGTCCTTGTCTCATTTACACTTGTATATTGTAACTGACCAATACAGTACCTATTATTTCTATAAAAGGCTTGTATCACCATCTTGTAAGAGAGATAATTTTGAGCAAATTTTATACACATGGAGAAATTAATATAACTAAGGAGTTTTGAAAAGATTGTCCATATTTGATATGTCAATTACTACTATAGCTTTTCTCTCAATTGCTAGTTTTATTTCTTGACTTTGAATAGCTTCATTGAATTATGGGTTTCATTTTATAATCATATGGTTTAGAATTTTTACATACACTAGATTAGTTGAAGTATATTGAATTTAATTCATTAAATTATGCTTTGTATTTAGATGTGAATATTTTTGTTTGATTATGGTATTAAATCTTTAACAGTAAATTTGGCTCTTGTGATTCTTCACATTATCCTTTGAGGGTTAGCTGGTATATAGTGAAATCTATATCAGAGATGTTGCCAGGTTAGGATAACATGAAAGCAAGCTAGAAGGATCTCATGAGATGAATCTTTTGCACACCACTATGTTGTTGAAGTAAGAAGAAATAACATAAAAAATAATATTTTAAGAGATAAAACAAAGTGAAGAAAACCAATTATTCATTAAGAGAATAAGGCTCAATTAGAGCATACATATAGGGGAGAAACTAACTCCTTAAATGTTGGTCAAAGGATCCATATAACATAAATTTAATTCCATAAAAGGTGGTCACAGGTGATTGAAATAGAAAATTAACTCCCATACCCAGAATAACCAGTCAAGGGAGTTACATATGACAAATATGACACACTATCTCCACCTAAGCAAGCATATCCCCCAAATGTAGGAAAAACCCATGTGAGAAAATATAATATTCCCAAATAAATAAATATATGAAAATAAATACCTACACTAACACCCTCCCATAAGCATAAATTAGGTAGGTAGTGTGATATGAAAATGGGTCCTAAAAACTAGGCCTGATTAGGTACCCATGTACGAGGCAATCTCTCATAAAATAGAGAAAAGGAGAAAACACATAATCCCACCAAAAAGATGGACATGAAATAATTAAAGAGGCTAGAAGGCCCCCAAAAAGATGATATTACTATTGACGTAGACTGCACCCCAAGAAGAGCTTATTGATGAATGAATTTTCTCTCAGTGAAAGGTTTGGTAAAGACATCTGAACTTCCTCTAAAGATTCATAAAATCTCAAGTCAATGACCTGACCATGAATAAGCTCTCAAATAAAATGTATGTGAATCTCAATATGTTGGTCTATTGGTGTTTAACTAGATTCTTTCATATCTATATAGTACTTTGGTTATCATAATAAATGATGGTGGGTTGCCCAATAGGAATGCCAAACTTAGATAGAATCCCCTAAATCTAAATAGCCACAGTAGATACATTAACAACTCCTCTATACTCTATCTCTATGTATGATATAGAAATAACATTTTTATTCTTGATAGACCAACTGATAGGGCTAGAATCCAAAGAAAAACTATAACCTGAAGTGGACTTGTGATTCTAAGTATCACTAGCCCAATCTGAATCTAAAAATCCAACCAAGACAACCTTTATGCCAAATCTATCATGAATCCCAAATCTATAAGAACCTTGAATGCAGTGTAAGATCCTCTTAGATTCTTTATAGTATATCTCATGGGGTTCCTGCATGAATCATGAAATAATCCCTACTGCATATGAAATGTTAGGCTTGGTATGAGTCAGATAAATGAGGCTACCAATAAGTTGTCAATACTGAGTGGAATCAACCAAAGGATTAGAAAAATCAGCCTCAATTTTGACTCTAAATATAAAGGGAGTTAGAGATGGCTTACAATTGGCCATGTGAAACCAAACCAAAATATCAAGAGCATACTTAGGCTATGCAAGTGAAATCCTTGAATTAGACTATGAAATCTCAATGCCAATAAAGTAATGCAAAAGACCCAAGTCTGTCATGTCAAACCTATCCTATAGAGTTGTCTTCACCATCATAATAGATGATGAAGAACTCCTAGTGATCAAAAGATCATCAACATAAAGGACTAGTATCAGTAAAGAATCATCCTTCTATAATAAGTATACATTGGGGTCTAAATGACACCTAGTGAAATTTGAAGTAAGGAGGAAATAATCCATCTTGGCATACCAATCTTGAAGGGAATTTTTGAGGTCATAGATATATTTCCTAATTCTACAAACTAAGGATGAATATTGAACAAACCTAGGTGGTTGATCCATGTAAATATCCTCCTTAAGGTCTCCATGAAGAAAGGCACTCTTCACATCCATCTGATGCACATCCCAACCATATGTTATGGCTAAATCTAGAGTGAGTCAGATTGAAGTCATCTTTGCAATGGGTGTAAATGTCTATGGGTAGTCAATGTCAGATACTTGTGAAAAACCCTTGGTGACCAATCACACCTTATACAAGAATCATCAAGTCTAAGTGTATCCAATGAAAGAAAAGAAGTGTCAAGTGTTGATTCTTTTGGACTCTCCTAAAAGTGAACACTTCTCTCTATGAAAAACTCATGTGTGGTTGGATGTAGAAGGAGATACCCCTTGACACCATTTGGATAACCTATAAAGATGCAAGGCTTGGACTAAGGTTCCATAGCTTTATGTTTCTTCTTAGGTATATGTGCCATAGCTAGAGATCCAAACTACCTAATGTGCTCAACATTAAGTTTCCTTCCATGCCAATTTTCAAAGGGTGTTACACCTTTTAAAGCTTTATAAAGAACCCTATTCTAAATATAACAAGCACAATTAATGGCTTCTACCTAATACTGAAGTGCTAAGGACTTAAATTCAATCATAAAACTAGCCATCTGTTTCAAGAACCTATTCTTACATTATGTAACTCCATTCTATGAAGGACTGTAAGTAATTATCTATTGTAAATCAATCCCCTCCATGATGCAAAACTACTCAAATCTATTGCTAACATATTCTCCTCCATTATCAGTTTGAATAACCTTGATGGATTTCTAAGATTGTTTCTCAACAAGAGTCTTGAAGTCTTGAAAATATTCAAACATTTTAGACTTTTTCTTGAGAAAGTAGACCCATGTATATCTTGATAAATCATCAATGAAATTGAGAATGTACTTATCCCTTGTAAAACATAAACTATGAAAAGGTCTAAATACATCACTATGAACTAACTCTATTGCTTGTGAAGCCATCTAAGCTTTGCCTTTGTCAAATTTTTCTTCAAGGTGATTTCCAAGAGATAAAACCACACAAAGTCCCTCAAAGAATTAGACTCGAGGCAAGCCTATAAACATGTCATTTTTTCTAAGTTGTTCAAGATAGTAGTAGTTAAGGTGGCCAAACTACTCATGCCATAATTTTCTAAGTCCATCTGAATGAGTCAACAATGCTATTAGAGAAGAATCAGGTAAAAAATGAGAGGTGTATAACCTAGCTTGGTGATCTTCCCTCCCTACTACCACTACAAAATCACTATGTAACCCCCTAATGATAACTAAATCTAGTAAACACTCAACCCTCATGCCTTTACCAATATGGGTGATTCGATACATGGATAGGAGATTCATTGAAATAGAAAGAACACTTAGAAAATTATTGAGTGTCCATCCTTCCATTTCAATAGACCCTCTCCCTAAAAGTGGTATAGAAGTACCATCACCCAAACTAATAGAAGACATGATGCAAGGCTCTAAGGAAGAAAGCTTAACTAGTGAATATCCCATGTGGTTAGAAGCACCTAATTCAATAACCCATGAATATGTTGAAGCTACAACTACTACAAGGGCCTTACCTTTTTCTTTCTCTTTCCCTTTCTTGTTTATCTTAGTAGAATCTTGGGTAGATGAATTTTGCTTGATGGACTGAGGAATACCTATGTTGATCTTCTCTAGGAGATGAGTTAGGTGATATATTTGCTTATTCTTCCACTTATGTTCATCATGCCCATTTTTATTAAAATAGGCACACATAACATTCTCTTTATTAGTTTTTTCATTGGAAGAGGAAGATTCAGTGTTACTTTTGGCAGAGAATGATTCTTTCTTCTTCTCTTGATCCTTATTATTCTTCTTCTTCTCTTAGTTTGAATTATTTTATTTTCCATTCCTAACAATTATGGATTAAAGTTTTGTGGAATTCAATGTACCCATCTGATTCAACTTGTCTTACTCCTTATTTAAGTTAACAATGAAAGCATCTAAAGAGGGCAATTTCCATGTAGTGCCCAATACACTTTTAGTGGCATGGAAGGTAGAGACAAAGACTAAATATCTAGGACCTAGCTTAGAGAGTATAGAAAGAACAATTTGTTCATCTTCTTTCTTTATCCCAAATTCCTTCAATTGTAATCTCAAGGACTTGAAATTAGCGCAAAAATCTTGAAGGTTGTCAAAGTTACAAGGGCATAGGCTAATGAGTTCATTCTTAAGCTCATGACCTCTCATCACATCTTGCTCTCCAAATAGTTTACCTAGAATGGTCCATGCATCATGAGGTGACCTAGTAGGTTCTAAGTGAAATATTAGATTAGGTGATAAAAAAGGACTTAATAGCCCATAGGCTTCATCACTATGGTTATACCACTTAACTATCTCTGCATCTATCCTAGGTTTAGTTTCATCACCCATGGTTATCCTATGTAAAACTTTACTCATAATAATTATCATCTTGATTTTACATTTGTGATAGTTGAAAGGAGTTAGTGGGTTGATTAAATTTGAATCCATTAGTGAAAAAATGAGTTGTAGTAGTAGTGCAAGTTATAGTTTTTGCAAAATTGATAGTGCAAGTAGAAATGAAATAGTGACTCAAAAATTGGATACCCTCCTAAACTATGAAATGGTGAACACTCCCAAATGTTGAAAATGTACACTAAAAAGATGCCATACTCAGCTAATAGTTCATCTAGAGCAATCAGTACATGTGTCATAAAGACAAATTTATGAAAACAAGGTGAGGACATCAAGTTCAGTTGATATTGCATCCAAGAGTGTACAAGTGCAAAAAAAGGGTCAAGTAGAGAACCCCCCAAAAAGTAAATTTATAAATTTAGTGCATTTAAAAAATTAAATTAGACCAATGGAGAGAGGGTAAAATAATATGTAATTTTGAAAAAGATGGAACTCAATTCTAAGTTGCCTATAAAAATTTATAGAACATTATATTTCCCATCATTAATGGCCTATTTAGAAAATTATGCACTAAAATTTTTAATGCACTAATTAAAAGGCAATACACATAGCCTTCCAACCAGTCAACAAAAATAGAATTTAATTATAGATATTCTCAAGAAAATTACAAGTCTCTTAAAATTCTTCCTTAATATATTGTTTTAAAAAACAATAAAAAAACCTTTAGCAACAATCACCAAATTTGTTTTTATTTTGAGTAGAAATTACTAAAAACACCATAACTTCTACATTTCTTAACTAAATTCAAAACATTAAATTGATCTAGAAAGATAAGAGAAAGGTGCACCAAACCTAGAAAATTTTTAGCATGATTCTTTAGGGTTGGAGTGCATCTTTCAAAAGAATAAATGGATGAAAAACTAGCCACAAATAGCAATGTCTTCCTACAAATATATGGAGCCAAAAATAGAACTATAAAACTAGATCAATGCAGATGAATAGTTTGGAAGCATGCTTCCTTTATATTTGACCTTAAAACATATTTAGTAGAACCAATCTATGAAATTGAAATATAAAGGAACACACATTCTAAATAATCTGACAAATAACTTATGATATCAAATGAAAGATTAATAATAAACAAAACCAGACTAACATTTACCATAGGTAGGCTCTGATACCATATCATAGATGCTTTTAGGTCTGGATAACATGAAATCATGATGAAAGGATCTTATGAGATAAATTTTGTGTGCACCACTATGTTGTTGAAGCAAGAAGAAATCACATAAAAAAAGAATATTGCAAGAGACAAAATAAAGTGGAGAAAATCAATTATTTATTAAGAGAATAAGGCTAAAGTAGAGAAAACATATAGGAGAGAAAGTAAATCCTCCTCAAATGGTGGTCAAAGCACCCCTATAATAGAAATGTAAGTCCTCCACAAAAGGTGGTCATAGGTACTTAAAATAGAAAAGTAACTCCCATACCCAGAATAACTAGTCAAGGGAGTTACCTATGACATATATGACACACTATCTCCACCTAAAAAAGCATATCCCCCAAATGTAGGAAAAATCCATGTGAGAAAATATAATATTCCCAAATAAATCCAAGAAAATAAATACATACTCTAATAATCTAATATTAAGGTATTTTTTATTATATATTGGTTTGAGTGCATACTCAGTTGTAATTGACACATTGTCATAATATTTGATACTAAGATAGGCAATCACTCATTTTATTTTTTTCCTTACCCTTCTCTTTGCTCCTATTTTTACACCAGATCACTTTATTTTAAACTTCATTATAAATATACATACACACACACACACACACACACACACAAATTTGTATTCTATGTTTGGATCATAATTCACTGATTTAACATAGATTAGAATCTACAAAGAATGGACAATCATGGCTCCCAACTATCACTTATTATAAATTTTGTGGAACGCTCATACATATCTCTACTACTATTTTACACACACACACACACACACACACACACACACACACACACACACAGAGAGAGAGAGAGAGAGAGAGAGAGAGAGAGAGAGAGAGAGAGAGAGAGAGAGAGAGAGAGAGAGAGAGAGAGAGAGAGAGAGAGAGAGAGAGAGAGAGAGAGAGAGAGAGACACACACACACACACACACACACACATATATAAATTTGTATTCTATGTTTGGATCATAATTCACTGATTTAACATAGATCCTCTAGAATTTACAAAGAATGGACAATGATGGCTCCCAACTATCACTTATTATAAATTTTGTGGAACACTCATACATATCTCTACTACTATTTTACCATAGGTGACATCAAGTTAACACAACCTATTATTCATGATTTGTATTCTTCAAATTATAAAATAAGAAGTGTTCTTTGAACACTAAGAAACTCTATGGTGCATTTAGAGACATCAACAAGTGTTTTCTTTGGTGCTAGAAGGAGGGCATCTTTATGAATTCATTGAATCTTTGTTAATTTTAGCAAGTTTTGATTTAAGATTAGTGTATCTTTGTGTGTTTAATTAAATTATTTACTTATAAGTATAAATATCATTGATATTTTTGGTTTTTGATGTATCTTTGTGATTCCTTAGACAAAGATCAAGGTTCTTTGAGATTTGATGCTTGTTTTCAGTAAATTTAGCTTAAGCTTTGAAAATCAATAGCATTTGAGGTTAGGATGGATTTTTTTGATCAAATGTTGAAAAATATTTAATAGATATGAGTTTATTTTAACTTAAATTTATAAAGATAGATCATATTAGTATAATTGAATACATCTTTGAGCTCTTATAGGTAAAGATCAACATCCTTTATTATTCTTTATGCAATATTTGAAAAATGAGCTTAATGTGTATGTCTAATCCTTGTTACTTATAAATATTAGCCTGACACATTATATTTAAAATAGGATATTCAAATTTCATGTTGGAATTGCCAAATATTCAAATCAGATCACACTCAGAGACAAGGGAGCCTTTTCTTGAACTTAAGGTTCATCGAAAGGCTATGATGACAAAGGTAGACACAAGAGATCCAAATCTCTACCAACTTCACCTGTTCAAGGTACCTTTGACTTCAACCTTTATCTAGGTATGGATTGGTTGGGATAATCTACAATCAATGTTTTTGGTGTGGTACATAATCTCCCATGTAACCTTGAGAAGTATTTACCTACATTTAGTCCAACCAGTATTACAACTGTCAAAGAGCACATTAAGTATTTTAAATCTACCTTAATGTTTCTAATTATTGTGAATGGGGATGTAGCTTGTAGGTTATTCCCATTTATATTTATATATGCTACCTATGAATGGCTCTTGAAATTTCCTAATAATTACATCACTAGTTGAGATGGTTTCACCAATGTTTTTATAAACCAATTTGGTAAGATTATCAGTCGTTCTGTTATTTTCCATTAGTTCACCACCATTATAAGAGATGCAAGTGAGCCTATTAGGTCCTTTAATGATATATTTTATAAAATGTATAGCAAGACCATAGAACCCTTTAATATTGATGATGTCTTAGCTTTATAAATATATAAGGATGCAATAGATCCCATGACCTCTATATTTTTTAAGAGATCTGTGTCAACCATAACTTCATTAGCTAAGGCCTATTCTAAGGTGGTAAACATCAATGATCAGATGTGACCCCAAGGGAAAATGGTATGTTCTATTCTAAATTTTAACCCACATATGCCTATTCTAAACATCTTTCCAAATAATAACTAGAATTTCCCAACCTTAAATAAAATCCTAAACTTAAATCAATTGTTATTAAGTCATGATACACCCAATCATAAATTATGATTCTTAGATCATCTTATTAATGGATTCAATACAATTTACCAAAAGTATTTAATACCATCTACAATTAATAATTAGGTGCATAATTTTAAAACCCATATAAAGAGAATGAATCCATCTTAAAAATGGTCTAAAAGATGAGTATTGATTTTTTTTATCTCCAAAAACAAGTTGGAAATACCACTAAAAGCTCTGGTAGGAACATCTCATTTCAAAGGTACAATAGGACAAATAATATATTTTAAAATGTAGTTTTCATAACAATAGGACTAATGATCCATCTTATGAAAATAAGACCACGGACATTAACCTTACTGATATTGCATTACCTAACTATTATAGAGTACATTACACAACCAAGCATGGTGAAATTGACTACATTAAGCTTTGAAAATATTTTGAAGCTTTCCAAGAGGAGTTAGATACATTTTAAGTAGTCCCTAAGAAGGAAAGTAGTGCAGGTACTTTTGGATCCAAGTCATCTGATCAATCCTTCATGGTGGATACTTTGAATTTCCTTTTTCAAAAGCAAAATGAGCCTGATGAGATCTATGAGGAGATTTAAGCCTTTCAATAGTTCTTGAATAACACCTATCCCTTGAAGAATAGGGATTAGATGCATCCCTTGACAACCTCAATGCTTCTAAACAATTTTGGAACTCTTCTAGACACTTATTCAAACAACAATCCTAAGCATCTAAAGGTAGTAATTATAAACCTAATATTAAAATTCCTAGTTCTTCTAAAACTAGATATAACATTATTGAGGACATGAAGAAGATAAAGGCTAAATCAATGTGCATGAAATTACATATATTATAGAGTAAAGGGACATCCTACTATAATCTCTATCAAATAAGTCCAATAATCCCACCAAGGTTGATCATGTCAATGTGACTATGCACAAAGACAAAGATTAATCTCCTCCTTTCTTGCTTACTATTATTATGTTTGGTAAGAGTTTGCATAATTTATTACTATATTATGGTGATTTTACCAACAACATGCCTACAGGTATATACAAAAAACATGGATTGACTCATATTAAGTCTAATAGGGTTGTCACCCAGTTAGACAAATCTAGAGTTAAAGTTATTAGGGCACTTTTAAATGTTCATATGCAACTAGCTTCTGAGCCTAGAGTACAATAATTCATTAATATTCAAGTTATTGATATACCTAATTTATATGGAATATTTTTGAGCAGAGAGTGGACTAAGGCCTTAAATGATTACATGTCCGTAGATTGCTCACATTTATGGTTACCTTGGAAGGGAGTTCCTAATAACACTAGGGTTTAAAGAGAACCAAGGATAAAACACATGATAACAAAGTACATTGATATGAACAAGAGGGTCAACATAATTGACTCATACTTAGGGGTTTTCACCCTAGATATTGATAAGGTATGTGATCTCAAGAGTTCTCATATTACTTCTTGACAATGAAAATTACATTTTATGGTGCTAGGTGTAAGGTTGGATCTCGAGTAGGTATTGTCCTTACTAAACCCATTGGTAAGAAATATCATGATTCCTATAGACTCCAATTCCATTTTACTAATAATATTGATAAATATGAATTCCTTATCCTAGGTTCATAATTTTATATAAAGAATAAGGTCAAAGAACTACTAGTTTATGGGGATATAAAACTAGTGCTCAACCAAGTAAGAAGCAAATACCAATACAAGTTCTCATATATTAAGAGGTATAAGTTTAGGGTTTAAGATTTGATTGATTCATTTGATGATTTTAACATTACCTCCATTCTAAAGGAGGAGAACCATGTTGTTGATGATATGGCATTTACTACATCCAACCTCATGCCCAATAAATATACCCCTAATTTCATCATTGAATTGATCCCTTATCCTTCAATTCCTAACAATGTTAACATTTGCAAGTTTTAAATGATGATCAATATATATTGGATTTCATGACTAATTCTGGAGCATTTGATTCCCATATTATTGATGAGACCAATGAGAATCTATATAAGAAAGATAATTTTGATTGTAAAGTCATTCAGTTGAATAGCAACAAGATACCTAAGGGGATGATTGATTTAGAGAGATTTTTTGATCAAGACAAACTGGCTAAGGTTTTTAAAATTCCCAAGATAAGTGGAAAGGACTATAATGTTGTTGACCTGGCCTTCAAGATCAACCCCAACTAGTAAACATTGGAAAATCCTGCAAAAACATTCATAAAAAGAAAGCTAAAGAGATCCTTACCCAATATAGGGATGCCATAACATGGTATTATGATGAATTAAATATCTTTGATACAAAGTTCATCACTCACACCATCCCTCTTAAATAAAACTATAAGCCATTCGATCAAAATTAGAGGCCTGTAAACCCTATCTTAGAACGAATGATTTTTAAATAGGTTAAGAGACTAGCAGATGCTAAAATAGTTTTTCCCATTATGCATTCTACCTGGGTAGCTAATTTGGTGCTAGTTAAGAAGAAGAATGGTGAGATTAAGATCTATATTAATTTTAGAAACTTAAACAAAGCATCTAATAAGGATAACTATCCTCTCCCTTCTCTTGACTAAGTTATACAAGTTATTTTAGGTTCATCCATGATGTCTTTTCTTAATGGATTTTAGATTATAACCAAGTATTGGTTGACAAAGAGGACAAGATGAATACAACCTTCACAACCAAGTGGTGAATTTTAATTATAAGAGGATGCCCTTTGGTCTAATTAATGTAGGGGCTACATTTAAAAGATCCATAGACCATGCCTTTTAAGGTTTGATAGGTAAATACATCATTATATATATGGATGATATAATAGTTCTTTTCTAAAAATAGGGAATACGACTTCATGAATTTGTAACATGTGTTTGAAAGATGCAGAAGGTATAAGATTTCCTTAAACCCTAAAAAAGTTATTTTCTATGTTATTGAATGTAAACTATTGTGACATGTTATAACCAAATATGTGATCTCTATAGATCATGAAAGACTAGAGGATATATACAAAATAGTGCCCCCAAATAGTAGGAAGGAGATAAATTCATTCTTTAGTAAGATAAAATTTATATGGAAATTGATTTCTAGATTTGTAGAGATTTTCAAGTCATTAAGAGACATGGAAAAGAAGGATGACAAGGTAACATGGAATGAGTAATCTAGAAAGGCATTCAATTCAATTAAGGGGGCCATTAGACAGGCTCTAGTCTTGATAAGTCATAACTTTACAAAGGACTTCTACCTCTATTCATTTATTTCTAATCATACCATGGCTATTCTATTGACTTAAAAAGTTAAATGGTGTGATCACCCAATATGTTTAATGACAACTAATTTTAATAATGTTGAGTTAAACTATTTATTGAATAATAAGTAGCAATATCCATTAGTAAAGGTAGTAAAAAAATTTAGGGATTATATCCTTTGAAATAAAGTGAATGTTATTCTACTTGACCATACCAAAAATCTTATGTTCCACTAGAATGAGCTTGGAGAATGCAGAGGTAAGTGGATGTCAGTTTCATAGGAGTATGACATATAAATGAAAATGGCAAAATTTGTAAGGTTCCAAGGTCTGACCCAAATGATTATTAACATCATACCTAAGTTAATTATTATGCAAGATGATCAACAAAACTTTCAAGCTAATGAATGGTATAATTCTATCATTCATTTGCTAATTAATGGTACCTATCCTATAAGATTGATAATGGAGAAAAAGAGAGATTTAAATATCAAATTTTCTCATTATATAATTAATAATAGAGTCTTACATAGAAAAAACTTTGATAGAGTCTACCTCATGTGTGTTTCATAAGAGGAAGCTGCTCAAATTATAAGTACCTACCATGAGAAGTTTAATAATGGAAATCCATCAAGGAATACTATTACACATAATATTCTCAAAGCTAGCTACTATTATCCACTTATCTTCAAGGATGCTCACAAGCATGTGAGAGAATGCCACTATTACAATATTTTTAGCACTAAGGATCCTAAGGCAATAGTGCCTCTACAACTAGTCATGGTTGACAAACCATTTACATAATGGGGGTTATAATTTCTAGGAGTAACCAACCCAAATTAATTTGAAGGTCACAAATTCATCCTAATTGCCATGAATTATTGTAAAAGGTGGGTTGAATCTATAGCCACTAAATAATTTAGAATGGAGGAAGTGATCAACTTCTTGGAGAGCATTCACACTAGATTTGGAAATCTAGTCTCTCTAGTGTGTGATAATGGGTCTACATTTTCATCCATAGAGATGATTAAATGTGCTTATGATAATGGTATCTATCTAAAGTTTTCATCCAACCATTTTCCCCAAGGGAATGGAGTTTCTAAGTCTACTAATAAAAATTTTATGAAAGAAATGAAGAAATATGTTGAAGACAAACCTAAGACTTGGTATAAGTTTCTCAAATATGTATTATGGGAAGTTAGGATGAAGATTAAACAAGCCTCAAAGGCATCAGCTTTTCTATTGGTGTATGGTGAGGAACCAATCTTCCCTATCACTTTTAATTTGACCACCTATAGATTCATGCATGAATATATGGAAGAACATCAATAATTAACAAACTTAAGATTAATAGACATAATTTAGATGGAAGATGCAATGGAGAAATCCTTTTCTAATTATAGCAGGCATCAAACCATAGTGAAAATATGGTTTGATAAAAGATCAATGTTTAAGGTGTTTAGGTAAGGGGACCTAGTTCTCCTTTAGGAGAAAGCATTTGAGCCTAAGGGAAACACAAAAAATTCACACATTTGTGGATTGGCCCCTATAAAATTATATAAACACTAGGGAATAACACCTTTAAGATCAAATATATACAAGGAATAGATTTCACACTACCCACCAATATATAGTACCTCAAACACTACTTATGTATAGCTCCTTTTAAGGTCTTTACGAAGTAAACTATAAGATGGCTAGATTTAGTGTAGGTAGGCTAGCTAGTTTATTTCATGTTCTTTCTTTCCTATCCCTTGTTTGTATATAAGCATGTATATATTTATTTTCTCCCCTTTTCCAAAAATTTATAAATACAGGTATGTACCTCATACATATGATGATCATAGTTTTGAAATGTAGGTTTAAGGTTATAATTTAAAGAAACTAATAAATACCAATGGAAGAAGCCAATCATTCCATAAAAAAACATAAGAATTATCTTGACCTCAAATTAGTTTTAAGAATTTTTTCACTTGTAGAGTGAGAGCTCAAACTATCATTGTATAATGACACTATCACTTAATAAACATCCTTGCCTGGTGTAAGGGTTGCAACCATAGGTGATTCTATGAAAAATCAAATACTTGACCAAATCCTAAAACTTCATTATTCTAGTTCCAAACCTTGTTGAAAGTATAAAAATATTAATAAAATACCAAAAATAAGAATTCAATACAAAATCAAAATCTTTATGAGCAAAAGTGATTCTGGTAATCTCTATTGGGGCTATGGATGTTTGTTTTGTAGTGGAGTAAGGCCCTAAGTGGAGCTAAATACATCTCTATCTGGGATATGGATGCCCGACTAGTAGTAGAGAAATGCCAAAGCCTTCCATAAGTTAAAATCATGCTTATTAATGAACATCTTAACATGCTATAAGTCAATGTTAGTGATTAAGGTCATGAAACCTGGAAGTTGTTTCTTTAACCCCATGGAAAATAGTAAGTGGAATCAAAGCACACACATAGTATGACTATGTCTTGATGGTTGACCCTAAGTATTCAAGTGTAAGGTTTATTTCAACCATAATTTGATTTGAATAATGATATTGATCAAGTGGAATGGATTACCTAATTATTTGTCTAAATTAGAGTCTCTAAGTTCTAACATATTACTAATTTTCTCCCATGAGTCACCATTTTTTGAGGCCAATATACCCCCATTTTTGAAAATTGGGACCCTTGAGAAACACTAAAGATTAAGAATGAAAATATGTCATGATATTATCATTTGTATAATTTGAATATCATCCACTTTATCAAAGGTAAGCTTAGTTATGTTTCACTTAATTTTATCTAACATTGCTAATAAATGGTCTTTATGGATTTTAATTGTAGGTTCCATGGTGTATTTTCTTGTGAAGTTCATGTTCCAAAACCTTAGAAAAACCCTTAATTAAAATTTAAATATTGGTAGGAACCTTTTAAAATCCATTTTGGAGCTAAGCATAAATTTCATATCTTAAGCTTAGTCATGTCTTTTAAAACGACTAAAACTAAGCCTAAAAATTCTTGGTCTTGTTTATTATTTTCCCTCTTTAAGTTCTTTATATTTCTAACTAGGTATAATCTCAATTTTTTAGTGTCCCTTTTAATATTTCCTATCCTAATCCCTTCGACTCATAACTTAACCTAAAGTTTCTATCCTAAGGCCCCATCATATTTATTAATAGGAATGAGATATTAGCCTTAACACCTTAGCCTAAGTCTTTTATATCATCGTGGGTCCTAACTTAACTTCCTTTCATTTTGTAGTATCCAATGACCCTCACTTTAATGTATTATTTGATCTAAGGGAGTGATAAAATAATGAGCTTAGTATTAAACAACATGCATCTTATAAAATGTAATGATCTATGATTCATCATGGGAAAAGGATCCAAAAACATGAAGGCCTAGATAAATCCACACCCTTAGACTTCATCCAATGGTTCTCGCTTCATCATGAAGACTTGATCAGATGGAATAAATCACAATTGAAAAGTTAAAGAATTATATAAGGCCTATAGGATTAACATGTGGCACCCTTAAATTTGAGGATTAATAGCAAAGGGGATCACCTGATAGAAACAACTAATCATGAACAAGCTCCTATATCATGATTTTATGGCTCTCACTTACTCGCAAGACCTTTATCTAATAGAGTGCATTAATTCCAAGATCTTGGGAAGTCCCATGGAGGTTCTAAGTGGAAATCTCATATTAGATCACAAGAATTTAAGGAGCTTAAATTTTATGCTCAAGTGACCATCATTTGATGTTTGTGAGGATGTATTTGATACATGCACGATCGTCAAATTTAAGTCCATTAAATTAAAATTATCACTAGACTAAAATTGATGTTTGTATAACCATCATTAAATCTTTGAGAAGACGTATTTGACATTTACAAGGCCTTAAAATTTAAGGTAATGAATTATTCTACTTAGGATCAAAATACACTCCAAGATATTGCTAGAAAGTTCATGAATTACCATGCAGACTAATGAAAACCCTTAGAAGATGCTTAAACACTAGAAATTTTCAATCTGTAACTATATAAATGGTCTTATGGTCTATGTATATGTAAAATAAACTTATTCTAAGTCTATACTTTAAGGTCCCCATTGCATTTTGTTTAAATATCATAAATCGTAAACTATATACTTATACTAAGTCTTATTTTAAAAGAGTCTTTGTTATGTATAACTTGGAACAAGTGTTTCTAACCAAAGGTTCTATTGTGTTTGTTAATTTAATAAAACCCTATTTGACATTAGACCATTATATCATTTTAACCCCTTTGAGAAAATTCTAGAGGCTTGACATAAATATTTTAGCTCAAAGTGTACATGGTGTTTATCTAACAAATAATTAACTTTGGCCTAAGATATTTAGCCATGGTATCCTTTGTATAAATATAGAAAAATTATGCATAAAGACTTTATCCTAAAGTTTATTTCATGTTTAATAAACATGAAATAAACCTTAGGCTAAGAAATTTAAGCCTAGGTCCCACCTTAATAATATGATAACTTAAAGTTTGGGAAATTTTATAGATCAATGGTTCATGCTTCATCAGGGGAAGATGATCCAAAAATGTGAAGACCCCATGGAATTTTTAATGGATTATAAAGAGCCCATGAGATTCATGCATGGAGAAAGCACATTCAAAGCAGAACTAATAGATGATCTAATGGTTCATGCTTCATTGTGATTCACAATCCAATGGTGTGAAAGTTTCAATGACTTTTCAAAGGCACATGAGTTCAGTACATGGGTAATGTTCATTTAATGAATGACTGACATAAGATATAAAGTAAAATAAGACACGTAAGGATTCCAAGTGTCATAACAAAAAGGCTTGGAATAGAAGGGAGATAATCACAAATAAAGACTTGAATCATGATCAATAGTTCATAGTCACATACAAGATGCTCATCCAATGGTGCAAAATAAAATAATGAAATTTAAATGCCAACAACTAGTTCTCAAAAGTCATTTATGAAAAATGTCATGAAAAGTCTAGACTAATGTGACATAATCACTATACAAATATAAAAGGACAATTTAAGAGATCTTATGGGATCAAAAATGTGAAATTATAAAGGTAAAGGTATAAATCAAATCCAAAGCATGTATAATCTAGAGTCTAGATATATCCTATCATTAAAAGATATAAAACCCTAAACCCTAAATTAAAAAGTGACCCAAGTAAACTTAATTGGCTACAATTTGATCTAAATAGAGCTTGATTGTGTTTGTTAGCATAGAAGAGACCATAGAGACCAATTTGAAATCTAGGGTAAATAAATTAGCAATTGAAAGATGAGACAAAACTCTACCTATCAATAGATAAAAAAGGAAGGATATTTAAATACATTGAATTGGATGTTGTAGCCCTAAACTCCCTAGGCATCAAGAATTGGTTTGAACTCTTCTTCATCATGGAGGAGATAAAACCCATCACCAAGGAGGAGTTGCGAATTGACATAGTGAGTAGGAGGCACTATTACCTTGTCACAGTCCAAATGATTGACCTTCATTATGTTACCACCAAGCCTAAGGTACTTCATTTCATAGATGTTCTCACTCAATTTTTTATAGATTATAGGGTTGATAATGATTAAATCATCAAAGAATATAATTATAAGAGGGTGTCTTACATTTCACCTATGGCCTTTGAAAAATAATATAATCTCCCAATTCCTTATATATACTTATCCAAAATCAAGGAGTGGACTTCCAAGCATGACCTGGACACCATCCTTTAACCCTTGTTGTACCAAGGAACCCATGTCTTTAGAGACTTTGGCGGTAAGATCCCAATAGTCTACTTCAATGAATGCAAAAAAGTTATCATGACCCTATTAAAAAAAGCATTATGATCCCATTCAACCACCAATGTAAACAAAATTTGGGTCCCTTATGTGTGTTTCATGGTTAAAAAGAAGCTCACCCCTCTATTTGGAGACTTGATCAGTTTCTTCTTAACTAGACAACTCACTATTATCAAAAGGAAAATAACTTATAAATTATATATGATGTCATATTTAATGGATGCCCTTCTTGCCTCAATTATCTTACCTAACATTAAAAATTAGTCTCTTAAGGTCAAACCACCATTTCTCACCATTACTCCAAATTACGCATCTTTAAGTATAAGAACCACATAAAATTTATCTATGACTATGTATACCCAGCCATAGTGGAGGATATTATAGGTTTTCCCATGCCTAGAGTCCATCCACAAATCAATAAATATGTAGATATAATGGGTGACATATGGTACTATCTATACTGAATAGTTATCAGGATTGAAGGAATCATGTGCTCACCATATAGATTGCCTATGTAAGTACTAAGCAATTTGGCTAAGCAAGAAATTTATTCCCAACTCATCAATGGATTTTATGGAATTCTTAAGGAGAAGAGGAAGGTTCTTATCCATCCCTTCCCTCTAATTATTGAAAGGATGGTGTTGAAATATTGGAAATAGGCAAAAATCATGTCTAAACATAGAGAGTCATTTGGGTTTCAACTTCATGAACTCAAAATGTGGGACCCCAAGAACATAGTAAGTGATCCTTTGAAGGAGAAAAAGCTACCCAAACCTCAATATATACATCAGCTCGATGTTCATGACACCATTTACATTAAGGTTAAGAATTATGAAGAAGTTTTGGCTAGGATCAAAGGGCACAACATCAAGATTGATAAAAGATGATAAGCCATTAGGAGAGGCATGGTAGATGAATCCTATATAATATCACTTGATTCTTAGACCATCCAAGACATCCCAAGAATAATCTCAAGTGGAGAAACCACAACCTCAAAGGTAAATTGTGTAAAGACAAGATGAATAGGAAAGCCATGATAAGGAGAAGTTGGAAGAGAGACTTAGAGAGGGACCTATTGATGTTTAATTTTGAAACTAATCACTAAAGTCATGGGAAGTTTCAAAGATGTGGGAATTAACCCCCAAAACAACCTCTATATTTTAGAGAAGTTGGCTCTTCTCTTGGGGTTTAGTGTAAAGGGGAAGAAAATAACATATAAAATAAGTATCTGAACTACTAAGGTGATACTCCAAGGTTGGATTCCTTTATTGGTAGAGCATGGTGAAGAGTAATAATATACATTATTAAATATGATTAAAGAGTGCAAATTGTGATCAATAATTCTATTAATGACTTATATAATAATGAAAGGCTCATAGAAAAAACAAGTAACTTATATCAGCTTCTAGCTTAACAACACTTTATTAGTTTCAACATTTTTTGGTAAAAAGATTAATGAGTATGTAATATTATTAATAATTTTAGTATTTATGTGAAAATTAAAAAATGCATATAACAAAAGATGAGAAGCAATACTGAAATCTAACTATATTACATAGAACATCATTCTCTCTCTTCGTATATGAACAAAGTACCTAAGGTAGAATTCACAGAATATGATCTTCAATTTTTGAAGAGAAGCAACTACTAAGTTAGTCAAATGCTTTCAAAACTAGCTCCTAAAACTCTATATTATTCTAGCTACTAAAACTCTATATTAATCCCTCTTTAAAAAATCCCTTTGATGCACTACTTATAACCCAAATAAAACCATTATGAATGTAATCATTTTCCTAAGGTCTAATCACTTGTCCTTAAAATTTGGATCTAAGAAACTACAAGCTATTAGAGATGAACAACTTGGGGCTTACTTCTTCTATTTTTGTTAACTATCCATCTCATTGCATTTTAGATGTTGATCCACATTAATTTAATCATGTAGCCTCTAAACATAGACATGTGGGTTCTTCCACAATGTTTTAAAAATTCAGAGACTCTTTTTTGCTCTTTTCTTGGCTTTTAGCACTAATGGTTTTGGAGGTTCAGCACCTTTGGATCAAAGATCCCAATTTGAGTCATTGATCCCCTTATTGCCATCTATGGGCTACACATAGAAACCCTTCACAATATGACAATTCTTTGATATTTGCTTCATCTTTAAGGTGCATGGTGGTGACATGTGTATACCATCTACATGCATCTTCTCATATGGCCTTGTGATTCAAAGCAAAAGGGAATTTACCCATGTGTCAGTCTCATGCTAAATAAAGGTTTTTTGAGACTCCTTTTCCTTTTAGTGGAACATCAAGGTGACAAGTGTCTTTGATCCATGTGCTTTGACCCTCTAGACCTTTTTCTAAGATTCATCAAAAGTGGACCCCATAAGCCTTAGCACTTACCATTTGATCATTGTTGGGACTTCTATTTTGATAAAAGGAATATCACTGCATAATGTGTCCATAATGCATAAGCTAAAGGCTCCTTTTCATTATTTTGAGCAAAAGTAGTGACAAATCAACACATGGATACCCTTCACATGTTTCTTCTATACTTAAGATTTTTGGCCTTGAAATTTTAGGATGTTGATGATACATAACCAAAAAGAAATACAAGAGTCTCGATAAAAACAAAACCATGTAGAAAATAATTATATAGTTCTAGTGACTCACTAGGGGATTTGTGCCTACATGGAAGAATCCTCAGCCTTGATCGAACAAAAGGAAAAACAAAATTGTGATTCTCATCATGTTTAATTTTGAAACTAATCACCAAAGTTTTGGGAAGTTGCAAATATGTGGGAATTGACCATCAAAACAACCTCCAAATTTTAAATAAGCTAGCTCTTCTCTTGGTGTTTGGTGTAAAGGGGAAGAAAACAACACATAAAATAATTATCTAAACTACTAAGGTGATACACCAAGGTTATATTCCTTTATTGGGAGAGCATAATAAAGAGTACTAACAAACTTTATTGAAGAGGATTAAAGATCACAAAGAATGATCAATAATTCTAGTAATGACTTATACACTAACCAAAGGCTCATACAAAAAACAAGTAACATAGATAAGCTTCTAGCCTAACAACATTGTATTAGCTTCAACAATTTTTCTTGAAAATATTAAAGAGTATTCAACATTATTAATAATCTTAGTATTTATGTTAAATTGACAAAATACGTATAATATAAAATGAGAAGTAATACTAAAATCGGACTATATTGCACAGAACATCACTCTCTCTTCATATATGAATAAATTACATAAGGTAAAATGCATATAATACGATCTTTAATTTTTGAAGAGAAGTAACAGCTAAGGTAGTCAAATACTATTAAAATTAGCTCCTAGAACTATGTATTATTCTAGCTAATAAAACTCTATATTAGTCCCTCTTTAAAAACTCCCTTTGATCCACTACTTATATCCCAAAGAAAACCATCATGAACATAACCATTTACCTAGGGTTTAACTGCTTATATATAAAATCTAGATCTAAAAAATTGCAAGTTGGTAGAGATGAACAACCTAGCGTTACTTTTTCTATTTCTATTAACTATCCATATCATTCCATTTTAGATGTTTATCTACATCACTTTAATCATGTATCCTACAAACATTTACATGTGGGGGATTATACACCCTGTTAAAAATACAAAGACTTTTTTTTGCTCCTTTCTTGGCTTTTAGTGCTAATGGTTTTGAGAGGTTTAGCACCTTTGGATCAAAGATCCCAATCTTAGTTATTGATCTCCTTCCCATAGTTCATGGGCTACATATGGAACCCATTTTTAAGTTGAGAAGTCTCTGATATTTAATTTATCTTTAAGGAGAATAGTGGTGACATGTGTATACCATTTGTATGCATCTTATCCAATGGCCTTGTGATTCAAAGCAAAAGGGAATTTACCCATTTACTAGCCTCATGCTAAATGGAGGCTTGTCAAGACTCCTTTTCCTTTTGGGGGAGTACCAAGGTGAAATTTAGATTTGATCTATGTGCTTTGATCCTTGAAACCTTTTTCCAAGCTTCACCAAAAGTAGACCCCATAAGGCTTAGCACTTACCATTAGATCATTGTTGGGACTTCTATTTTGATAAAATGAATGCCACTACACCACATGTCCATCATGCACAATTTGAAGGCTTCTTTTCATTTTTTTGAGCAAAATCAGTGCTAAAACAACATGTGGATACCCCTCATATGTTTATTTTATACTTAGGATTTTTGGCCTCAAAACTTTAGGATGGTAATGGTACATAACCTAAAAGAAATATGAGATTATCAAGAAAAGAAAACCATGTATAAAATAATCCTATAATTATGGTGACTCACTAGGGGAACCATGCTTGCATGGAAGAATCTTTAGCATTGATCAACCAAAAATAAACCCAAAATTGTGATTCCCATCACTGTTACCTTAGAGATTTTGTAGTGACATCTAGTGCCCAACCCATTATACCTCTATTGGGTACTCCCACTTATATAGAGATTGAAAAGATTTATAAATATTAATGATCTCCTTATGAGAAAAGGATTATAGTCCTTACACCATGGAATACAATTGGTACTCTAGTTTGGTGAGTAGAGCCAAAACTGACTCCACCTAATTAACATCCAAAGAGTCACTCAAAGACTAAAAATAGTCTAATCATTTTGTTTATTGACTAGTAGATTTTGTATCTAGTCTTCCATTAGGATAGTGGTGTCATGATAGAAAGGGGAAGGGAGTCCCAACTGAACCAAACATTCAACTTGTCTTTTTAATCCTTTTACCCTTTCCTTCAAGAGATTCAATAGATTCTTGAATTTAAAAGTCGCCTTATTATATTTCAAAATCTAACTAACATTCCTTGTGGATATCCTTATATCAATGATTCTAGGTGCCTAAAGGGTCTCTTTACTTGCATCATATAATTTTTGAATCAACACCTATGATTTAAGAACCTTCACTGAGACTAACAACATGATCTTCTCAATAGAGGAATCTACCATTAAGAATAATTTTTGTGCATCAGCTATGATTATGAGTGTGGGTCGAAGCTAGGTAACATCGATATAAATTCTTTGATAATAAGAAACATAGAGCCATCTCACCATTTTGACAATACATATTGCCTTAGGTTTTTGGGCTAATTGTTGGGCCATTTGAGTGACCATATCCTCTGTTGCCTTTTACCTAACCTATAAGTTAGTCATTTCTTTCTTCATAACACTTAGCTTTTGCTAAAGCTATGATTCCTCTAGTACCTTATCACTATTATATTTCTCCAAGATCTTATTCTATTGATCCAAAAGGTTGGTTGATGCCTTTACTAAATCAAGTTCCTTTTGGAACATGGTTTTTTTTCTTTTGAAGTCCTCAAGACTTCCTTAGATATCACTACTTTTAAATCCCTAATGAGTTGGGTAATTTCTTTGTCTTTAGCCTTATCCTTTATGCTTAGATGGATTACTTTGTTTTGGGCTTGAGCTAAGCTCGATTTGCCTTCTAGAGATAATTAGAGGTTTTCAAATAATCTATGGCCACCACAGTATTCTCATTCACTATCTCTACTTTGTCTTATAGCCTAAACTTGGTCATGTCCATTACCACCATGCTCATTATATAATATTATAGCCACATTTTCTCAAGTGGATTTCTCACATTAGGAATCATGTGAGTGATGGTGAGGGAACACTACTTGTCATCATAGAAAGACCATATTTGATTTGTGGCCATAGACTTCATCTCCTTGTATTTTTAATTTTATTTTCTTGCTTCTCTTTCCTTCCTTTCCAAGTCAAACTGAGCATGTAATTCTAAAGGAGAGGACATAATACCACCTAAAAAATGAGACACATGGGGTAAACTATAAGGTACATTCATAGATTGTTGGGGTTGATCTTATGAGGGAGATGGTCTTGTCAAAACCTTAGGAGAAAAAGTTATCAAACTCAACTGTTTGGAGGTGAGAGTGAAGGGAGTGTTAGGTGGCATTAAAAATTGATTAGGTATAGCTAAGAAGGCTAAGGGTGTGAATCCATGTGATAGGTGTGGAATTAATAGAGATTGGGTTCAAGGTGGAAATGGAGATATACATGAGGCAAGCTGTGTCTCTTTTTCTTTGTCTCCCTCCTAAAACGTTAATCTTCACTTCTTCTCAGGGCTCTTTGAGGGATCCTCTTATATGGTTGGGGTTGTCACAAACTAAGACAAGATTGATACTTGTTATGTGGAATATGTTGTCTAAGTATGATCTGAAGGGGCTACCATTGTATGGGCTTCTATGGGTGACTAGGTTGTCATTTGCTTTTCCACTTCACTGAATGGAAGTGGTTAGGACAAAGAGGTCCATGATTTCATAGAGGATTATACCTATTGAGGCTCTATTTGGGGCTTTAGGATATTACTAAGATCTAGATTAGAAACCAAAGTGGTTTGAGGTTCATCCTAGAGGGTCTCCTATTTTGTATCTATTGGTATAGCTTCAAAATTTTGAAATAACTCACTGATATCTTGCCTATACCTCTAGTGGGTGGCTATTTTATCTTGACTCTAGTCCATCCTAACTAAATCCTATCTCAAACCCTTATCCATGACCTTTGATGGGTCAAAAATATGAGTGTGTTGAAAAAAATACTCCCATGGGGTAGCTGGGAAGTCTTTTGGCTCTATATACAAGTTAGATGTATCTCTACTCAGGGACCTTTTATCTTCAAAAAAAAAAATCTATCATGCTTGAAAGGATTACGGACCTTGATCTTGGAAATATAAGAGGTCATGAATCCATCTAGGTCATATTTCCATAAATCTTGAATTAAAACTAACCCATAAGCAACCAACCTTTTTCCAAGGATAAATTTTTCTTGCCTCTTTACGATAGTAATGCCGCATCTGGTATGTGGGATGTCATGGAAGGCCTTCTTCTTCCTTCTAACTCTAAACTCAGAGTCAATAACTAATACTAACACACCACATCCAAGCCTACTACCCTGCTAGTTAAAACTTTGGGAAGTATAAAATGTTCTACCCCAAAACCATGAACTTAATTAAAAGAATGATGGGCCCCAAAAAATAAATCATAGGGGTGATAGGGATTGTACAAGACAGCCCTAACCAAGTCATTCATTCTACCATTTATCCCTTTTGGTTCCAACTCCCCCATCAATTGTTCCACAAATATTTAGCAAACTTATATTTGTCTAATGTTTCTAACAACACATGAGTCCATGTAGATATATGGATAACCTTATGGGGATCAACTTTTTCAAAGTCCAATAGAGTCAAATTATTATGATGCTAGAAAAATTGGTTATTTTGATATAAAATGAGGTAGAACAAATATGAGGAATACCTAAAGGTAGGATTAACTTTGAGATTATCCAATTGTTGGCTCATGGTATAAGCAATGTGTTCTTCAAAATCAAACCTATATGCTTGTGACCTAGAAATGGTCCTCAGATATAAAATCGCTATCATATATTGATCATGTACCATTGAGTCACTATGCTCCCCAAAAATTAAGGTGAGCATTGAACATACATCCTGGGAGTCTAGGGACAACCTACCCTTTTTAAAGGGTGGGGATGGAGTTTGAGTACTATCTTCTAGAAATGGAGTTCCTTATTTATGAATAATTGCTTCTAGCAAACCTGAGACCAAACATGACTTAGCTTTGCTATGTCATAGAAGCTAGCAAAAGGATCATTTATAGAACTAGCATGTCATGGATAGCTTAGGGAGTGATCACTACCTTGATCATTCCTCATTCAAAATTTGAGCTTATTGGTTTGAAAAATTGTGAGCACAACTCCACCAATTCAAGGTATGGGTGGACTACAGGTACTAGGTATTGAGCTAACCCTAAGGTCAAAAATATCATGAGAAATTTTTCAAGTGCATTTTGATTTAGAATTTTTTCATGCACTACCTCTCTAAGGGACTGAGTATTTTTTATTAAAATAGGGTCAAAAATCTCATCTGCATAGTTGAGGATGAGATAAGAATCCCTAGAGACACCTTTGAGCATTATTATTATTCTTGGGTATATGGTTTTGGGATACATAAGAACTGAGGTGTATGACTTTGATGTAGTTGACATCGATGCCATTCTCCTAAACCTTGTCTCTAAAAACACTTTACCACTCTAGATGGACCTAGATGCTTGCTTCTTTCTCGTCTCTAAGTAAAACTTTGGTTTTTGGTGAAGAATAATGAGGACCATGTTTTATTTATAGATCAATTGGTGTGTGAGTGATAATTAATGAATTTATTTGATGGTTATTCATGTCTCATTAAAACTTATGCCAAGGTACCAAAATATTTGAGATCCTAGTTCAAAATTCAAAAATAACATTAGAGACAAGCCAATGAATACTAGAGAGTCCTTAATGTTAACACATGCGAAGAAAATCGAAAGAGGAGAGGTGGGTGAACAACATTAAAACAAGAAAATAGAAAGGAAACTAGCCTAAATATGATACATTGGTCACTTGATTCTTATGTGAAGAGTTTAAGGAAAATCCTGTTAATGGGAATATCTAGAGACTCTCCCTCTTGAGTCTCCAATTTGTAAGCATTTCACTACTTATAAGCAATTATCTTGAATGGGCTTATCCACAAAGAGTCAAAATTATCATGATTTCTAAGTCTAGTCACTCTTGTGTCCCATTTTAAGACCCAGGCTCTAATTTTAAAATTAGTCTCTAAATTTCTTTGGTCAAACCAATGTTTGATAGTTGCTTATCGACTTATCATTGACTCATGTGCTAATTCTCTTTTCTCTTAAATCTCCAACAACTATACTAGTATAACTTGAATTGGACCATTTTCTTCCACTTCTATTTGATTTATCAGTTGTAAGTCTATAACTTTGATATACATAGGTAATACTACCATTTTACCATATATTAACTCATATAGAGAGGCCTTTATCAATTACTTAGGTGTTATCCAGTCTACCCATAAAGCCTTTTTTATGTGTTCATGATATTTTCTTTTGTGTTCATTTCCCATTCTATTTATGAGTCTAATTAGGTTCTTGTTAGTCACCTCTACCAAACCAATCCTTTGCAGATAATAATTTGATGAAGTCTTTAGGTATATACCATTTTTATCATGAAACTAGACACTCTAAACCATAAGAATGCCTTATCATTATCAGATATAATAGTGTTAGGAGGTCTAAACTTGGTCTTAATTTCTTGTAAGAGATTTAAAATCACGTTATAGATTACTTATTTGAAGGGCACCACTTTTATCCACCTTGTGAAATAGTCTATTGTGGTAAGGATCCACTTGTGTCCTACACTCAAAGCTAGATTAATCATCCCAATAAAATCCAAACCCCATTAGGCAAAAGGTTCTTCAAAAATTATATGGTTGAGTGTAAATTTAATATTTCTCCCCTTATTAGTGTATAACTAACAATATTGACACTTACTAACCATTGTATAAAAATCATAAATCAAAGTGATCTAGAAATACCTTACTTAGAGTATCTTGATAGCTATGGTCATTGCAAAACAATGTCCTCCAAATGCTCCGTAATTTATTTCATGAAAAACCCTTCTATTTTCTCTCCCCTCTATGTGTCTAATTAATATTCTATCAAAGTTCCTTTCAAAAATAAAATAGTCTATCAGAACAAAGTTGAAACCCTGTTATCGATAGTATCTTCTTTTCTTGTAAGGTCGATGACTGGGGTATTGTCTAATCTTTATGAAATTAATTATATCAATCACCCAAGACTCTAATTCATCTCCTTGGATATGGAATATAGTTTCTTCAACTTTTATTTCCTCTACTGGAGTTTTGAAATCTTATGCAATGTATTGACATAAGTCCTTTCCTCTTACTAATTTAGTGGGCTTAACTTTGATATCATAATCTAATATCTTAGTTATCCAATTGGCTCTCTTTTTAGTTATTTCTCCCTATATTAAGTATTCCCTAACACTTGAATTTTTTATGAATATTTTAATCTTATTTCTAGTAACTAAGTGTCTAAACATTTTAAGTCCTTTAACAATAGCATAAGTTTTCCTCTCAAAAAAATTATACCTTAATTCATAGTTTCAAAGAGTCCTAGAGAAGAAGGTAATTACATTTTATCTTTGTTCCATGTCCTTTTGGGTTAGTACTGATGGTATGCTATGTTCTCCTCCATATACATACATGATGAAATCTTTTGAGAAATTAGGGTTACATAGGACTAGGGTAGATGCAATTTCCCTTTTTACACTCTCAAAATCCTATTACCCCTCAAACATCTATTTAAAACTGAGATCCTACTTTAGAATTAGGGTGATGGGTCTAAACACTCTATAAAAATCCAAGTTGAATCTACTTACAAATTTAATCTTCCTAAAGAAATATTGTACTACATTTTTGTTTATTAGTGGGGATAAATCTAGTATTGCCTTGATTCTTTTTGAATCTATCAAGATCCCTTCTTTTGAGACAACATGTCCAAGTAATTCTACTTGAGGTAATACAAACATGCATTTCTTTGGGTTCAAAGAGATCCCATATTCCTGACACTTTTGAAAAATAGCCTCCAGTTGATCAAATTGATATTCAATCAACTTAGTAATGATGGTAATATCATCTAGGTAAGTCAAAATCAATTTATTTATTAATTCCCCAAAATTAATGTCCATATATCTTTGGAATGTTTCCCATACATTCAAGAGTGTGAATGGAATTTTGGAATAAGGGAAAGTTCCCCACTTTGTGGATTAAGTGGTCTTATGTTGATCTTTTTCTACTAACCATATCTGATTATAACCCCAGAAGCCATCTAATAAAGAAAACTTCTCTGCTCCCACCAAAGTCTATAATATTTGATCCATTGAGGGTAAGGGGTAGTGGTTCTTAAGAGAGGATTTATTGAGATCCCTAAAGTCCACATAGATTCTAATCTCTCCATTATTTTTCTTCACTGGGACCAAGCTAGAAGCCCAAGTGGATTGCTTGATGGGGAAGATAATCCTTGACTCTAGTAATTTTTTGAGATCTTATTCCATGAGAGACTCTATCCTTATATTAACTAGTATTTGCCTTTGGTGAATAGGCTTTGATCCTTTAATTAGGTTAATATTATGTTCGACATTCTCTTTCTTATAACCATGGAGATCCTTGTATGTCCACACCATTACCTTATTGTATTTGTGACATAAAGCCATGAATCTTTCCTTTTATTTTTGAGTGGTCACCTTCCCAACTTTAAATTTCCTCCCACTTGAGACCTCAAGTTTAGATTAGTCTTCTTTACTTTTGATGAAATTTCTTTTGTCCATTTTCACATCATCAGGATCAAACAAGATCTCCAAGGTTATCAACCCTTTTGAGAGCTTATTAGACCATAATTATATTATAATATCACCATATGCCTCTTTAATTTTAGGTTTTAATAGGTCTATGAACTCTCCTTACTATTTTAGAAATAAAATGATATGTTGATCATTCTTGAAGACTTGCAAATTATTTGCATTATCTAGTTGAGTCAAATAACCACTTTGACAACTTTCTTATTGGTTAGCAGATCCTTGGTTGGATCAAAATGGGATCTAATTTGGGCCACTCTATTTACATCCAAATTCTAAGTCCTCAAAATGAATTCAATGCTGAAATCATAATTTGTTTTTATCATGTCCCAAACCTGATGGCATGAAGACCTCATCTTTGGGTTTTTTGCTACAACTATTTCCCTAATCTATTTGACCACTAGCTTAGAGTCCCCAAAAACTCTTAAATTATTTATCCCTTAATTTTGGGAAAGGATTAATCCATGCACTAGAGATTCATATTATACTTCATTATTAGTGTATCTAAATTAAAAATGTATTTCCATAAGGATCTTCTTTACTTTTGGGGAAGTAAGGCATATACCTACCCCTACGCCATTTTTAATTCTTGCTCCATCAAAATTTAGATTACATATTAAATAATTATATATGGGGCTTTCTTTTTACTTTGTCTCACCTTCCATTATGTCAGGGATTTTAGGATTCTCATCATAGATAACATAGGTTCCTAGCCCAATGGATTCAAAGTTTCCAAAATGATCATCCAATGTCAAAGCTGACAAATAGTTCTCACCTTCATGTTCACCAACTTCTTCTATTGATTCCTCTATAAAATTGATTTATTCTCTTGAGATCATCATGTGGGAGGCTTTGAAATTTGATCCCATTTGGTCTATAATGTGTTATTTTCATAATGGATCTTATAACACTTTCATCTTAGAACCATACTTGGTTCTTAGAATTAGATATGACCAATCAAGGGACATATATCCTCCAATTTTTTCCATAAGTCTCTATATAATCAAAATCTAAAGATAGGAGGGATGTTTATAACCACTATATCTTGTAGAATAGTCACATTTGTGCAAGAATAAAGTTGTAATAAAAGCAACCTAATGATCCAAATAGTCTGTACTGACTTCCCATCAAGTTGTATGACTACTTTAGTCAATGTCTCGTATTTGATTTTTAAGACATCAAATATTAACTTGGGCATGACTGTAGTGCTTACACTTGAATCTATCATAGAGTTGTGAAGAAAAATTTTACCCACTATAAGAGTCATATAGAAGGGGTTAGGTTTAGGATTCCTTACTTATTTTTTGACATTCATTAGGACTAATAATTATTGTCATTGAAGTATTCTTGGTTTCTCTTTGTCCCCTTTTGATAGAGCTTCCTTTATGGTACTAGATTTTGGGTTACTATGGTCCTTTAGTTCTTCTTAAAATAGTTCCTTTTGTTCAAAAATGGATAACATATCCCATAATGAGGTATTAAAAATATCTTTCTTTAGTTGTTTAAATACATTGATGGGTCCTAATGGTTGTACTTTAGAGCATTATGGATACCTTGTTCTTTTAGCTGCCATGCTAGGGATCACTTTAATCTGGGAAGTCCCTATAATTTATTACCTTATCTAAGGAACCCAAGGGATTGAAGCTATAGGAATTCTTCTTGATTTTATATAAGAATTAGGTATAGAATCTATAGGCTCAATCATTTATCTCATTGATTGCATATAGTAATCTGATTGAACTGGGTTCTTGGAAGTCAAAACTTCATTAATGAACATGGAATATTCATCCTCAATACATGATAATAATGCATGTTTGAGGGAAATGTATCCTTATTTTTCAATTGACATACAATACATCTGAGCCACCATAGCCACATTTAGGACTCCAAGGGATTTGATGTGGTGTTGTTGAATTAATTTCATAACTTTTTGATCTCCTTTATTCTACCACTCTTTGTTATATATTTCCCATAAGAGAATATCTTGGCATGTGAGAGTCATTACAAGGAAAACACCATGAATTTCTCTCTATTACCACATTATTTTGACCAAGGACCAATTCTCTTCTCAAATTTGGTAGAGTCATCTGAAATGGTGAGGGTACATGGGCAATCTAGTCAAGCAATTGTGTCGAAGCTAAATTTTGAGTACCTTGGTATTGGTTCAACTAGTAAGGGGGTCTATTTCCTTGATAACCTTGATAATGAGGGCATTGGTGTAAATATTAGTTCCTCTTAAGTATTTCAGAATGTTCTAAGGATGTTTCTAACATTATTCATCTTTGATAAGGTAGATGATGTAGTTGTGATTAGTGTTTCCTAATATGAAAGAATGATATATAGATAAGTACTATCTTGGGAACTACTAGGAGGTCCTTCTCAAGTTAGGAGGGAAAATTTGTTGAACATCATCATAGGAGGCCTTGGCGGTAATTTCTTAGCATCTATCAATTATTTTTTAGTCTTATAGTGAGTTCATAAGCATTAGGAAGAGTCTATCCTCTTAGTGATTAAATCATGATAGAGATATTAGAATTAAAAGATTGGAGATAAAAAAAAATTACCATACCTATAGGTGGTCGAGCTGAGATTGGGATCCTTTGCCATGTCTTCTAAAATCTAGTGTTGAAATTTGATCATTACTTCTTTGGGGGCTCTCTTAATAGTGATTATTTATTTTAGGAGAGATGATCTATCTCCCTTTTCATTTAATCTATCATATAATGTGGTTCTCAATTTATCCTAGTTTGAAATAGAATCTTGTGATAAATATCTATACCAAGCAATAGCTCTCCCCTTCAAAGAGGTAGTGAGTAGTCTCAAAGCTACATTTTATTATGTAATAAAGTGGATAATACATATATCAGCCACATATTAAAGATGCTCTACTAAAGTTTTGAAATCATCTCCAGTGAATTTAGGTAATGATTTTAGAGCATTAGCTAGAATGAGATCCCATGTATTGGGAAGTGTAGGTAAGATAAGTGGAATTCCACCATTCTAATTGACAAATTTTCTAAGTGGAGCCTGAATAGCCATTTATCCTCCCAAAATAGCTTGCCAAGTCATCCTCATTCTTGAATTACTTACCAAAGGTGGTGCTAAGAGTCCTAGTTTTATTTCAAATTGAGATCTTGTAATTGGCCCATGATTATCTCTACTTGAAGGATGTCTACTCATACACTTATAAAAAAAAATTGGTTCAGTCCCACCATGCATGCTAGAAAATTTATTGATGTTTAATTTTACAGCTAATCACCAAAGTCATGAGAAGTTTCAAAGATGTGGGACTTGACCCTCAAAACAACCTCAAAATTTTAAATAAGTTGGCTCTTCTCTTGGGGTTTGGTGTAAAGGGGAAGTAAACAACACATAAAAGAAGTATCTAAACTCCTAAGGTGATATGCTAAGGTTGGATTCCTTTACTAGTAGAGCACAATGAAAAGTACTAATATAGTTTATTGAAGAGGATTAAAGAGAAAAAGACATGATCAATAATTCTAATAACAACTTATAAACTAACCAAAGGCTTGTACAAACAATAAGTAACTTATATCATCTTTTAGCCTAACAACATTATATTAGTTTCAACAATTTTTCCTAAAATGATTAAAGAGTATGCAACATGATTAATAATCTTAATATTTATGTGAAATTAACAAAATGTGTATAACATAAAATAATAATCAATACTAAAGCTGACTATATGGCTTAGAACATTACTCTCTCTTCATTTATGAACAAAGTACATAACGTAGAATGCAAAAATATGATCTTTAATTTCCAAAGAGAAGAAACTGCTAAGGTATTCAAATGCTATCAAAACTAGCTCTTAAAACTCTATATTAGTCCCTCTTTAAAAACTCAATTTCAACCACTAATTATAGCCCAAATAAAGCCATCATGAATGTAACCATTTACCTATGGTCTAACTGCTTATCCATAAAATTTGGATCTAAGAAACTTCAAGTTAGAGCTAAATAACCTGGGGCTTACTTCTTTTATTTATGTTAACTTTCAATTTCATTCCATCTTAGATGTTGATCTATATCACTTCAATCATGTAGCCTCTAAACATGGACACATGAAGGATTTCACAACCTTTTAGAAACACATAGACTATCTTTTACTCCTTTCTTGGCTTTTAGTGCTAATAGTTTTTGGAGGTTCAGCACCTTTGGATCAAAGATCCCATTCTAAGCCATTGATCCCCTTCCATCCATCTGTGAGGTACACGTGGAAACCCTTCACAAGCTAAGAAGTCCCTGATGTTTGCTTTAGCTTTAAGGAACATGGTGGTGACACATGTATACCATCCATGTGCATCTTCTCTTATGGCCTTATGATTTAAATCAAAAGGGCATTTACTAACATTCATGCTAAACGGAGGCTTGTCAAGACTCCTTTTCCTTTTAGGGGATCACCAAGGTGACTAGTGTCTTTAATATGTATACTTCGAGCCTCAAAACCTTTTTCAAATATTCACCAAAAGTGGACCCCATAAGCCTTAACACTCAACATTCGATAACTACTGGGACTTTTATTTTGATAAAAGGAATGCTACTACACCATGTGTCCATCATGTGCAAGCTAAAGGATCCTTTTCATTCCTTTGAGCAAAATTACTACCAAAAAAACATGTGGATACCCTTCACATGTTTATTCTATATATAGGATTTTCATCCTCAAAAATTAAGACATTGATGATACATAACCAAAAAGAAATATGAGAGTTTCAATAAAAAAAATGGTGTAGAAAATAATTATACAAGACCCTCATCCTTAGTGTTGCCACAAAGGCCACCTTCCCTAGTTGAACATATAGATATGATTAAATTATAACTATATGAAACACTTGAGGGTTCCCTCAAGGAACTTGTACAAGCATATGGCACATATGAATAAGGGGAATAAATTGAAGAGACTCAAATCCAAGTAGAGTGCAACAATTCATTAATATTCAAGTTGTTGATATACCTGATGTTTATGGAATCTTATTGAGTAGAGAGTGGACCAAGGCCCCAAATGGTTACATGTCCATAGATTTATAAAAAATTTGGATACCTTGGAAGGAGTTCCTAATCAAATTAGGGTTGAAAGATAACCAAGGATAAAACACATGATAAGGACTCAAATCCACCTTCTTAGCCTATAGTGCAACAATTCATTGATATTCAAGTATTTGATATACCTAATGTTATGGAATCTTGTTGATTAGAGAGTGGTACACAGCCACAAATGGTTACATGTCCACAAATTTCTCACATTTGTGGCTACCTTGGAATGCATTTCCTAATTAAATCAATCTTGAAAGAGAACCAAGGATAAAACACATGGTAAGGAGAAACTAGAAAAGATACCTAGAGAGGGACCCTCATCCTTAGCCTTACCACAAAGACCACCTTCACCAATTGAACACATAGATATGATTTCCTTAGACCCAAATGAGACACATGAGAGTGCCCTCAAAGAAATTGTAGAGGCATATGTCATAAATGAAGAAGGGAAATAAATTGAAGAGACTTAAATCTAAGCAGGGGAACCTAGTGAAGCATGATGAATAAGAAAGCGATGGCAAGGAAAAACTAGAAGAGAGACCTAGAGAGGGAGCCTCATCCTCAACCTTGCCACCAAGGCCACCTTACCTAATTGAACATATATATATGATTGCCTTTGAACTAGATGAGACACATGAGGGTGCCCTCAAGAAACTTGTAAAGGCATGTGGCATAGATGAAAAATGGGAACAAATTGAAGAGACTCAAATCCAAGAAAGGGAACCTAGTGAAGAGAAATGAAAGAGATTGTTATATATGTGGTCACATTTCCCCCTAAAGACAAGAGGAAGGAAAAAATGGCATTGGTCTCTATTGGACCTAAATGACCAAGGTTGACTCTTACACATGCTACTAGTAAGATCATCTTATTTAGTGACAAATTCCCCATTCATCGACCAGTCATCCCTGATTGGTTTTTTTATGGGAAATTGTAAAATATCCCTTCTCTCTCACATTCATGGGCCATAACAAAAGTTGCTAACATATATGTACATGAAGACATTAATCCATGGATTAGGTTTATAATGAAGGAAGAGGAAGAAAGAAGGATTGTGGTCACTCTAGGACAAAAGATCAAGAAAATGGATGCTTTAGGAGCATTGAAAAGAATAGGTGTGGAGGTTATATAGCCTCTAAAGTTAACAATGTCATCCACCACCATGTAGTTTAATCTAAAGACAATTAGATTAGAAAGGTCACCACCAGGAAAGATATAGTGGGAGTTGAGGAGTTTACCTTACAAAAGGTTGAGCCCTTTATAGGTCTAACCTTGATAGGAGGGAAGAAATTTGGTGAAGATCCTATCCATGAAGAGGATGTTGAGAGAATGATTGAGGCTCAATCAACTCAAGTAAAAGCTAGGATCCAAGGGATGAAATAGAGAATCCACAATCTAGAAAAAGGAAAGGAAAACCTAGAAACACAAGCCATTCTATTAGTACCTAACACCAAGATGGATATGTTTGAGGCCTCATTCTTTGATATGTTTAATTACGTGAGTTCAATAAAGCTAAGGCAGTATTCCCTAAGCCAATAAGGTGAAATAGCCAGGGGGTTGATAATAAAATGGAAAAAATCAAAGATCTAAGTGATCTCATTAACATATTGATTATAAATAAGATTATTAACTTCAAAACTATTATCTTAGCTCATTTGAACACCATATTAAGAATAATATTAGACAGGGTTTAAGTGCTCAGATAAGGAATTTGAACATGATTCTGATGCATGATAAAGGATTGATCATTAGAATTAAGTAGATCTTAGAAACTATGTTGGTAAATGTTAGGTTATGGAGCTAAAAGCTTCATTGATGCAAACATGGAGGAGGTTGTTGAGTTGCAAAGCAACTGATGTTGGTCTGATCAACTGACATCGTTCATATATAGTGAGCAGAGAAATTGACATTGGTCAAATATCAGCCAACGTCGGTCATCTCCAGCTAGATAGGGACTAACATCGGTCGCCTGTGCAGTTTCAAAATTGCTAGTTGACGAATAGTTAGTTAACAAACTAGTTGTTTGCATGTTAAAGGCTAATTTTAGTCTTGAGCTGTGGATCTAATTATTGTAAGTGGATGTCTAATTATTTTTTGCATGAGATATATATAATAGACTCATGGGTTGTATTGTAAAGTGTGCTAGTTTGAGAGTTGAGCTTGGTTAGCTCCTTCAGTGTGAAGAGAGCAAGGGTAGCTCCTCCTAGTTCCATAGGGGTGTCGAGTGTGTATGATCAGGTAGAGCTAAAGGTTGTGCAAGTTCTGGTAGAAGATCCACTTGGGTACTAGTTTTGAGAAACATAAGGACTTGTTGAGGTAAGGACAAGGGTTCTTTAGGATGTAGAGAGATCTACATGGTAAGTAAGATCATTGATTTGCAGATGTGTGTGTGTGTGTGTGCATAGTCTAGGTTTGTAGGTGTTTCAAAACCAAGTTGATCTATAGGTGGAAATAGGATCAGGGAGATCAGCAATAAATCAGGTAGCAAGATCAGGGGAGATCTATGTGGAGTACATTGTGTACTTGGAGTATGTGTGTATACTCAATCGTGGAGTACGTGGAGTACTTGTGTACTGGTAGTAGTGATACTAATTGTTGGCATTGGGAGTAGTGATACTAACTAGTTGGAGGTGAACAACAACTCTTTGCTTGAGTTGTTGTTGGGACCATAATTGAGAGAGTGAGCTCTTGAAGAGATTTACTATTTATGCCCTAGAGGTGTGGGAGCCCTAGAGGTGTGTAAGGAAGAAGACTGTGGCATCTTCTTTGTTGTATTTCCTTCTAGAAGAGTATTTAATACAATTGGGTATTGTCTCTCATATTTTGTGTTATTTCCAAAGTCTAGTTACTTGTGCATTCTAGTTAAATTTCATGTTTAGTTGCTTGGTAATCAATTGTGCTTCCTAGGTCCTAACAGTTGGTATCAGAGAAATTTATTGTTTTAGGTTCCTGACAAGTGGTATCAGAGGTAAGGTTGTAGGGAGTAGGTTCGTGTTTGATTATAGGTCACTCTCAGGGGTTTTTGATTGAGTGGGAGTATAGCAATGGTAGAATAAAGTACACTAAGAATGGAGGAACTCAAAGGCATGAATGGTCAATTATGATGTTATGGAAAGAAAGAGTAGGTAAATAAATATTATTGGTTGGTAGAAGATCAACATGAAGGAACTAAAGAAGTAGATGTTGTAGGTGTTGTTCCACAAGATGCTCTAATATGTTCCTTGGATAAAGTAGAATCTTGTGTTATATATTTTATTGCCTCTTTCCATGCAGCCTGAAATAGAGTATTTTTCCATGTTAAGGTCTTGGGAGACTTTGGAAATATTTATTTAGGGACTGGTGTGCCTTGTCAAAGTATTAGCAAAGGGGAAGTGTGGCTGAAATTGCAGACGGCCAACACATGGGTGTTGAAGGATGTCATGCAGGTCCTAATTCTAAAGATGAGGCTAATTTATTCAAGAAAGTTGGGTGATGAGAGATGCACAGTAACTCTCACAGTGGATTCTTGGAATGTTACCAAGGATGCACTTGAATTAGCAGGTGGTAAGAAAGTAGGTATCCTTTATCTATCTACTTATATTATTGATTCTTCTTCTATTGCGAAGACTTGGCTTTGTAGGCTTGGTCACATGAGCAAAAAAGAGATGCATGTTCTTAAGAGGAGGTCAGATGTCTTTGATAGACTTAAGAACTGGAAAGCTTTGGTTTTTATGGAGGTGATGATGGATAGAGATCAGCAGATGGGACTGGATATCTCTAAGTAGGGTAGTTTGGATAGGGTTTTGATCCAAAGAGAGCTCGCGAGTAAAAAGTCATCACTCATAGGAAAACATAGGTACCAGCATCAGTTAGGAGGAACCAGCATCAAATAGACATGTGCCGATGTCGATCATGTGTAGACTAGAGCTGGTGGTGTCAGGCAGGGTAAGACTGATGTCAGTCAGGCAACCGATGTCAGCAACATGTAGACACTGATGTTAGTCATAAAACTAACATTGATAGTCAGGACAGTTGCATGGAACTAATGTCAGTTAGATGCAGACTGTGTGGTGATCGAGGTCAGTCATTGGAATAAATTTTGGGTGGATAGCAAGCTGTCAAGGAGTCTCAAATGCCCATATAGAGGACTGAAAGGGTAAGTAAGCCTCAAATTCATTATTCCTCTTCTTTATACTCATTTCTCACTATAGAGCAAGAAGGATCTAGGAAATAGTGGGAGCATGGCATGAATGAGGAATTTGATTCCTAGGATGTAGAACTAAATGGGAGATTTGGTAGGGTTGCCAACTAAAAGAAAGCACTGAAAGATGAATGGATTCCTTGGTTAATGAATAGAGAGAATGGACACATGAGATGGAAGGCTAGGTTATATGGTCTTGAGCAAGCTACAAGATAGTGGTATAGGTTTGACAGGTGGATGACAAAGCACGACTTTAGTCAATGTCATTATAACCATTGTGGTTTCTTTACTAGGTGGGTGATGATTGAAACATCATCTTGTTACTATATGTTGTGTGTTTGCTTGCTGTGGTTTTTCTAAGCTAAAGGTAAAGTTAGTTTAGAGGTGTATCATGAAGAATTTGGGAGCAGCAAAATTCTTTGGCATGAGTAATCCTAGAGACAAGGAAGATCACAAGTTGATGTTTTCACAGGATGATTATGTGAAGGTAGTGCAAGATGCAGAATGACAAGTGAACCTATGGATGGACAATTCATAGAATAGGGTCCCCAATCACATGATGAGGTTGAGTACATGTGTACTCCCTAATATTTCCCCAATATTGGGAGTTGTCAGTAGGTTTGTGGCCAATCCAGGGAGGAAGCACTGGAAAGTGGTTCAGTGGGTTCTCAAGTATCTGAGAGGGACCAGCAACAAGGATTCATGCTATGTAGGGTTAGTCACTTTCGATATGGCAGGTTACTTGGATGATAGGAGTTGCACCATAGGTTGTGTGGTGGTTGGTCTCCAGGATTGATCTTGAAGAGGGATACAAGCCAGGAAATAAATTAGATGGTGTACAGGTATAGGTACAGTGTAGATATTTATCTCCAAGTGGGAGATTGTTAGGTTGTGGAGCTAAAAGCTTCACTGATGCAAACATGGACGAGGTTTTTGAGAGGTTGTTGAGTTGCAAAGCAACTGACGTTAGTCTAATCAACTAACATTAGTCATATATAATGAGTAGAGAAACTAACATCGGTCAGGTATCAACTGACATCAGTCATCTCCAGCCAGATAGGGAATGACGTCGATCGCTTGTGCGGTTCCAAAACTGCTAGTTGATGAATAGTTAGTTAACAAACTAGTTGTTTGCATGTTAAAGGCTAATTTTAGTCTTGAGCTGTGTATCTAATTATTGTAATTAGATGTCTAATTATTGTTTACATGAGATCTATATAATAGACTCATGGGTTGTATTGTAAAGTGTGCTAGTTTGAGAGTTGAGCTTGGTTATCTCCTTCAGTGTGAAGAGAGAAAGGGTATCTCCTCCTAGTTCCATAGGGGTGCTAAGTGTGTATGATCAGGTAGAGCTGCAAATTGTCCAAGTTCTGGTAGAAGATCCACCAGGGTATTGGTTTGGAGAATCATAAGGACTTGGTGAGGTAAGGACAAGGGTTCTTCAGGGTGTAGAGAGATCTACATGGTAAGTAAGATCATTGATTTTCAGGTGTGTGTGTGTGCATAGTCTAGGTTTACAGGTGTTGCAAAACCAAGTTGATCTACAGGTGGCAATAGGATCACGGAGATCAGCAACACATCAGGTAGCAAGATCAGGGGAGATCTACTTGGAGTACGTTGTGTACTTGGAGTATGTGTGTATACTCAGTCATGGAGTATGTGGAGTACTTGTGTACTATAAGTAGTGATACTAAATGGTGGTACTGGAAGTAGTGATACTGACTGGTTGGAGGTGAACAACAACTCTATGCTTGAGTTGTTGTTGGGACCGTAATTGAGAGAGTGAGCTCTTGAAGAGATTTACTGTTTATGCCCTAGAGGTGTGGGAGCCCTAGAGGTGTGTAAGGAAGAAGACTGTGGCATATTTTTTGTTGTATTTCCTTCTAGAAGAGTATTTAATACAATTGGGTATTGTCTCTCATATTCTTTGTTTAGTTGCTTGGTAATCAATTGTGCTTCCTATGTCCTAACAGTTGGTATCAGAGCAATTTATTTTTATAGGTTCCTGACAGTATATCCTACCAAGACCACTACCCTTATAATAATTTATGAATATAAATATAAACATAGGGTCACTTTGGTAATGTATTTAGTTAGGAGTAAGTCTAAGGCTAGTCTAGTAGAGATAACTAAAGAATCTTGGACATGATGTTCATAGTCAATGATAAAATTATAGACGTAAGGAGCATAAATGAAGTTATGGATAGGGAGGATAGATACTTGTATGATTGAGAAGAATTATACCTCATGAAGCTATCTATAGACTTGGAGCTCATCAAATACCAACACTAGAAATCAATGGAACTTTTGTAGAATCAACAGGGGGACACTTTAGAAATGGGCCCACCCAGTAGATAATATTTTTTTTTAAAAACATTATAATATTTAAAATATGAAAATTATTTTGTAATTAATATGATATTATGTTAGCATATTTCCCATAGTTTAGTCTAATTGTAAAACACATGTGTATTCTAGAACCTTTCAAGTAAAAGACAACTGTCTTTATCTCTTGTACACTAGTATATTTTAACAGACCGATACACTTCCTATTCTTTCTATAAAAGGCATATATCAAAATATTGTAAGAGAAAAATTTGTACACTTGGAGAAATTATTATAATTAAGGATTTCTCCAAAGATTTTTCATATTTTATATGTCAATTGCTAAGGTAGCTTTTCTTTCAATTACTAGTTTTATGTCTTGAATTTGAATAACTTATTTGAATTCTGGGTTACATTTTATAATCATGGGATTTATAATTTGTGAATATGCTAGATTAGTTTAATGACCTTAGATTTTATTCATTTCATTCTGCTCTATATTTAGATGTGCATATTTTTGTTTGATTATGGTAGTAAATATTTAAAAGTAAATCTAGTTCTTACTTGTGATTCTCCACATTGTCCTCCAAAGTTTGCCTTCTATAAAGTGATAATTGAGATTAGGATATTCTAAGTTATTTATTGGTTTGAATTCATACCAAGATATAAATTAATATTTTTCATAATATTTAAGACTAATATAGGTAATCACTCATTTTCTTTTTTGCTTTACCCTTCTCTTTGCTCCTTTTGAAACCCTAGATCACTTTAGTTTAAACTTCATTATAAATATAAACCTATATTAATTTTTATCTTATGTTTGGATCATAATTCATTGAGTTAACCTAGGTCATATATAATTCATAAATAATGTACCATGATGGCTCCCAACCATCACTTATTATAAATTTTATGCAACACTTATACATATCTATGCCACTATTCCACCACAAGTGACATCAATTTTCCATAACCTACTACTCATGCTCTAAATTCTAGGAATTTTAAAATTATAATTTTATTTAAACACTAAGAAACTTTGTGGTGAATTTAGAAACATCAACAAGTTCATACCTAGGGCTCTCTAGCAAACCAGAGCTAGTGACCATAGTTGACTACGTTTAACTATTTCTCCCTTACTCAGTGAGTTAGAACACATGGAATCATATTATAACCTATTACTCATCCTCCTAAAGCTTTTTAGGGATATTTAGGTTTCCATCTTATCTTCATCAACCACTGTATTCATAACGTAACACAAATAGGTAGGTGTGTATGAAGGGTTTGAAATGAGTTCATCTTGATCACTAAATCTCTGATCTTTTAGGTTTGTTTGAATTCAATGATTCCACTCAATTTTTTTTAACCTAAAACTCTAACTCCAATATTAGGTATTTTATCCTCTTCTCAAGTTTGATACCATATTTAGTTGCTCAAACAACCTATAGGTGATCATTGGGGTTTTTGGTTGCATTTAGAGTTTAGGACTCTTATACAAGTCATTAAAAACTTCAATGAGATTTTATATTTTATAGTGATCTAAGTGTCTTCATTTTAAAATTATCAAAATTTTTAAGACCTCATATCTTCACAATCATATCCTTTCTTTCTCATGTCTTGCCTATAAGACATGGTTGGAGGTGATGAATGAGAGTATTTTCAGTATTTACCTTTCAAACCTGGCCTTCTTCAACTAGGTCATTGAAAAATTAGTACATATTTAAACTTAATGAAGAATCATTCACATTAAACCTATACATCCATATTCTTTTAGCACTTTCCTTTGTTTAACTATACATGACAAATAACCTTAGCTATACTTGTAGGTCAGTTTGTGTTCTTTGATTCTTCAATGCACTTGATCATCACATGAGAACATAATTAGGTTATAATATAATTTATTATTATTCATTCATTATCTAAATTTAACATGTACATCTTTATATTCTTTCCATGTTGACTCAAGAGTTTACACTACTCAAGTTTGCCAATTCTATGTGTAGGTCATGATTAGGTGTCTTAAGAATTAAGCCTTGAAACCACATTTCCTCCACTAGTATTTAACCTCTCAAAAAGTTGTAATAGTGTAATTTATTCATTATTTAGTAATTTAAACTCAATATTTAGTGCACAATATAAGACATTTCTCATGAAATGTAGACCTACACATCTGTAGACTTGTAGGTTTGTATTCTTATGTTTTAGTCCTTGAATTAATGTAAGCTTGATCTATTTGAGCCTAAGATCATCTTAAAATTGTATCATCATGTTTATTATGAGTTATCTATCCTTAAATACCTCTTCAAAATACAATACTAGGCTTTTACAAATTACATTTGGAGGTAGCTTCAAAACACTGTCCGAAAGCATAGAAACATGAGTATCATTTAGAAGACTCATACATATTGAAAAATAAAGTAAGACATCCTTGAATATAATTATAATATGTGTAAAAAATTATTTGATTGAGGAATTTGACTCAAGAGAGGATGGTTAGTATTATGTTAGTTACAAATGAAATAAGATGAAATAAACACACTAATAACATAACATCTCTAAGCATAGACACTAGGGAGAACTTAGTTAACAATAATGAATGAAACACACAACCAAAATGCAAAAGAAAACTATTTTACCTTCCTTGGATGGTCCAAAATTGTTGTTGTGGTGTATTTCTTAACTTATTCTCATGAATTCCTTGGCAATGGAAGCTCGACAACCTCCATCTCTCATTGGCACCTTTGGCTTATGGCTTGGCTTGGTTTTGAATCAATTTAGCATTACAACACTAGTTTATCAAATATTTTTGAACCAATCTCACATTATAACTTTCATAAATTAAGATTTTAAATGATTTTGTGAGGCCTCTTATTTATAAATTTTTGGATTTGATCATAATCAACCTCAACCATCCATCTCAAGATTGAGATGTGTGGTTGAGGATTAATTCAATTTTGTAATAAAAAATTGTAATTATCCTCATCATGACATTGGAAGAAGGGGAAATTAAGAGGCATGGAGGGCATGAATCTAGATATTTGTGGCATTTATGGCTTAGGGATGTCTTCCCAAGAAATGAGGTCACTTGATGATGCAAATATTCAATATTCATTTCCAAAACAAATTATTCAACAAGTTTCCATGGAATTTTTTTATTAGGCCTTGATTTGCACTAATTAGTTCTTAAGCATGATTAAGTACTTTGTGCATAAACTACCCAAATTAATCAGAATGCCTTATTATTAGTCCTAAATTTGGTTGGATTAGAATTGGAAGTAACTGTTAGATGATTTGGATGCATATTACCATTTAGAATGTTGCCAAAAATAAATAACAAAGACACAAGTCTTGTGCAAAATATTTGATAAGAAAGAGAAGTTCAAAGCATGCAGGAGCAAATTTGGCATTTTGACTTGAAATGAACTAATCAAAGTTAGATAGCCCATAAATTACATTATCCCATTTAGGAATACCTTGGCTAGAATAGGCACCTGAATATCTTAGTTTCACATCATTTAGCATGTTTTAGTGTTTTTAAGCCAAATTGTGCATTTTAGATGGAAACTAGACAAAAGCCTAGTTAGAGGTTATTCGTGGTCATTTTTAGGTGTCTACACATTCAACCATCACCTATATCCATTTAACCTTGTATACTCTTTTAAAACTTCAAGAAACCATGACTTTCAGCTTGTAGACTATGTAAAGGAAGGGTTATTTTGTCAAATTGATCCCACATGTGCCAAATGAGACATGGATAAACATTTAATATGATTTCATAGACCACTTATATCTTAATCTACTAAACTCATGTATCCAAATAGTCTGAAACTATCATTTTAAGGAGAAAAGTGAGATTGTGGGGTTTATAGTTAGTTTTGGACCACCCTACCTTAATAATGAATGCTCATAAATGAGAGGAATCATATATAACCATTATTACTATGTATTTGAATATAATTAGGACCCCCTCCTTTGTAAACAATATTAGGTCCCAACTCACACCATAATATATAGAATGAGGATTTGAAAACTACCTTTGTGAGCTTGCTAAGGGAGGGATGGAGGTTCTAAAACAAATTTAAATTTTTGAGACTTTTAACTAAAAAGATATTGTATTTTAATTTTAAAATATGAATAGATATCTATGAAATGTTTTCACCTAAAAATAGGTCTCTAAAGTCTATATAAGTGGGTTACAAACTTCTCTTCAGCATTGACTTGCAAGAATATGATCACTTTATAGTTTATAAGTATCATATATATGTTATAAACATTTTTAAAAATATTTTACAATTATTTTTATGGGCATTTCACCTTGTTTTACTTTGACATAGGTGGGATTTAGTTATATGCACCTTTCTTTGCATAAAAATTTACCTTAAAGTTTGCAAATTACCTTAACTTTTATAAACAAGAATAAAACATGCATGAAAGGATATTAAGGATTCATATGACTTTGAGAGAAAACTAAGGACCTCTTGAAATCATTTTACCAACTCTCTTCATGACATGACATGTATTGACTAGTATAAGACAAGGATAAAACATTACCTTTATTTTATCAAATTAACCTTAAAATATGCTAATAAGACATTTAGAAGACCATTCTAAAAATATCAAGGTATGTAGTAGGATAATTAATAAATTTATAAGACTTGAAAAGGCATGTTTTTTAATAGGAGTTGACCTTTTGACCTAAGGGTCAAAATGGTCAACATGTAGTTAAATCAAGCTCAAATAGTGTCATATAAGTGGTATGACCATATTATCCATTATTTTATACATGGGGTATGTCATTTTAAAATTAAACAAGAATAAATTATATATTTAAGACTAAAATGATCACATTATATGTTATAAAAGGAATTTTATATCATCAAAACTATGAAGAGATATATATTATGTGTAACTAGGGTAGAGGCTGATGAAATAAAGAGTAAATTTTTTGATAAGTTATCAAGTGGTCGTACCTTATGAAATGAAAAAATTCATAATATATTGATATATGGGTATTACTAGCCCATAATATTTAAGGATGTGCATCATCATGTTAGAATGTTCCATGAGTGATAAGTGTTTAAAGATAAAATAAATGCATGTGATTATGCACCTAAAAATAATTGTAGAATGTAATCCATTTTACCAATGAGGAATATACTTAATTATTATCCTCAATCTAAATTATTATTAAAGACACCAATTTTTCCTCATAAATATTGATTACTTCATCAGATAGACTAAGGTAATAGAGACTAGAGGAAGAACTACTAAGGAAGTGATCAAGTTCCTCAAGGAAAATATAATTACAAGTTTTGAAACCCATTTATCTCTCATATATGATAATTATATTGCATTTCACTTAAATAAATTCATAAAATTGGCCTATGACAACAAGGTCACCTGGAATCTCTCATCCAATTATTTCCCCAAGGATATGGAGTCAAGTAATTAACAAATAAAAATGTTATTGATGTCGTTAAGAAGTATGCCCTATACAAACCAAGGATATTTCATTTATTGTTGAATTATAAACTATGAGTAGATAAAACCATACATAAGATACCCTTAAAATCTTCAACATTCCTCCTTGTGTATGGGTAATAACTAGTGCTTCCCATTACTTTGAATTTTACTAGACATCAGTCCATGCAGAAGTACATGGGAGAATATGACTAATACAATCTAGTTTGTTAAATATATTTCAAATGAAAGAGGAATGATATGAGGGACTACAAAAATTAAGTAATAATTAAGATATAGTAAACCTATGGTTTGATAAGAGTTCAAATATCAAGGTGTTTAGAATCAAAGATCTAGTCATATTATGGGATAAGGCACACAAAATATAGGGAAACATTCCAAATTAGATAATCTATGGATTTTTTCTTACCAAATATCTAAAATTATAAGACAAAACACTTCTTAATTTAATGACTTATAAGGTAAGGATCTATATCTACTTATGAATGGACAATTATTGAAGCATTATTTATTGGTTGTATTATCCATGTACATCATGAAATGATAGTGAGTTTTATCTTAGGAGTAATGTCAGTGTATAGTATAATTATAATTTTCTATCTCTTATTTTTTTGTATTTCTATCGAATTTGTGTTTCATTATGTTGTCCTTGTTTTTTTTTTTTTTTTTTTCCTATTTTTTTCACTCATATTTTTTTATAAATAATCAGTAGGATACCTAAAAATACAAAAAAAATCAAGTTGTCTCATTTCATAATGTTTTATTGGGTTTGAGTTTAAATACACTTATTAATATTCCTTTGACCCCTCTATCACATTTTTATATTGGTGAATACACACAAGATACACAATTAAAGAGTTGAAAGCTTTGAAGGTTAGGTCTTACTTTAGAAACTAGAATGACATGGAAAAATATTTCATATTCTCAAGTGAGAATGAAATGATATATTTAATAATTAACACGTGAATTAAATTTTTTATCTTATTGAATAAATTTCAAAACTAAACTTTAATGAACTAATGATATAATCATCTCATGATCTATAAAATAGTATAAGAGGAATCGTTGATGAAAAAAATTGAATTTTTTTATATGGTAGCTATCTTGGTTCCCAAGTCTCATGGAGTAAATAAAAGTAAAATAGAAATTAAAATGAGAATATAAATATATCAATAAAATAATAATTTTTATCCTAATAAAGGTTTATTTGGGTAACCTACATTGGGGCTATGAAATAATAATTGGCAATGGAGCAAAGCCTAGAATAAATCCAAAGGTATCTTTCTCAAGGCTGTAGATGTTTAGCTAGTAGAAGAACAATGCCCAAGATTCCCCCCTTATTAAATGGATAAAATACCATACCTTTTATAATTTCAAATCATGGAATTTACTTGCATGCTATATCAAATACCTTGATGGTAAATTTGTATGAATCTCTTTAAGAAACATGTTGACCTTCCAGCATAAGAAAACTTAGTATGTTGTGTGTTGAAACAAACCCAAATTATCTCTTTTTTTTTAAAATATGAAATTATATTTCATGGTTTAATTTTTTCATCCTTATGCAAAACCAAACATTCTAAGTTTTGAACACTTGAATCGTGTTTTACCCATAGAGTCACCATTTTTTTGTGGCCAGCATGCCCCATTCTTCTTTTCGATTGGTATGCTTATTTAGGACCCTAGAATATTTATTATTATATTTATTAAACTTTGATCTTAGTTTGGTATTTTAATTTAGATTTTTTTTTTAATTTTCACATTAATTTTTGAATGTACATCAAGAATTATGACTAAAAATCAAGTTTAAAAATAAGTATTTATAGGAAAAATCCACTTTTGGTGAATCTCCAAGTATTTCATTTTGACTAGAATGTACTTTATTTAAAAACTTAAGCTTACATAACGGGAATTTCAAACTAATATAAATGAATCTGTCTTCTACTTTTCACAATTTTCACTATTATCAAAACACTTAATTTTTATTTTTTTCTCAAAATATTTGTCTATTTACCTAGCTGCTTACTTTTTTCCTTATTGTATAGACCATGTGTCATTATTTTAAAACCTCACACTCTCACCATACTTCACATTATTTAGACTAATTTTAATACTCAAAACTAGTCAGACCATGCAATTTTTCTTGATTTCTCACTCTCACATCATTTAAGTTCATTCAAGAGCCTTGATAACTATGAATCATTATATGATAATGAGCCAATAGTCACATGCCATTGGTAGAATTATCTCACTCTCTCAATCTCAAAGTTTATTTTAAATCCTACACAATGACTAAAGCATCATGAGACTATGATATAGTTAGTATACACAATATGCCATAATGTTATTAGTCACATACCTCATGGATTATCACAACATTACACTAATACCAAATATTGTGAGCCTTCTCAGCCAACAAAATGAGGACATATGGCTAACCGTCATAGACACATATGTTGACTTAGCTCTAATAAATCTTACCTTTGGGGAAAAGGGTACATGGACCACTGACATAATTCGATCAACTTCAATAAAAGTAGAATCATATCAAATTATAATTAAAAATACTTTTAAATCAATACAAGGGTCAAATTTTCTTTAAAGCCATAAGAACATCTAATCTATTTCATATTTTCAAACACTTAAATGAGCATAGATATTTAAGATTGACAATTCATCCAAATCCTCCAAATTTTGATTAATTTTTTAATCCTTTTGAAATACAGTCACCTATCTTATATTTAGAGCTAAATATTTATTCAAAGAGGAAATGAATGATAAAAAAATATGAATTTGGATCTATGGAATCTAGCCTATTTTCATATGGTATCTATGTGTTATTCTTATACACCTAGATTCTCTGGGGATCCATGCCAAATTAATTCAAACATTACAATGGAATCTAAATGAGTTGGTGAGATACAAACAATTCAAACCAAAGGAAATATCCAAAGATGAATTTTCCACCTATATTGAAGTTTTTATATCTATGCAACAAGATAGAGTTCATATTATTACATCCAAGCTTAAAATATTTACATAAATCAAGTTTTTTTGTAACCTCTTTACTCAAACTCAATACTTTGATGAATTCATGTTATCATTTAAAAATAAAAATAAAATAGTTGTTTTTTTTGGGATGGACATTAAACATTAATTTTAATTTCCATAACCAAACACTCACTATAACCAATAAGTTATCTCCCAATGGCTTACTAAGAAGAACCTTTGGGAAATATTGAAGGATTGGGAATAAAACCCTTAGATTTGGGTTGCTAGGTAAATGTATATAATAACCACTTACATAAATTTAAGTCTAGTATATATATTGGTATGGAACTTATGAACAAATTTTGTGGTTAGTAATACATATTCCATATCAACAAGGTCTAGGTCCCACTCTTGTTGATGATCATCAATATGACATATAGAATTTTTATTTTGGAGAGATCTTCACTTTCTATATCAAACAAGAAATTTAGGACTATAAAATTGTTAATTTTTTTATATGATGTAATATTTAGTTCATGTTATTATTTTCATAGTTTACTTTGACAAAATCACATAATGGACTCTTATCTTGGGGCCAACAGTATATAAACATTTTTTGAAATTTTATCTCCACATGTTTAGATACTATATATAAAATATATGTGATTATTTATACCATTGTATATACAAAGCCATGAATAAGTATCCCATGCCTAGGATGTTTGATGATTGAGTATATGATCTTATTGTTTTTAACCTAAATTTATAGTCCTTAGGAAATAGGGACTACTTATGTCACCCATCAGGTTACCTATCCTTATCCCATATAAGTTAGCCAAGTAAGAAATTGTATGTAAAATATACCATGATGTTGGCTCAATATGTAAAGATAAGAAGCATACACCATGGCTCCCATTTCATTATAAATTTAACTGAAACATCAATTAAGTTTTGATGATATTGACTCTAATAGTATATTATAATGACTCCTTCAATTTTAATGATCATGACCTTCATCATTAAGATATAATAGGAAAGGTCAAGGCCCATATAAAACCCTTGAAAGGAAAAGTGTCTTATGTCCATAGTCACAACACACACCATATAGATTGGGTCTTAATAAATGCATTGGACAATGATGATGTGAAGAGGAATATGAAAACCATAGGTATTATGCATACACTAGTCCAAACCTATTGGCTAACAAAAATAGAAGACAAAATAGATGCTCATGTAACTCAAGAAAAATTACTAGAAATGGAAGATGTACTGATAATTAAGGTACTTTAAGGCCTACCTACACCAACACATACACCAAAGATCATCAAGATGGAGGAACTAAATTATCTTATACCTTTATCTTCCCCTATTGTGTTTACTTATTTAATGGAAATTCCAAGTATTTATTATTTATAAGCAAGTGTAGTGGAATATCAAGCCACATTAATTCCCCCTCCTTTTACATTTATTCCTCCACTATAATATGTCCCAGTTGACACTGTATTTATTGTATCCTAGATATAAGTGACTTAGTATGGACCAATGTACAAAATTACCATATTGTTATTTTTTACACCACCCATTACATTCATACTATGTAAGAAATGAATTCATGTTTTTCAATAAGTGTGGCCACCATGAACCCAAGCTTTATCACTTAAAACCCCTTAGATAAATAATCCCATGTGTCATTATTATACATAATTAAAATTTCATTATACTCCAAGTTGATTATCATAACTCAATGTCCACTTATATTATTCCTTTCTAATTTAGATATTAAAGGGCTCAAGTAAAAATAAGTAAAATATACTTTCTCTATCAACCAAGATCAAATCATAACCCTATAACCCATTACTTATTTGGTAGTTCCATATTACTCATCTATAGTTGTGACAACTCTACCCCCCAAACACAACTCTTGACCCATTAATTTCACTCCTCATTAACCACAAAGGCTCACCCCCATAGTGTTATGCATAAACTATATATTTATTGACCTTGAATGATCAATTCCTATGTCTTCCCATGACCCATCATAAATTTCTTTGGTCACCTCATACCCTACTACCTCAATGTCCTAGAATAAAGGAAACTATATGGAGGACATACAATTGTCTAAATCCTAAAAGATAGGGACAACCATAATAGAGAATACTAAAATCAAATTGACAATTTATAAACCCAATGGAATACTAAAAATAGTTACTAGAAAGAGGGTTACAAAGGAAGGGCTACCCAGTTTCCATGTAGTGAATGAAGAATTTTTCGCTTTGTCAAGAAAGAGAAATGGTAGGCTAGGGAGATTGATGAGTGGGTAGAGGTTCCTAAATCCATGGTCACTACCACTAGTGATGTGGTGAATAAAATTATCTTAGTCATGAAATAAAATTATGAAAGGTTAAATAAATATAAATTATCTTAAGAACCACATAATGTCATTAGAAATTTCAAATAATCATTTGATTCATTGTATGAGCCATTAGTAGAATGTTTCGAAAACAAAAGTAAAATGAAGTTCCTACTAAGAAAAGGTAAACATATATCTAATCCATTTTACAAAGTTTGAGGCTAAATTAGCACATTTATCCAATTTTGACAAAAATGGCATGTTACCATAGTTCAACCTCATGACTTCACATGACATTAGATGATACATGTGAGGACTACACTATGGCAATGGGAGTAGTAAATGAATGTCATAACTAGAGCCATACAAAATACCATAGATACCATTGTGAAATTATTTCAAGGAACTAGATAGTGTCATTATTTAATTTGGATGGGAAAATTGATTGTTTTATGGAAATTTTAGATAAATTATCTAATTGCATGACTGAATTCAATAACGTAGCCAAAGAGGCTAATAAGTTTGATAGTGAAAAATGCATACTCCTAGTGATATATGACAAGGAAAAATTAGAGAGAGCTATAAAATGAAGGGATCCTTGTGAACCCATCTTGTCGATCATGAAACCCTCCTAGATAAAACAATGGTATTATTTAGAATACCTATTATTACTTTATCTAGAATTGATGAATAATTTAAGGAATATACTAGAGCCTTATCGACTTGATATAGTATTTCTTAGGTTAATTTTCATATTGATCCCACTAATAACCCAAACCATCCTTGAGGTGGCACCCATGAAGCTAGTTCAACATAAGTTGGTGGTACATTGATCACTACTTTTTAGGCCATTGTAATGTAGACCCCACATGAAACATGATGATAAAATGGAAAGTGGGGCTCACATAATGATATAATTATTTGGGATATGTTCCTCAATGCAATAATAGGCTAAGGGTTAGGGAAAAATTAAATAATAATGGAATATATTTCAAAAAATATAAAATGGTTCTTGTTAATCAAATTAGGTAATCTTATGCATAATGGCCTGAACTAATTTTCTTGTCATTATACTATATTTTTTATCTTTTATAATAGTTCTAGTTATAAAAACCTTGAAATTATGGTTATGAGTGGAATATTTATCTCTTACATGAGAGGCCTCATTTTATTTTGAATATATGCATCTCTAAAACATTGTAAAGGGTTAGATTTTAAATGAAAACTAATAGAATTATAGAAATTCTTAGGAATTTTCATTGTCTCTTTTATTCTGTGAGATCCTTCCTTGATTATGAGTGAAATTATGGTGTTGCTATTATTATGGTATAAAGATTGATTATTGTTTCATGTTCTTTGTTATGTTGAGTAAGTCACCACCTTGATAAACCTTTTCATCTTATTATTATTTTTCATAATCATACATGAATGTGTTCTATCAATAATTTGTGTGGATATTCATCTTGTGAGTTATTATTGCAAGGATCATGTGTTGGGTAATTCATGGTCCAAAATATTTATTGTTTATTTGTTATGAATTAGGTTTTTCATATTTAGTTTTTACTATTTGGGTAGTTATGTCTTATACAAATGAACTTTTAATTTACCATTCACCCTATATGTATTATATGTACCTCATTTTTTTTTTAAATAATGGTTTTATAGGAATAAATATTTCTTGATTGATTTTCACACATATTTGGCTCATATTCACCCTATTTTAAAGGCCATCAATGGTATTAAATCCTGGTAGTTTGAAAAGGAAGATTGAAAAAAAATGAAGTGTTTAATTTTAGTCTAGAGGATTAAAAATTTGGGAGTATGAAAATGCAAAAACATTCCAACTTCTTGTAACCTAAAGGAATATTATCAAAAAATAAATGTGTGGCCATATATTGAATATTGAAACATTTTTTGTTGGTGAGATAAACTTCATTTGTAAATATTGTGATTATAATTTATATTTGGCTCAGTGATCATGGATGCATTCTAATGACACTTCTAAATACTCTTAATTTTTTTTGTAAACAAGATATTAGATTTATCTACATATCTTGATGACTAAAATAATTATTTTAAACTCTAGGGTATAAAATATAATATTTTAGCTCAACCTATTCACAAATAATAAAGTAGAATAGAAGAGACATGTGCGATGAACTTAGAAGCTCGAGACTTGTCTACATTATACCATGGATATTTTTCTATGATCCAAGCATGATATTATAGACTCAAGTGTGATTTATAAAAGTCAATGTTTTTTTTATCAAAGATGTTTTATGCTATAGTGATGCATTGAAGGAAAGTTGATACAATAATGACGTGTTGAAGGAAAGTTAAAACAATTATGATGAAATAAAAATTTCAAAATGTTTTAAGTCTTTCAAAACCTAAATTGATCATGAGATCCACATAAAGTAAATCAATATTAGTTATATTTTTTTCAAATGCAAAGTTAATATGAAGGTGAAACATTTTTACGTGTTTACAATTTGTTTATTATTATTATTATAAAATCTAACAAGTTTTCATTATATTGAAAATTCTTTGATTGAATTTAAATATTCATTATATTTGTGTTGGTATTATAAATAAAACAAGGGTAGGCCAAGTTCAAAACCCATTAAAATTATGTTTTTTGAGGGAGGTTCAATGATCTCTTAGATGAGGGAGGCTCAAACTTATGGATTAGAATGAGATTTAGACCTCCCATTCTCCTCTATCCTTTATATCCATAGTAGAGTTGGTAAAATTAGGCAAAAGTTGAATTTTAGGTTTGGCTTCACATATTAGTAAGGGATTATGGATTCTATCCCATAGGTCATCATGATTGGGGACACTATTTTTAGATTTATGACCTTAATTAGTGGTTAGAATTTAGACTTTTGCATTTAAGACTAGTTATCCCACTTATTTGTGAGAGGACATACAAAAGGTAAGGTGTGGCTTAAAATGATGAGCATTCCATATAACTCTTTATATCTAATACAAACTATCCATAATTATTTCCTTTTTGGTTATATAATGTAGTGTATTTAATAGCTAAGGTATTATCTAAGGAAGAAATAAATTTAATTTGTCCTTTGTTTGTATTTGATACATTATTGATTCTTTATCTTTTTATTGTGTCTAACTTGGATGAAATGAGCACAATTTTATGTACAATAATACATCCCTATGGTGGGATCATTTTGATAAGACATCAAATAGTTTTGGAAACTTTTTTGGGTAGTAATTGTTGAGGATTTCATGAACAAACTCTAAAGATGCTATAAATATGCTCCAAAATCACTCTAAAGATGATCCAAAGGTTATCTAAAGACCTATACAGAATTCTCTGAAGATGCACAGGCATGCTCTGAAGATGTCCAACTAGATCACACTTACCAAGATAATGATTCTACAGATATCTATAGTATATAAATAGAATTTCCATATTTAGATATATTATTATAGAAATTAATATTCATATTAATGATCTAAAATGATCCAGATATATTTGTACTTATATTTTGTAAAAATAGATATAACCTCTTTAGATATATGTTAGTTATTCTCCATCTATTATTAGTTGAGTAAATTCCAACACCTTATAAGCATGGAATTTAATTCCTAGATCATATATATTTTGAATAAGTATATTTGGCTATTTATATCATCATATTATGTATAATTCATTCAATAGGAATAACCTCTTTAGATATATGTTAGTTATTCTCCATCTATTATTAGTTGAGTAAATTCCAACACCTTATAAGCATGGAATTTAATTCCTAGATCATATATATTTTGAATAAGTATATTTGGCTATTTATATCATCATATTATGTATAATTCATTCAATAGGAATAAACACTAGTGTATTTTTGCATATATGTATATGTTTATTTGATAATGAAATAAAGTTCAACATTGCTTTTTGATTTATTATTTTTGGAAATAATGGGGTTTTATTCCTATTTAATAAATGAGTCTGATTTGGAGAAATTAGTAAATAATATTCCTAATTAAAGATACTAATTTTTGAAAATAAATTTAAATTAGACCTTTTCTAAAAATAGTAGTGAGAGAGAGAAAATCAAACTTAGTTTATTTTGGACTATTCTAACTAAGATAGGGTCTAGAAATTTGTGTGCAGGCTGAGGACACTATCTCAAATAAAATCCTAGACTTCATTTATTGATTGGATAGGATCACTATAAATTAACACCTTAGGCTCTAGTGTTATAGTCCTTCTCTAGCATTATTATCCTAAGGATTTAAGCTTTATAGGTTTATTTTGGCTTTCTCAGTGTGAGCTTTTGTACTAATTTCTATGTCCTCTCTATCAAAAGATCTCTCTATAGAGTTAATTATTCGTGTACTTATATCTTCTATACAATTGAAAGAAACATTGGAAAATTGGAAAAAGGGGTTTGTGAGTAAGATGCACTAAACATGCTTCACACCCCATGTGTGGGAATGCTACCCACATACCAATGCTTTGAGGAGGGATTAGGCCATATGTATTTCTCCCTTTAAGAGTACTTGGTGTAATAATGAATGAAATGTAAGAAATGTTAAAACTAGATATGCTTGAGATGACTAGGGACTAATGTAAGGACTTCAATTAGATTGAGAGTGTATAGGTTGGTTATATATAGAGAATAGGGAAGATTATATGAGTGGCCTTGCTTATATTCTTACTTTCTTGAATGATATTTGCCAACCCTTTCCAAATGATCTTTAAATGGGATTTTATATAGATATATTGGTCATGGGTTAAATGAATTCACATTAGGCCAACATGATTGAAGATAAGGATCCAAAATGAAATGATTTTTGGAGCCTAAGATGCACTTGGACAATAGTGTTGAAAGATGGATACCTTAGGGTCTAGTTCTAGTGTCAAAGATGGGTTCTATTGTCTTGAGTTGATGGGGCCTAGGGGGATGGATTAGTCATGAAGAGAGGGTCTTGGCTCAACTCTGATCAAGTTTAGAAGGCCACAAATGAGTGGGAATCAATGAAATTAAGCCTAAGAGGGTCAATAGAGAAAGTAAGAGGGACCTAAGGATTGGGTGTCACTAGCCATGCTTAGGTTACCAATTTTTATATTTTATATGACTACATTTCCCCCCTTTATTATAGTGATGCAACAAAGTGAAATACTAGGATAAATAAAAATAGAAAACGTACCTAACCTTACCTATGAAGGTGAAGCCCATGAAGCTTGTGTGATGTTGAGTAATTTTGGATAGTGTATAAAGAGCACATTGTGTATGTGTGAATCTGAGAAAGGAAAACAAAGAGTAGATTAGTTCTTATTATATGTAATATAAAGTAAGAACATACAAATTTGGGTAAGAGAGAGAGTAAGAGAAAGGAATGAATATACCTCACTCAGTACACTAACCAATACAAAACCTATTTTGATACTGAGTAAGGCTAAGTAATGTTGGATGTGGTAGATGATGTTGTACAAAAATTTATATCATGAATAGAGTTGAGTACTTAATTCCTCAAAAAGTGGATAAAAAATGTAAAGGTTAGACCTTCAACTCCATCATCACCCATGAAGTTAATATAGATGATCATGGATGTGCTAATATATGTTTGGAATATGTGTCTAATCCCTCAAAATAGGTGGCTCAATAATATAAAGGTTGGTCCTTTGGCTCCATCATTGCCTTATGAAGTGAAGATATGAATTGATACCAATATGTATGAATGTGTATGTCATAAGAGATAGATTTTTAATCCCATAAATTCTCTATAAATATGAAAATGTGGTATGGATAGCTAAATGTGTGATAGAAACTAGGCCAATGTTGGCCAACATAGAAAGATGGAGATTAGACTTGTATAAAAGCCACTCCAAAACTAAAAATTTGGCTTATGTGGAATCCACTTGAGAACTTGATTACTTAGGAATGTGTAGGATAGGATTATATAAAAGACAATGTAAAATTATGTCAACCACTTGTAGATAGAATAAGGCATGCAAGTATTGAGAATGCCTGGGTAATGTTGAAAACTAAATGAAAAAAATAAAAAGTGTTGTGCAATCTACCCCCAATCACTGGTGTTAAAAACATGGATTTTGTTCTAGAATTTATACCAACTACCACATCTAAAACTAGAATTGATAACCAATCATGCCATGCATGGTGTCCCATATGTCTAGATTCTTTAATAAAATTGTACTAGAAACTACTAATCTAAATTAGTTTGATTATGCAAAATTGTAGTTAAACCTACCTTTCTACCTACTTTTGGAAAACTTCATTTTTCTACTATTTTGATAAGAGCACAAAAAATAGACACCCTAGTGTTTCATTTTATAGTTCAACCTTGATGTCATTATCTTGGGCTAAAACTAATCACTATTCTAGAATCTTGAATGTTTGTATGGTATGTTTTGAGTGGTTTGATGACTAGTTGTTATTCTAGTTGTTTTGAAATTGGATTTTTTAACTAATAGGAGCTCTAATATGTGTAAAAAAAACACTATATTTTTCCTCTCTTTTTAGGGTAGGAATAGGTACCCTATACTGACTACCCTCAAAAGATGAAGCCTTATAAGTGTGTTAAGATGGAAATATACATGATATAGCAATGATAATCAACAAGATATCTCAAGATATAACATGGTTTGAATTGAGATATTTTTAGATCAATAGGGGTATGTATAGATAGATACAATAATTTAATAGCATGTGTAATGTACTAAATTAGAAATAGAATTGTTAGTTATCAGTTTGTTAGCTATTAGCTGGAGGGATAGATCATGATGTCCATCATGGCCTCCAAGAGAACAAGAAAATGCATGATATGGATCATGGCATTGTAAAAATCAAGAAATAATCAATTAACAAGCACACAAAGAAATAATCAAGAAGCATATAAGGGTAGCTAAGGGTCCATTCAAACAAAGGACATGGGCACATGTCAGTCAAACTAGAAATCAAACATACAAAGCATGTTCAAATGCCACATACACATACAGGTGAAATAAGCAATGTTGACACAAAGACCACAAGCTCATATAAGATTAAAAGAAAATAACATTGGAAAATTTCCTAAGGTACACACATGAATAGAAGTAGAGGACATTGGAAAATGTGCTAAGACACATATAGGTTACACACATGAACTAGAAACACATTCCAACAAGCTATGATAAGAAAAAAAGAAAGCATGTAATGACTGGAAAAATAGAATCACATATAAATAATCAAAAAAAGAGTTAAATTATTCAAGACATGTTTAGTATGAGACTAGGTATATGCTAAGAGATACACAACTGCTAGATACTAGTGAAATGTTGGTATATTAATCTATGTAATCTAGTAAGTAATATACATCAACATGATAATTGGGAGTGTGTTATTTAGGAATTACATAACCTATATGGTGTATTCATGTAGAATATACCCTAGTGGGTATGTATATCTAAGTGTGTCTTGAATATAGAAGTAGGATATCCCATCAATGGGTAGAGTGAATGAATCAAGTAGCTAGATGTCACTACATAGACTCAAAAAAGATCAATTAAAGCATGGTAATGTAGATAAAGTGACATTAATTAGCATGAAATAAAAAATGTAAGTCATAACATGATATTATAAATATAAAACATGGATGATGTATATAATCAAAATATTTTTTGATGTTTTGTTTTATTTGAATGTTTTTGGATTTTTGAAATGTTATATTATTTTTGTATTTTTAGAATATTTAAACTATGTACAATCAAGAAAAAAATATTATGTAAAATCAAATATAGAAAGAGATGATACTAATTGATTATTCTCATGTGGGACTCCCTATCATGGTATCTTATATCAAGGAGTGGAATTGTGCTGATAGTGAAGCATGATGGAAATGTTGAAACTATGACTCTAAAAGCTGTATATGTTGTAAATGTTCTCAAATATCTAAAGTAGAAACTGACTATGGGGTCCTTCTATAACTATGAAAAGTGGATGAAATTTTATGGATCTTAGGGACCCATATGGAAGTAGGAGAACCTCTTTTAACATGTACTCTATGTGTAGACACATGAGATCTCAATGAAACTAGTCTAGGTGTGAATACTATAGATGGAAGCTGTCTAGAATCAAAAATCTATGGAAGTGTATGACCCCTCTATAATGGTGATGGATGCCTCAACTATGTCTAAATATGAAGTGGAAGAGGAACTAAAATTAGAGGAGAAGCAAAAAATGGTGGTAAAATTGAAGCTACTGGTGAAACTAAAATAGGTAACAAAATTATAATTGGTGGCTACAAATTGGTAAATGTCTTTGAAGTGGGGAGTGATAACTCATATAGAAGTCTAATGACTATAAAAACTTGATTATCCTAAATTAATTTCATATATATATGAACTATAGAAGGTAATGTTATGATTTTTTTAATCTATGGTCGATGAAGTAACATATCAAAAGCTCCTATGTTGGGAACTATAGTGAATGGTGTCACCACATATGTAAGACCAACCTATAGTGGAAGTATTATCTCACCCAATAAATATGTATATGCCCAATAAAAATATTGATAATTGTGTCTGTTGGAGTGATATACTACTCTAAATAACCCAAATGCTATAGTAGTGTCAAGGTGCACATGTTAAGACTAAAAACATTATCAATAAGCACACTGTGAAGAGATTGATTATGAATGTGAGCTCTAATAAAGAGTGCATGATAATCTAAATCATCCTTGATTATCTCCTAATCTCAGAAGGAGATAACATGTCTAGTTAAAACTCTAAAATTATATACACTGATCATGTTTCTCAAAGGATATAAATCAACTAAAGGTGCCTTATATGTATCTAGGGGTGGATGTGCATGATATCCATGATGAACCCCTAATGTGTCCCTTGTATCCTAGTTTAAATGTTATGGAAATAGATATGAGAATAGTTTCAATGATTTATCCTAAGTTTGCTTTGTCATTGGAGGGTCAAATTAAGTGCTAAGATCAATAATGTTTAAATCTATTAGGTCCTATATCTTGTGCTTTAAAATGATGCATCTGTTTGTCATATGGCTTAGTGCCCTATGGTAATCACAAAATTCATTTTTATCATATCCATTTGGAAGAAGATTTGTTGGATCAACTTCAAGAATAAAAGGGAGAGATATGATATTACAATCTAAAATCTATTGTAAAACCCTGGCTGGATAAATTGGAAGATGTGAAAAAGTACATTGAGGGGGTGCTAATAAAACTATTCATTGAGGAGGCTCTAAAGCCACATTAACTGTAGGTTGATTTTACCATTTAGTATCATTGAACTTGACTTAATATGGGATTTTTTGTTACTTTTATTAGTTGTGTCTGATGTATTAGTGTACTTTAATTTGCATATTGAAATTAGTTTGACTTCTCTTTCCTTTAATCTGTGACACAATTTAGTGAAGGAAGAGAATATTTTGAACATGATTGATTTGTAAAGCGATTTTAGAAGACTTTGTTTCAAAAGGTCTTATAACTCTTAATATTAAATGGGGCTCATCACATTATCAAGATGGTCTTATATCAAAGAACATAGTCTATGAGATGCTCACTTGGTCATTTTTTCTACTGAGCAATTTGAGCATATGAACCTTATCACCAATGTTGATATTAAAGTATGATAGGAACATGTTAGCTAAAGGATTGAATGCATTTACTAACTAATTTAGTAGACTATAGAGCTATTATAAAGCATAATCCTCTAGACTTCATGGAAATATGTTGGTAAGTAGCCAATCATTTAGTACATAATCCAAGCATACTACATGAAAAGCTCTCAAATATGTTTATGGATCACCCTTGCCATCATATAGAGTAAGCTTAGGTTGAAAAAAATCTTTTGGAAATTGTGTAGAGGCAATGTGGCATGCCAATGGTGTATGTAGAAGAGCAAAATAATCCAGAGCCTACATAGGTTTAGTGGCATCTTGCTCAAGATGTATAACCTTGGATTGAAGAGATATTATCTCTTAAACAAGGGCTGCCACATCAAGAGATAGGGATGTAATAGCTATAACTGGTGGCATAAAGGTAGGTTGGGCTACTATAAGGGGTTGTTTGGACATAGTCACCCTCATAGTGTCATTTGTAATTGGTTTCTCTGAAGGAATGAAAGACTCATATTACTTAGCCTTTTTAATTTTCATGATAGATTGAAAGATAAGAGTATGATATCAGGGCTTTTCCTTGAGTCTTTATCTAAAAAATTATAAAATCAAATCTTTATTGAGGATAACTTTATTACCAAAAATAGGTGGAAGTGGATCAGTAGTCCAATGTGGTGGAGCATGAGCATCAATGTGTGCATCATCAATGTTATTTTCATATTTCTCCTTATTAGAGTTATCCTCTATAAATATATGTAATTTGGATGTGTTGGATTTATAAAAAGAACCTAAGATGGTTATTTGTCCATGTTGTATGGTCGAATTGAAGGAATTTGGTTGAATTTGGGAGGATTGACACTAAGTATTGCACTTTCCCTTGAAGGAATACATGCAAAGAACTTAGGTGGCATAAGGAAAAACATAGATAATAGTAGAAAAGATTAAACTGATATAATCTAAAAAAGGAAATGGAATATGCATAGAAAGGATATAGAGCTCCCAAACATGTAAGGTGATACCTTAAGAAGCAAAATAGGAGCTAATACATGTAACTAGGGATTTTCTAAAAGTATTTTTGCAAAATACTATGAATTTTTTAGATTGAAATTGAATTTATGAGTTAAGTATTCAAGAAAAATGTAGAAATGTATGGGAAATTTATTTATTTAATGGGACTTAGTATATTCCACTAAAGTTTTGAGAAATATATATATATTTTAAATTACTTTGAATTTTTGAAATTTGAATTGATTTTCTAATTTTAATATGCAACTAAAAATTCATAAAAGTGATTAAAAAATTATTGGGAGCTAGTTGATGCAACTAGGGTTGAAAATAAATTTGTTTTAAAATTTACTAAAAAATTTTAAAATAAAAGATAAATTTTTATTTATATGTGCAACAAAAAAATTAGGAAATTATTGGATTAATGCTAAAAAATTACTGGGACCTAGTGTATGTAACTAAGGTTTGAAATAAATTTATTTTAAAATTTACTACAAAATTTTAAAATTTTAGAGGAATTTATGATGTGAATATTCAAGAAAAAACAATTAATGGAAAAAATTAGCTAGGAATTTACCCTAGGGTTTTTAGGTAAAATTTGAAATAAGTCAATTTCACCAAATGATTTTTTATTTTTGGGAATAATGGATTTTTATTCCTATTTAATAAACAAGTCTAAGCAGGAGAAATCAATAAATAATATTCCTAATTAAATATATTAATTTATGAAATTAGATTGCAATTAGACCTTTTCTAAAAATAGTAGTGAGAGAGAAAATTAAACTTAGCCTGTTCTATACTATTCTTATTGAGATAGGGTTTATAAATTTGTGTGAAATCAAGAAAAACTATCAAAAATAGAATATTTAACACTCATTTATTGATTAGGTAGGAGCACTAAAACTAGGAACCTTAGGTTATGGCATTATATTCCTTCTGTAGTGCCATCATCTTGAGGATTTAAACTTTTTGAGTTTTTTTGGCCTACTCAGTGTTAGCTTGTGTACCAATTTTTAGGTCCTCACTATAAATAGATCTCCCTATAGAGTTGAGTATTCATGTACTTGTATCTTCTATGAAATTGAAAAAAACTTTGACAAATGGGGAAAAGGGGTTAGTGTGTGTAAAATGTACTAGACTTGCTTCACACCCCATGTGTGGGCATGCTACCTACATATTAATACTCTGAGGAGGGATCAAGCCATATATAGTTATCCTTTTAATAGTGCTTGCTGCAATAGTGAATGAAATGAAAAAAATTATAAAATTGGGTATGGTTGAGATGACTAGGGATTGGTGTAAGGACATAAATTATCTAGAAAGTGTATAGGTTAGCTTTATGCAGATTATAAGGAAGTGTTTCTATGCTAGATTTCACATTCACATTCAAAGAGAGAATAAGAAACTAGAAGAAATGTTCTAAGGCTTGTATGTACCTGGATGAAGTCATGTGCACCATAATCCAGACATTTTGAGAACCCCTCTTTGGTTGTGTAGGATGACACCTAAATGTTGCTGTCAGCCTAGTCATAGTCGCCAGCGTCGGTGGTCCTACCGGCATTGGTTGTCAAGGTCTACTGATGGTGGTTAGGGCAGTGATCTCTGCGGCTGGCATCGGTCGGGGAAGTAGTCTGTAGATGCGTCTATGGTCTGTAGACAAGTCTGAAAAGGGGTCTGGATGGGTTTTCATGCTGTTTGGATGGTCTGAGAGAGTCTAGTTTTGGTTAATGGTCTGTTCAGAGGTTTGGGTAGAGTTGCAGGGACAATAGACAGAGTATATGGTCAGACAAAAGATAGAGGCAATAGGGAGATAGAGAAGTAAGGATTCGGGTCTGGTCTGGTTAACAATATGGTTTGGGGGGATATTTCTTGAAATTAATAACTGAAAACATGATAAAAACATAGACAAGATACTTACCTATGGATTGCAGAAGGAGTGATGATGGTGCTGTTGCTTATGCTATTGACGAAGGCAGAGTCCTTGCTATTGTTGTAGATGGTGTTTGCTATATGGAGGACTTGTGAAAGAGAGTGAGAGGTCTGAAGGATACCTACAGTGAAAAGGTTAGCAGTCAGGCGATGAGGAGATTGAAAGATTGAAGATTAAAGGATTCAAGAGTCTGATGAAGAGCCAGGGTGAAGGCCAGATAACAGATGCAGAAAACCGTTATGAAGGCTGCCGATGCTAGCAATATCACCGACGTCAGTCGATAGTTGACCGACATCGGTGGCTAGAAGGTAGGAAAAAGGCTAAAAATAGCCTTTCATCCATTTTCCCAACTGTTGGGTCAGCGAGTCCAAAGAAGAAACGGTCGAAGGTGATTAAAATGGATGAGAGGTTAAAGGGGAGAAGTTGGAATGGGGGTCTAGGCATTAATATTGGCCATGTGGGGAATGAAGGGAATCCTAAGAAGGGCATCCTAGGGAGGTGAGGTGGCAAGGGAGAGATAAAAGGAGTTTTGTTAATTTAAAATAGCTAATTATTTCAAATTAACAAGACATGGGTTAGGAGTGGTTAAGTGGGCCAAAGGGGACTAAGAGGGGGAGAAAGGACCAAGGGGTAGACATGATTTTGGTGTCTACATTTGCCCCTTTTTGTCTTGTTGGTTGTTCTGGATGAACTGCAAGACAAAAATAGGAGTTGATTGCTCCAAGTATGGGATGAGATTGATTTCATCTTGTTGGTTGTTCAAGTGAACTGCAAGACAAAAACAAGAAGAAGTTGATTGCCCCAATGTGAGATGAGGTATTCCCCCTCAAATCAAGAGTTGAGGGAAGGGAACCTGGAATCAGGTGCTAATTTGAAAGAGAGTGGATGAAAAATGGTGAGTGTGAACACTGCAATAGTTGTGATTGTGTGTATACCACTACATGAGATGGTCAGGTCAAAGTGTCACAGGTCAAGGGTCAAGGAGTGCCAAAATTGAAATAATCGGGCCCTAGCATATAGTCATAGCTGATTGGGTGATTCAATCTAAGCTAAAACTCTAATGGGTCATCGTGTTCCAGGTATCCCAAACTCACGAAGTCCTCCCAAAAACATGAAAATGTCACAAGTAGTGGGGATCAATCGGCTTGCAATCCTATACTTGTGAGGGTCAAAAATAGTCTACACACAATTTTGCTAACCATTCATGAGGTAGCATACATGCAAAAACAACCAAGGCAAAGTCATCTTGGAAGTGGTCAGGGTTGGAGGAGATAGTTAAAATCTCCATGGTCATTGGTCGAGGTGGATAGACGAAGGAATGGCCGAGATAACCTTAGAAGACCGCATGTCAACTAAGTGCTGCCTACATAGCCCCTGTGGTTAGGGCCTCAGGCTAATGTAGTTCTACCAAAGAGAGAGGAAGAGGGTCGAAGTGGTCGATGGTCTTGGTCGAGGTCAAGGTCATGGTCAAAGGATTGGGCAAAGGAAAGAATGGTTTGTCCATCAAGGAGATGAACAAATGAGGGTGGTCGAGCTAACCCCAGAGGATAGTCATGTCATCTGAGTGCTGCCTACATAGCCCCGATCTTAGGGCCTCAGACCAATGTAGTTCAGACAAAGAGACAAAATGAGTGATGATTGGCTGTGGTCATGATGAATGATGAGGGTAAGATGATGTTGCAGTCTTTCCGTATTGTGTGATGGTGTATTCTGCAACATTGCTCGAGAGGTCTTTCATCCCTAGGAATTTTCCATAGTCATGATGGATGTATGCTAAAATGAATTGAGGTCTATTTATGCTTCAGCAAGTATTAGTTTATGTTGAACATAAATTGTGTCTGGTTGATAGTTTCCATGTGTATTGGTGTCCATAGAAACTATGTGAAATAGACTAGGTCATGTTGGTCTGAAAATGTTTTGGTTTGATTTGGGTTTGGTTGGATAGATAATGATTTGGTTGGATGCGTGACCAAAGATGTGACAAAAAGTGAAAGGCGAATTGCTCTTTCATTGACAAGGACTAGAATGATGGCATGGATAGAGGTTGTTAGAATAAAAGCCTCGTTCATGCATTACGTTGTTGACCAGTGGTTGTGTTAGAGAAGCAATCGAATCACTTGACGTTAAGTGAGCTCAAAATCCCTTGAGTATGCAGGGGTGATAGATTTGATTATGTGAGATGGATCGAAAGGGGGAACCCTTTTTGGTAGGAACAACTTTTCCCCTTTTATAGGTGACCCCGAGAATGACTATAGACAAGTCCATGACTCTAAAGGTTGTCAGTCAATTTTTTTTTTTGGAAGGTAGACTGATCGATGCGGGAAGCCTGCGAGGGGATGTTGTCTTGCTTTGTGGTCATGTCATGAAGCTGATCAGTGTGGGAAGCTTTAGAGATAGTGTTGTGTATGTAGCAAAATTTATGCATAGCCACCCTTCGAGGGAGTGGTCTATATTCTAATTTTTATGTTTTTGATATGACTTTGGCCTAGCCATCCTTCAAGGGAGCAGTCTAGTAAATACATCAATGATGATGCAGCTATCCTTCAAGGGAGCAGTCTACATTTATAGTTTTATGACCTTGGAATATGCATCTCATTTTATATATATTTGATTTTTTTTTTACTGGACTTTTGGTCATGGACTTGACTATAGAGGTTTAGAGGGTTTCCCTTTTATTAGGACAAAGCAGTCATGCTTGACAAAAGGGGTGACTGATGCTTACAGGGTTGAGGGTTAAAAGGAATAGGAATGAAAATGACAGGGACTGCTTAAGGGATCGAGCTCAAGTTAAATGTCAAATGAATAATTACTTGACTAACAGTAGACTGGTCAAAGATGCAAGACATAAAGGGGCTCAGGTTCTAACAATGTCCTGACCCATGCTTGTGTTATGATGCAAGGTCTGAGTCAATTGGGAGAAAACTTGACCCATTTTCTTCATTCCAAATTGGTCACATGTTGATTGATGTTGAAGGAGTTGGTTGATGTTTGATCGAAGTGTGGGGTTGATGCTGAAGAAATTGGTTGATATTTGATCAAGGTTTGATTGAGGTCAATTTGAACGTTTGGTCAAAGATAGGTTGAATGTTTGGTCAAGGTCAGGTCGATGGTTCGGTTGAGGTCGGGTTGAATGTTTGGTCGAAGATAGGTTGAATTTTTGGTCGAGGTCAGGTCGACGGTCCGGTTGAGGTCGGGTTGAATGTTTGGTCAAAGATAGGTTGAATGTTTGGTCGAGATCGGGTCAAGGTTTAAGATTAAAAGAGTGATTGATATTTGGTTGAGACTGGGTTGAAAGGTTGGTCGAGGCTTGGATGAAGGTTGAATTCCCCCAACGGCTAGGGAGAATATTTGATAGATTGGTTAAGGTTAGTTGAGGCTTGGTGGTCAGATTGACTGTGTTGATGTCGAATAAGGGGGTTAAAGGTGGCAAAGGGACCATAATATGGTGTGGAGATCCCGATTTAGGTGATGAGGCTTGAGAAGCATGGGTCGGTGTTGATGATTTGTTGAAGGGGTGGTCAAGAGGATCCTTGATGAGAAGGGTATCCTTTCTTCATTGTTGATGAATGATAGCTTTTAGAGCGTAGCAGCGCTCAGTGTCATGTCCCAGAGTGTGATGATAATGATAGAATTTAGAGTTGTCGAACCAAGATGGTCTTGGTCTGAGAGTTTATGAGTGGGATGGTGTTGAAGGTTTGTTGATAGTGTGGTCGAGAATAAGGGTGTCTTTCTCCAAACATTGGTGAATGACAACCTTGAGGGCACAACAATGCTTAGTGTCGTGCCCAGGTGTGTGATGATACGCACAAATTTGAGTGTCGTCAAACCAGGGTGATTTTGGTCTGAGGGATTGATATGGTTTAAGAGGTGGGAGATTGATGCGAGAAGACTGCAACAATTTTTGTAACAGTAGGGCATAAGAAACTGCTAATGGGTCTGCATGTCTTATTGTAGGAGGGGTTGATGACTTTGGTTTGAGAGGCATAAGAGGCATTGGTCATAACATCATTTTCATGGGTGGTGTAACCACACGTGGAGATGGCACTTTGGTGGTGATAGGTGTTGGATGTTTTGGAGGAAATATATGTCTGATGGGTTGAGGAAGTAATGGAGGTGACTTGCCTCTGTGAGGTATGGGAGTAGGAAGCACCCCTATTAAAGTGGACGGATGCGGGCCCAAAATTGAAGGTAATGATGAAGGTGGGGGAGGAGTCCTCCGGTGTGGTTTAATGGCCTTCATTGGTTTGGGGCGAGGACCACTATTGTACGAGGCGAGGTTAAATATGGGTTTGGGTTCAGATGTGGATGGAGGCGAGTGAGATGTAGCAATCTCAGGCAAAGGGCAAGAGGAAACCATGACTGGGTCTTCCTCAATTGAAATGGGTGAAGATACTGGTTCTTCTCTTGGTGGAGAAGAAATAGGAGAGTGCGGCCCTGCAGTTGGATAGACCGTAGGAATGGTCATGGTCTCGATGTGTGGTCTAAGCGTGGGGAATGTATGATCCCCCATTAATGACAAAAAGGATGAGGGTGAGGTAGCCAGTGTGGGTGCCATCAAAGCATCCTCCAATATGAGAGAGGTCGATGGAGGACTAATAGGAGAAGGAAGTTATTCATCCTGTGGAGGAGGAATAGGGGAAGAAGGGTCTTCCACCTGTGAAGGAGGTTGGTCAAGGATCAGAGAATAGACAGTGTTGACCGTGTGTATATCATGGTCTTGAGGGTCATTGGTCATGGTCTAGACATTGTTTTGATTAAGAGGATGGTTGGGAAAGGGTTGTTTGAAGATGTTAAGGTGTTGGTTGGGTGGGGCATTCAGGTTGTCCAAGATGAGATCCCCCTTGTCTAGCATGTCCTAGATGATGTTTTTGAAGGTTTGACAGTTGTTCGTGTCATGGCCTTTGACACGGTGATAGTTTCAAAAGATATTCTCCCTGTACCATGTAGGGATAGGTGTTGAGGGGTTGAATTGAAGTGGTCAGATTGAAGGGAGATTGAGGACCCCTTGTTTGACAAGTTTATCCAAGACAGAGGCATATGACTCTCTAATTGGAGTGTATTGACGTTGTATGGATCGTCGTTGGATGTGTTTATTGATGTAGTCTGATGTTGAAAATTGAGGTTGGTTGGTTATTGTTGAAGATGATGGTCTAAAGATGATAGTGTTTGCCAATCCCTTAGACTGGGAGTGGGCAGAAGAAGGTTTGGATGAAGAAGGGTCATTAGATTTTACGTTGTTATTATGCAATTTTACCTTATTTTCATCGATGGCACAGAGTTCAAGCTTTCTTGCCATGGTGAAAGCTTCATCGAAAGTGCAGAATGTATGGATCTGCAAGGTAGAAGAGATGTGCCTAGCACATGCTTGAGAAAAGAACTTGATGAGCTTAGAATGAGGCAAGGAGAAAGAGAGCTGGTTAATCAGGCCTCTCCAATGGGCGACAAAATTGACTATGGATTCATCGTCAAATTGCCTGATGGAATAGAGGTCTGTGATTGAGACTTGTTTGGTAATGTTGATAGAAAAATGGTCAAAAAATAATTGGGCAAGTTGAGTGAATGAAAAGATAGAATCTCTGGTAAGAGAGCTATACTAGTCAAGGGCAGCCCCTAAAAGTGTCATGGGGAACCTGCATAGAAGTAACGCATCGTCAAGGGCTATGCGATAAAAAGCATGTCTAAACACTCAAAGATGTTGTTGTGGGTCCTCCTTACTCTAAAAGTGAGTAAATTTAGGGAGTTCCCACTAGTTGGTGTATGGTCAGATGGGCACAGAAGGATGGATGGGTTCATTGCAAATTTGCTCATATGAGAGGGCATTGTGTGAACCAGAAATAGAGGTCTCGAGACTAGACATTTTGTCCATCAGCATTTTGATTATGTCAGCTAATAGATTGGTAGGTGGGCCACCCCCTAGGTTGTAGGGTACCTGGAAGGTGGTCGAAGAGGCGTATGACGTACTTGGTTGCGTTTGTGTAGGCACAACATATGGGTAGTGCATCATAGGGATAGATGTCATGGTCAAAGGGGCTTGTGATATGAAATTGGAGGACACAAGTTGACTAGATACTGCCATAGGTAGTTGAGTGGTGGCACTGGTAAAAGGATAGGTTATCATTCCTGTGTGTATAGGTGCAAGAGTGGGTGAGGTTGAGACAACCAAGTTCTGGTATGGTGTAGAACTTGGTTGAATTATGTGTGGTTGAGGGGGTAATGACACTCCGATGGAGGTAGGTTCGAAAATAGATGGGGAGGCCAAACTTTGCATATTGGACATGGTTGAGTGACTAGTCGAGACACTAGGCTGAGTCATGATGGGTTGGGTAGCGGATGACATCAATGTCATTGCTGCTGTGAGTGAAAGGTCTCACATTTGGTTTCTTGCGAGATAGTTTTGGAGGGCTTTGACATTGAGGTCCAAGAATATTTCAAAATATTGGTCCCCTTCAGGGACAATGGGGGTCTGAGTCAGGGTCAGTCGGGTTGGAGTTCTTTCAGTCTTTGAGTGGAACTCCATTATAGGACTGGTTATGGATAGGGAAGATTGAAGTGGTTGATGTCTTGCGTGGTCAAAAAGAGCCTTGGTTTGACCACGTGTCAAAACCATTCAAGGCAAGAGGGGTCAGGTTTCAAAAACTGTGTTTTTTAGTTTTAGAAAACTCAAAATGTGGTTTTTGGCAGAAGAAGGGTCAGGTTTTAGGCTGCTATTTTGAAAAAAGGGACTGTGACAGTGACTGACATCAATTGAAAAACTAATGTCGGAGATATCAAATGGCCGACGTCGGTCAGATAATTGATGCCAGCGAGGAAGGGTTGCCGACATCGGTGGTAAAGCTGATGCCAGTGACTGTGTTTTCTAGAAACCCAAAATATTTGAGAGTTTTTGGAAAAAAGGAAGAAGAACATCCTCACTAGCTCAAACAAGCAGATAAGAATAGAAAAACAGAGATGGAGACAGACAGACACTAAGCGTTAAATCCTAAGAATCAACTTTTAGAATCTTGTGGCTTATGGCTTAGAATGATGTTTGGGAGGTTGGCTGTCAGAATGGGTCCTAAAAGAGGTAGTCTATGGATGGTTTCAGGTTTGTTTAGGTGCTCAAGAGTCTAGGTTAGGTTTGGTACATGGCCTAGTGCTAAGGAGCAAGCTCCCCTCACTTCACGAGCCCAGTGGTAAGCTGGTCTCGCTTAGCCAAAATATACCTCCCCTAGAGATTATCCTCCACTAGAGAATGGAGTGGGCTTTCCCCTTGGTGATCAAATCCAAGTGAGATTGCCAGGGAGGGGGTAAGGTATCTGCTGGGTGATGAAATCCTAGTCGGGCCTTGTCTCAAGTAAGTTTGATGTTTGATTTGTGCAGGTGATTAGGTTGTGTAACATAAGTGTGATTAATTCATGATGCGGTCTAATTACTAGATGTGGACTAAGAAATGCAAGCAAGCAGAAATGAAATGCAGTGTGTTTTTAAGCCCAAGTTGAAATGTTAATTTGTATGAAGACAAGTTGAGAAAGGGATGAAGAGTATGATTTTTGACTAGTCTACATGCAAGAAAATAAAGAAGAGTTCTTTTTAATCCTGCTTATGATGTCTTTAGAAGAGAAGAAAGAGGTGAAAAGGGAAAAACCTAATGCACCTATATGAAAAAAGAAGGAAAAGAACCCAAAGAAGACCCTAAGGTCCCACCGGGCGTGCCAAAATGTTTCTATGCTAGATTTCACTTTCACATTCAAAGAGAGAATAAGAAACTAGAAGAAATGGTCTAAGGCTTGTATGTCCCTGGATGAAGTCGTGCGCACCATAATCCAGACATTGTGAGAACCCCTCTTTGGTTGTGGAGGATGACACCTGAATGTTGTTGTTAGCCTGGTCACAGTCTCCGACGTTGGTGGTCCTACCGGCGTCAGTTGTCGAGGTCTGTCGATGTCGGTTAGTCTGCCGACGTCAGTTAGGGCAGTGATCTCTGTGGCCGGTGTTGGTCAGGGAAGTAGTTTGTGGATGGGTCTATGGTCTGTAGACAAGTCTAAAAAGGGGTCTGGATGGGTTTTCGTGCTATTTGGATGGTCTGAGAGAGTTTGGTTTTGGTTAATGGTCTATGTAGAGGTTTGGGCAGAGTTGTAGGGACAATGGACAGAGTATATGGTCAGACAAAAGATAGAGGCAATAGGGAGATAGAGAAGCAAGGATTCAGGTCTGATCTAGTTAACAGTCTGGTCTGGGGGGGATATTACTTGAAAGCAATAACTAAAAACATGATAAAAACACAAACAAGATACTTACCTGTGGCTTGCAGAAGGAGTGTTGATGGTGCTATTGCTTATGCTGTTGATGAAGGCAGAGTCCCTGTTGTTGCTGTAGATGGTGTTTTCTATATGGAGGACCTGTGAAAGAGAGTGAGAGGTCTGAAGTATACCTACAGTGAAAAGGTTAGCAGTCACGCATCGAGGAGATTGAAAGATTGAAGATTGAAGGATTTAAGAGTCTGATGAATAGCCAGGGTGAAGGTTGGATAACGGATGTAGAAAACCATTATGAAGGCTGTCGACGCTGATAATATCGCTGACGTCGGTCGACAGTTGACCGACGTCAGTGGCTGGAAGGCAGGAAAAAGGCTAAAAATAGCCTTTCATCTATTTTTCCAACTGCCAAGTCAGCGAGTCCAAAGAAGAAACGGTCGAAGGTGATTAAAATGGATGAGAGGTTAAAGGGGAGAAGTTGGAATGGGGGTTTAGGCATTAATATTGGCCATGTGGGGAATGAAGGGAATCCTAAGAAGGGCATCCTAGGGAGGTGAGGTGGCAAGGGAGAGATAAAAGGAGTTTTGTTAATTTAAAATAGATAATTATTTCAAATTAACAAGACATGGGTTAGGAGTGGTTAAGTGGGCCAAAGGGGACTAAGAGGGGGAGAAAGGACCAAGGGGTAGACACGATTTCGGTGTCTACAGGAAGATTGCTTGAGTGGCCTTGTTTGTATTTTTACTTACTTTAATGATATTTTCCTTCCCTTTCCAAATGATCTTATAATGGGATTTTATATGGTTTTATTGGTCATTGATTAAATGAATTCATGTTAGGCCAACATTATTGAATATAAGGGTCCAAAAGGAAGTGACCATTGGGGCCTAAGATGTAATTAGACAATAGTATCAAAATTTAGACACCCTAGGGTCCGGTGTTAGTGTCCAAGTTGAGCACTATTATCTTGAGATGATGGGGCTTGGGGGGATGGATTAATCATGAAGAGAGGGTCTTAACTCAATTGGGATCAAGTCTAGAAGGTCCAGATGATTTGGAATCAATAAAATTAGACCTAAGAGGGTCATAAGAGTAAGTAAGAGGGACCTAAGGATTGGGTGTCATTAGCGATGCTCAAGTTACCAATTTTTACATTTTATATGACTACACTTTTCATTACTGAGTAAAGATGTTCCTATTTTTAAGAAGGATCAAGGGCCCACTTCTCTTTGAAGATCAAGGTAAATCAGTATTTTTAGTTTATAGTTTAAAAGTATTTATTTTATTTATGTATAATTCATTTACTGCAGAGTGTATTAGAGGTAAAATCAATAAGAAGGGGGGTTAATTAGTGATCCTAGAAAATTTAATTATAATTATATCCCTTTAAAACTATTAAATAATCAACATATATCAACTTGATCAAGCAAAATTAATAAGAGAGCTCATTAATTCAATGCATACATAATATCAAAAACATAACACATAGTTCCTATGGGAAACCCTCATGGGGAATAAAATCCACTCTCAAGCCTACACAACATAAACTACTATCCTATAAGAAATTGTAAATAAGAGATTGATTAAATCCTTTAGAATAGGTAACCTTGATCATATCCTCATGACCATAGGTATTTAGTGAAACGCCTATTTCACAAGGAACAACTACCTCTAAGGATTATAAAGTCTTTTAGACCATCCTTGAAGTGAATACCTCCATCTTAGAACTGATGTCTTCAACACCTAATTATGGATCTCTAGTTATGTAACCCCTATTTAAACTTCCTTTCTATCTCATACAAGCCTCTCACATATGCATGTCATAATCTCTCTCCTTTTTCACTCAAACTATCCTCATATGCACACTCAGACCTCTTTACATATCTTCAAACTAAAATATAACTTATATGACATCATAAATATGACCTATATGTCATAACTCTAGCATACACCTTGCACAAATCTTTCTCAGGTCATACTAACACCTAGAAACCAACACATTTGGTTTCACTATTTATAGATAAATCATGATCATCACCATATTATTCTACTATTAGGCATTCATTAACACTTAATGAATCTATCTCATTGAGACACAACTTAACACAATCTTCATAGGTTGTCCATAACATCTTTGGAGACATATTAACCCATTTAAAACATCAAAAAGAAAAAAAAACAAACATATGACCACTTCCAAAATCATAGGTCTATACTACATGACCCTTTAATTATCCTCAAATGCTTATATTCAACATTGTACTCTTTTGTGCATACTTAATCAACATTTTGTGCACAAAGTCACCAAGAATGAATAGACAATCAACTTATAAACCTTTATTCATATTTCATATGATTTTTCAAACCTTCATAATGCACGAAAATGATCCTCATGGAGTCTAAAATACTCCCCAATATCCAATTCATCATGAAACATCAAAACATAATCTACATAATCTCAATTATCTTTTTTGGGTCACTTAAAAAATAAGTATGAATACATAGTCAACTTTGGAGCTCAATATATTTATCTATAAAAACTTTTAAATCTTAAAATATATATTTTTGGATGTGATTTTTATTCTTATACCAGATTTTTGTTTACACCATATGCAAAATCATCCTGGATTAAAAGATATGGTCCAATAAACATAGACTACTTTTCCCTTTGATAAATCCAAAATTTTGAATTAAAATGATGAAAGTTAAACATCAAACACTATGATCATGTATCATGTCCACATTTATCAAATCAAATATGCACCATAAATCTTCTTCAAACTTTAACTCATCTATCTTGTTAAACCTTGAACATGTTAACCTCATCTTGTGAAATCTTGCAATATTGACTCAACACGCATTATTGATCTTTGTGGATCAGTCAGGTCTTTACCTTATATAATTCACCATTTTATCTTTCTCATAACCCTTGTGATCATGAAAATTTGAACCCTCATGCTCCTTAAGATCACTTATACTATTAACCATCAATTACTTGTCCTCATCTCTCTACTTCTTGAGTCCTTGAAACAAACATGCTTTGTTGATCCTTTTGTAAGGAGCTCAATATTTACCTTTGTTAACCAATAAATGAAAACTTTAACGTCTTTGACATGAAATGCACCATAAATATTCACTATGTGATCACTTTTGATGCATTAAATCTCCATCTAGTCTTGATCTTTAACATTGTGCAAAATAGACCAGGTATGGGGACCATTGAAATCTGTCTGAGTAGCCAAATTTGAACCTCAATAACTTATACTTCACTTATTTCGATGATATCAAATCTGGACCATATGATCTCCTCAAATATGACAATTTAACCATGTTTCTAACTACTCATGAAACCTTTGCATGTGTGATATATAACTCCATTATCATAGTTGTCATTTTGCCACATAGACAATAATTTCAAGAATTATATGGAAGGCCAACTTTGCACATGTATATCTTTTGATGAAATTTAGTTCATGATTTTAAATTTAGTTAAAATTAATTAGGTTCAAAACTAAACAAACCCATATGATCATCTTGTTTTTAAACATCCACATGTGTGAGATATTCTATCACCAAACTTATTACTTGACTCTTTCTTCCTTCATGTAAATTTTTCTATGGAAAAATAATGTCAAACTAACTGGGATCCCAAATTTTCACTTAGGTTAATTACTTTATATTTAGTGCATAAGAATTAGGCACAATATTAAATAATCCCATGTGACCATTTCCTCTTGAAACATTCATGGATGTGAATGTTGACATCATCAACATGATTAATAGACACTATTTAAACATAAAAAATACTTTAGATACCAACTTTATACCCACATATATTTTAATATGCTTAGGTGTATGAACTAAGACTTAACACATAGCAACTAGGGACTAATTCTATCAAAACTATATTATTGACTCCTCCTGACTCATCCACACATGACAATGATGATGTCAACAAAATACCTACTCATATTACTTATCCTCCTTATTCATATTATTCTTATATTTATTATTCTTATTTTTAGCCTTAAGATAAGTAACATGATCATCCACTACAACATTCTCCTTTTTTCTATGATTGGATTGACAATACATGGAGACAACATAGATTCATGATAGACCTTATCATTTGTAGAATATTCCTTATAACTTAGATACTCATCACTATGTGCTAAAAATTGGTGTTATTTGTATGAAGCTTTCTCAACAAAATAAATATTTTAACTTGGATCCATACTTACTTCAAAACTAGACTCAACCAATAGCTTGGTATTCTCCTTGACCTTGGTCTCTTCGTTCTCAACATGAGTAAACAATGAGAGCCCATGATACTCTTCTACTTTTGTAGCATTATCCACCATATTAAATATATTAATTTTTCCTATAATTTCATCATGACTCACTCATACCACCTTTTGATTCCATGAGTTAACTTACTTTCTTCCTTGCACTCTTGGAGTTTGATTGAACCTATTCTGACTTGTAGGCCTCTGCTTACAAAATATAGAAATGTGACATCTCTTTTGATAATTGAATCACATCCTAAATTTTTAAATAATCTCATTATATATTTTTATATTTGGATAAAATCTTGAAATGTGTCCTAGTTCATAACAACTGTAACACTCAATATCTATTGAAGTAAACTCAACTTGCCTTACCTTAAATGGATAATGTTTTGTAAAGTGTCCCACATCATGATAGTTGAAACACTCAACCTTTATCACACCTTTTTAATGATTACCCCCATCATAGTTCCAAGCAAATTCATTTCTAATAGGTCTCTTGAATTCTTTATCCCTATGACTAAATTTATTACATGTGTAACAATAACCATTAAAAATTGCATACCTCATGAAATTTAGTTGTCTAATCTAATTTGTCTTCATTCTATCAACACCTTATTTCCTTGTATAAATATTTGTATTCAAAGTTATATTTTTATTATTTACATCAATCTTCATCCTATGTTGAGTTGCATTCTTTGGTTCTTATTTGTATCCAAGACTAGTTCTATCAATTGCATGATTTTGAAGATTTTGAATATTGTCTATATCACTTGAGATATTTTCAAATATCACAAATGACTTCACCTTATTATATGTATTCTATAACTTAGATATAAATTGACTCATTTTCAATTACATACCTTACACATTCATCCTCTTTAGCTTTTAGGCTTGAAGATAGGACTTCTAATCAACAACTAAGATGCTTGACTATATCTTCATGCTCCTTGGTGTCTTCATTTATTCTTACCTAGTACACACTAAATTTTTCATCATATTATTTGATTTTAGATATAATCTTATTGTTGATCTTCTTCTCAATCTTTAGTTTTTCAAGAGCATTCATAAATTCAACCTCACAATCCACCTCATCTTCATTATCATCCAAATCACTCTAAGTAGACTCCTTTTGATGTGAGCAAATACCTTCCTTAGCCATAAAGAGGGATATTTATTTAGTAGGATCATCATCTCAATGATCATACTTAGAGTCACTAACTTCACTCTCATCTGATGAGCTATAATATTCTTTTATGTAGAGAGTCTTCTAGTCTTTGAAGTACTTCTTCTTGTTGTCAAACCTTCTGAATCCCTTTTTTATTTTATCAAAATTGAATGAAATATTTCCATCATTATGAATTTGATCATGATATTCATCATAATATTTCATATACTTATGAGGTAAATTATTATCAAAATGTCCTATCTCACCATAATTTAATCATTTAATGTGCAGTTTACCTTTATACTTGCCTAAACTATTTTCAATTTTCTTAAATTTAAATAAATTAGTTCATCATCATCTATATCATAAATTTCATCCTCTTTGGGTTTCTTACCTTAGAATTTATTATTTGGCTTCATCTCTATCTTGAATGCTACTTCTTTATTTGGTGGTATATCATCATTCTTCCTCATCTCATAGATATTAAGGGCACCATGCAATTGATTCATATTCAACTGAGTAAAGTCATGACTTTTTTCTATAGCAGATAATTTTAAAACATACTTAGAGGATAGAGACCTTAATACCTTCTAAAAAATTTTATCCTCTTCACGGTTCACTCTAAGACATCTGATGATGTTCATAATCTCATCAAATCTATGTAGAAAGGATGCCACAAAATCTTCTTCCTTCATATTGAGACTTTCAAATTGCCTTCTATGAGTCTAAAACTTAGCAAGCTTAAACTTTGAATCTCATTCATAAATTATCTAAATTTTGTCCCATATATATTTATCAGATTTGTAATGGGTTACCTTGGTGTATTTAGTCTCTAAAAGACCACAAGTAATAGCATTCACGGCCTTGAAATTGTTCTAAAAAAATTCCTTTTTGTAGTAATATATGGAGAAGTAGTAGGATCAACATAACCATTGACTAAAGATTGGAATACATCAAACCTTGGGGATATAATGTATGTACTCATCCTCACACTCCAAAGAGAATAATTGGATCCATTGAAAATTGGTAATTTCTTAGTAGATATATCTCTTTGATGACTACCCATATAGTACCTTGGATCACCTTCAGGTTGTTAAACCTTAACCAAAAAACTCATTCTGATACCAATTGTTAGAGGTACAATCACTAAGAGGGGGGTTTAATCAATGATCTTAGATATTTTAATTATAATTTCATCCCTTTAAAACTATTAAAAAATCATCATATATTAACTTTATCAATAAAAATTAACAAGATATCTCATTCATTCAACGCATACACAAGATCAAACACATAACTCATAGTTCCTATGGGAAACCCTCATGGGGAATAAAACCCACTCTAAAACATATAAAACATGGACTAATATCCTATAATAAATTAAAAATAAGAGATTGATCAACTCCTTTAGACCAGATAACCTTGATCATATCCTCTTGACCAAAGGTATTTAGTGAAACACCTATTTCATAAGGAATAACTACCCCTAAGGAATATCAAGTCTTTTAGAACCTCCTTAAAGTGAACACCTCCACCTTAGAACTGATGTCTTTAACACTTAATGATGGATCTCTATTTATATAACCCCTACACAAAATTCCTCTCTATCTCATACAATCTTCTCACATAGACATGGCACAATCTCTCTCCTTCACTCAAATTTTAATCATATGTACACTCAGACCTCTTCACATATCTTCAAACTACAAGAGCACTTTTTTGATATCATAAATATTACCTATATGTCATATAAATAATCATAAATATTTTATGATCATCAATTCATCAATTGGGCACTCTACCTCTCCATCTCTCCATAACTCTCACATACACCTTACATAAATATTTCTCAAGTCACACTCAAACCTAGAAACAAAAATATTTGGTTTCACTATTTATAAATCAACCATGGTCATCACCATATTTCTCAATAATTAATCATTATTTAACACTTAATTCATATATTTCATTGAGACACAAATCAATACAATCTTCATAGGTTGACCATAGCATCTATGGGTCACCCTTTAAATAACTACACCTTTTAATAAGGCCCTTATAGATCTTATAGGTATCATGGAGACCTACTCATCCATTTAGAATATAAACAATTAAAAAAACATATTACCACTTCCAAAATAATATTTCCACACTACAGGACCCCTTATTTATCCTCAAATGTTTACATTTAACATCACACTCTTCTATGCAAGCTCAATCAATTATCTATACATATAATCACCAAGAATAAATACATGGTCAACTTATAAACCTTTTTTCATAATAAATATTATCAATAAAACATTAATAATACACATATATTATCCACATGGAGTTTAAAATACTCTCCAATATCTAATTAATCATGAAACATCACAACAAGATCTACACAAGCTCAATTATCGTTCTTGGGTCACTTATAGAACAAGTATGAACACACAGTCAACTTTGGAGCTCAATATATATATTTGTGAACACTTTAATATCTTGAAATTTATATTTATATATTTACCTTGAAATAATATACCACTTTTATTTTTACACCATGAGCAAAATCATCTTGGATCAAAAGATATGATCCAAAAACCATAGACTAGTTTTTCCCTTTATTAAATTCAAAATTTTGAATTCAAACGATCATAGTTAAACATTGAAAACTATGCTCACATATCATGTACATTTTTCTTAGATAAAATATGAACCATTTACATTCTTCAAACCTTAACTTATCTATCTTGTTAAACCTTGAACATTTTGACCTCATCTCACGCAATCATGCAATATTCACTCAACACACATCATCAATCTCTATAGATCAGTCATGTCTTTACCTTATAGTGATCACCATTTGATATTTCTTATATCCCCTATGATCATGAAACTTGGCATCCTTTCATGCCTTATGAGTACTTATACCATTAACTATTTATCACTTGTCCTCATTTCATTGCTTCATAAGTCCTTAGAACAAACACACTTCATTGATCCCTTTATAAGGAGATTGATATTTACCTTTATTAACCAAAAAAAAATTTAACCTCTTTTCCTTGATGGGAATCATATATCTTCACTATATGATCACCCATCAGCCATTATATCTCCATTTGGTCTTGATATTTAACATTGTTTCAAAATAGACTAAGTATGGTGACCATTACAATCTATCTTAGTAGCCAAATTTAAACCTCAATAACTTTTACCTCACTCACTTGCATGATCTAAAAGTTGGACCATATGATATCCTCATATAGGATAATACAACCATGTGTCAAAATGATCCTAAAACCCTTGCATATGTGTGAGATAATGTCATTAATTTTCTCACTCAGGTTTCATTGCCATAGAGACAACAATATCAAAAATTTCTTGAAAGGCCAAATTTTCACATACATAAATTTTGATGAACTTTAACACATGATTTAAAATTTAACATAAATAAACTAGGATTGAAAATAAAAAAACCCATATGATAATATTGGTTTGAAACACAAACATGTGTAATATATGGCATTACCAAACTACTTGCTTGGCTCCTTGCCTCATGCAAATTTGGCTATGGGCAAACAATGTCAAATTGCGTAGGAGCCTAACTTTGAACTTGCATATATTTTGTCATGATTAGCTTACATGACCTAAGATTTAGTGCATAATAAATAGGATAAAATACTAAATAAACCTATCTGACCATTTCCTCTTGAAACATTCATACATGTGAATGTTGATATTATCAACATGCTTACTTAGATTTATTTGAACATAGAAAACATTGTCAAAAATGTGTGAGAGCCTAAATTTGTACCCGCATATCTTTGACTATGCTTAGGTACATGGATTAAGACTTAGCACATATTAAATATGGACTAATGTTATGATAAATGTATGACAAAATATGCCTAAATCATCCACACATGGTAATGGTAACCTCAGTAAACTACCTACTTAGGTTTTTAACCACTAGACCTAAAATGTCTAGATGATAAAAATGATAAAGCAAGAGAATCATACTCATGCATACAATCTCTCCAATCATTTTTGACCAATGATAATACCCATTTCAAATTATCAATAATTCATACTCATCCTTGAATATTTATAACATGCCAAAACTAAAGATCAACCAATCCAACTTAAAGCACACTAGGACAAGCACATTGCACACTTTGTAATTGTCACTTAGACTATCAAGACACTTCATCCACTTACAAGGAAACCTACATGACATAACCATAACATCATTTATAATTATACAAAAAAATTTAATTTTCCTTTTAAAATGCAAGAGTGATTTCTTTTAAATGCAAAAGTAATTACTTTTCAATGAGTGTGAATTTCCTTTTCAAAAGATTGTGTGAATATCCTTTTAATGCAAGTGTGTTTTTTGTTTCAATTTAACTCAAATGAGTTTTATTTATGAAATAGTGTCTTTAAATTCATATAAATTAGTTTTTTGTAACCTATCTCCATATTAATATTTTTTTAAAAATGGGCTATGTGATAGTAGACAGTATCTTCACATTCTACAATATCACACTATCCTACCCAGCCGAGGTAGTCAAGTGAGGACACCATAATGTCTTATGTTAGATGTTTAAGTTCTATATGTTGATGGTGTGAATTATATAGGATATATTTATAGAATAAAACTCTTAGATTTACCTTTTTACAAAATAGAGTTAGAATCCTATTTCTTGTTCTTAAAATATAGACATCACAATAGAGTCAACCCCACAAATAGTGAACTGAAAACTCCAATATCCAATTGCATCATTTCATATAACCTTGGACACTAACCTTGGTATAAAATGACACCAATCCATTTATTTGTTAAATTAGAGGTAAAATGATATCCTATCATTTGGCATAGTGTTTGGATGCATGATTGGAATACCTATATAGTAACACTTATTTTTTCTTGGTAGGTTACATATGAGATCCATAAGCTATGACTTGTGTCATTGGTTGTGTATACAACCCTAAAATTAGAGGAATTTTATTTTTTTAAATTAAAATTAGTGTGTGTATTACATACACATCAAAATGACACTCCATTTCATTAAATATCATAATGCACTTATTTTTACCTCTTCACCTTTAAACACCTCATTTTTATATTAGCATTAAGTGAAATAATATTATATTTATATAGTGTCCCTCATACTTCATATTATATTATTTATTTTAATAATAATGTTATTAATATCTCTCTTAAAAATCCTCATGTAACAAATAATTGAAATAATCCTACTTTAAATACTCATATTGATAGTGCATAATTTCTTGCTAAGTGCCCACCCTAATTGTTTCATTATTTTGAATAAAAAGAGATAAAATTTTATAATTAATTTATATTTTAATAAATTGAAATAAAAAATATATAGTAAATTAACTAATTGATATGGATATGATAATGAGATTTAATATTTACATAAAATACTAAGGAATCAAGATACTGAAATTTATAATATAATTGATTGAATGTGACTTTCTTCTGATAGTGGAAATAGACTATAAGCAGGGTTTTAATTGTCTAGATCCAAAATTTAATACCTTTGTGTGTATGTCCACTACTATTATACATATAAATTAAATTTAACATTAATGACTGTGTCTGACATTACTATCTTAGGCATATTTATCTCTTTGTGATCATATAATCCTATGAAATTGATATATCTATGTGACCCTTGATTTCACGGACAACTACAAAAATCAAATTCCTTCTACTTAAAATTAGAGGTCATATTTTAAAGTTTGAAAATTTATAAAAATTAAGAATGTGTAATCAAGTTGAGTCGACCCCAGTCACCCATGGTGATGATTGACTTATTCATATGTATCCAATGATTTGAAGAGGGAATTCAAGCCACATGAATTTTTGAACCTTAGTGTAATGTAAAACTATGATATTTAACTATATGAATGAAATTTATAAATATACATTTGATCTTTAAATTTTTTACACTTGACTTGGTTTGGTGTCATTTAGATTCACTGATTACTTCTATTTTTTTATTTGAAATTTTGAAAAACTAGTGTGGATTTTATCAATTTATAATAGTAAACTTTAGTGGTACTTGAGAATTCCAAAATTTGAAAAATATTAACCTTGATTTGTATTTATGTTAGCTCAATTGGTTAATTTATCAAACCACTAACATACTAGGTGAATTAGATAACTTATGGGAAGGGTTTGATTTTAAAAAATAATAATTTCTAGGTAAAGGGTAGTTACTTTAGCCTAAGGACACTAATGTCAATATTATTGTTAGAACCTAGAATTATTATATAGGATACATTTATACAAATGTGGTATTCTAAAAATGCCTGAGTTGGATATTTCATTAATTTAGCAAAAACTAAAATGTTCATGTAGGTGACAAATATTAATATAGAATGGATCATGATCATTGCTATCATGTAAGTGTGGGGGAATGGTGAGTGATAATTATATATATATATATATATATATATATATATATATATATATATATATATAATTTAGGATAATTTTAGGTCAAAATTAACATTTCCAAGTGTCATATACCCAATTTTGGAGTCTAAACTAAGTTTCTACACTAAATGGGCCTTATGAAAGCTACCAATAATACCCAAATGCTTGAAATGAAAAATTACATTTTAAAAATGGATTATGAACCTCAAAATGACATTTTAAATCAAACCATTCAACATTTTTAATGTCTTTCTCTTAAAAATGTTAATGATAATCATATTTCCCAACCTAATATTCATAAAAAAATGCTTCAAAATCTCCAAAATAAACCCATCGCTCCCTATATTAATTCCATATAAATTGGAAGTGATTATTAAAACATAATATATGATAGGACTACCAATCCTACCATTCATATATTTTTTTTAATCTCTAAAAATAATGGAGTTAAATCAATATTCATGTGAATGGTTTAATAAACTTCAAACCCATTTAGGTAGAAAGATAGAATACCTATTCAATGCTCTTGTCAAATAATTTTAATATCATGAATTTATCAAAACTAATCTTGGTAGCCTTTTGTATGCTAATAAATTACCTAAATAATATTCCAATGACATCATAAAATTATGAAAGTATTTAACCCATAAATTTTATCATGACATGAGTGAAGAAAATGATTTACAAATTATTCATTTTAGTCTATATCTCCCACTTCATTATGAAGTAAGTTATTTATATTTATAGACACTAAAATCAATTATTAGAAATTTTTAATGTGAATATTTACCTACCCTAAACTTACATGACTTGTACATACACATAAGGGTCTTATACACCCTTTTGTTCTATCTATATATTTTATATGGTTCTTATTTTCCTAATTTTCTATCAGGCACCTATAAGAATTCCCTAGTCTATAACTTACATATTCATTAATAAAATCAATATATATCAACATTATTAGATAAGTATTTCTATTTATAAGAAAATTATAATATACTTAGACACCTAAAACAAATTTAGGTATCCAATCCTAAATGATCTATCCTAATGCCAATTAATGGCCATTTTAAGAATTAAATAATATTTATAGGATGACCCACACATCTCACATGTTAGTGGCATGATAAATTACCCAGTGAGTCTCATATAAATACACAATATGTCTAATACTATTAATCACATAACATTTATCAAGATATATTATTATAACACTTTCACATTTAAAGGGGCTACCTTAAAATACAAATTAAGTAACTAGTAATAAGGAGAAGGTCCTATTGAAAGTATGATGCACTCTATATAAGCAAAAGTTTCCATTTTACAATCAATAAAAATATATTTTACATGTTGAATTCATTAAATGAGCATAGTTGAAGACATAAACCTAATAGGATAACTACATGTGGTTTAAATTCCCTATTTAGAGTAATGGATATGTAGGTAGTTCTCAACCATTCATTAGGGAGTGGTTGAGGTCAGATCAACCCACTATTACTCACTTTTTTAGACATAAACCTATTATGGCCCACACATACCATTTATATGTATTTAGAGACCATATAATTTTATTTTAAAGTAGGTTACTTGATGGTATTAGTGCATTCATAATTCAATCTGCATAGTGACCTACTCTAGGTATTTATTTATAAATATTGGGATCACTTTTAATTGAAGGCTCATTTACGTTTACTAATTTTCAAAAAAAAACCATTCGAATACAAATTTTGTAATATATTTCATTTTTTTTATTTGAATTAGCCTAAAATTGTGTCCATATTATATAATATTCAATAAAGGATAAATTTTCATGGACACATGTTATTCATATGTTGGATCTAAAAATATAATGGGTCCATGCATTCTCATGATATCCTAATTAAATCCATGATTCCATGGCTTGTGAACACACCATGTTCCCCCCTTTGGGATATCTGATATAAAAGGAAACAATGTGCATTATGTTGACCCCATGACTGCAATCAAATTAGTGGTTATTGTGTGTCTTCCTCTATATGTCCATATTTTATATATTGATTTATCATAAGTAAAAAAATAGTTTTTAAAGTGGTTACATTAAATTTTATTATATTTTAATATTTGTCCCCTTTTATTTTTTAGCTTAAAAAATGTGGACACATGAGAATAAGTGAGTTGAATTTTATAATCGAATAGGTTCATATAAATAAAATATGATCATGGAAGCCTAGGATATTATGAATATGAACCAATGATAATATTTCATGTGTCTAAAGTGAATGAAAACAAAAATAAATGGAACATCATGGGTAATAAACCTTGAGATGCTTCCATAAATGTGATGGGATACTCCATTGACACTAGGAAAATTTAACACCCATTACTAAGTCACCCAAAGGTCAAAATAAAAATATAAACTTATGTATTTTAGGATATATGATCATGACACATGGAGGTATATGATTTAAAATGTGTAAAGAGCTAAATGATTCACAATTATTTCCAGTAATTATATATATCTCGAAGTATAGTGACCCAACAACCCATTTAACCATCATAACCAAATATGAAATGGTACATCAGATATTTTTGTAGGGACTAACTCAAAAGTGATTATAGTTGAATTTATAATTAAATATACATGGAATGTTAATGTAATAAAACAATACTAATTATCAAAATATGAAGTTAGTGTGACCTTGATCCACTAAAATTCAATTTTAAATACCCTATTTTTAGTTAGTTGTAAGGTAAGAAGGGTCTCTTTATGAAGGCCCAAGAAGGATTTATCGATGAACCATAGAAAGAGATAATAAAATAATAGGACTCGAATGCCATAAGTAGCACATAAAATTGATAAGGATGTTATATGGGGTCTATGGAGATCTTGAAATTCTATAAACATTCCCATTTCTCACTTAGATTAATACTATGATAGTTGTTTAAGAAAATGATCATTTTAAAAATTTGTTTGTCTCTTATTTAAAGTTATTAAGAAAATGTTGTGTTATTCTAGTTATTCATGTAGTTTAATTCTAAAATTTTAAGTACTTTGGATATATATGTATATAATATATACATAAGTTTATTATTTTTTATATTTTAATTACTATGGATTGACGTGTATGATTTTTTTAGTGTTTCATTTCAAATAAGTTAGGCCACTAGGATTCACTCATAATTATTTATCCATTGGGACTTGAACTATATTTTTTTTAATTTGAGTTGTCTAATTAGTTTTTATAAATATTATTTAACTATGGAAATGTATTTATAACTATTTTTAATTTGATACGAGAAAAAAACCAAGTTTTACAAAGATCTTAGAACCAAAAAAGTGAAATACAAAAAGTATAAACAAACCAAATAGAGGTCACCCAACTAAAACATCAAAACACTAATATAATAAACTAAAATCAAGGAAAATAGAAACAAGAAACATAGATTAGGAGGGAGGTCCCTCTAGCGGGTCTTCATCATCTTCAAGCTTCTTCACTAGGATGTCCTAGATAACCTTTGAAATCTTAGCTCATGTGTGGTTTCTTGGTCTTTCAACTACTTGTCCAAGAAATATCATATGAGGTCTATTCTACGATTAAACCTACAAGGGAGTATTATTTATGGGGACCACCTTGGGGGAACCAAGCGAGGGTGATACTAAGGTCTTGGGTGACTATTTCATAGGGGTTTGTATAGGTTTAGAAGACTGGATGAAAGACTAAACCATGGACTTGACCTATCTATGTAGGTCATTCAAATCCTATATAAGATTGGCAAGGACAAAAATTTACTCTTGTATCTTCTTGTAGTTAAACTTCTCTAGTTGTACCTTGTTACTTTTTATCTCCTCTGATAGAATGAATTTACCCTTCCAAGTGGTCTCTTCAAAAGTTCCCACATTAAGTGTAATCATCTTAGGTTTGGATATGAAAATATTAAGGTGGAGCTCATTGGTAGGGGATTTAGAAATATTGTCTTGGGGAATTCTCTTAGAGGGTTAGTAGGATCCTAAGGTGGTATCCTTCTTGAAGGAGTCCTCTTGGGAGTCTTCACTAGTGGAGAATCCCCCTAAGGGGACCTCCTTACCATGTAGGGTTTATCCATGATTGACAAGGAGAAGGATCAGACCTTGGTGGAGGATAGGGTTATCCTCATTTAATTAATGAGTCAAATTGGTGGTTTTAAGATATTTAAATATAAATAAATGAATAATTATCTTATAGCCAATAAAATGATTTATAAATAAGAAGTTGTGGGAAAAAATTAGAGCATGTTTACCTTCAAGGGTCATATAGCGTATAACCTAGAGATAGATTTTAGGCTAGTGACTATTATTTATTTAATAATAATCACTAATTAGATATATAAAATATATCTTTTGTGCCATACCCTTCGATTTATTTTTTTATCAAATAAATTATTAAACCATAACATGATTATAAATATCAAAATTTTGGTTCATTTTGGGTTATATTTTGAGATCATTTGTGTGAACGTAACTTGTTATGATATATTACACATACTACTATCCATAAATTAGTTATATACACATTTACATTCATGTAACTCATTCCCTTAGTCACTTATGATCCTAAAATGAGAGGGTGAAAACATGTGTGCTATTGAGGTAGTGACAAAAACTAAATCAATAGATAAATGGCTCTTGAAGGAGGTCCCTTGTGATTAATTAACTAATGTTTCTATTTTATTTTAGTTTTTTTCACATTTATTATCCTTAAAATTTATAATAAAAAAATAATAAGCTTAGATTAGTTTAGTTTGTTGTATTGTTGCATTCTTATTGTATTAGGTTAGTTTATTTTTATTTTTCATTTAGTTTTTAGTGTTTTCATAGATTAGTTTACATTATTAGTTGGTAGTTTTAAATAAGCCTATTAAAACTAGAATAATACAAAATTATGACCACTTACATAATTTTTCCCAACACCATGCATACTAGACAATGGGGATCATTATGAAATGTGAAAATTAATGGAAAATGATTAAATTTAGAGTAAAATCTATTATCATGAATATTAAAATCATAGTTTAATTAAATGAATGGTAATTTATTTTATAATATTCATGTATTATAATTTTTTTATATGGATAAATATTCACTTAATCAAAATAAATTTTTTATGGTTAAATATGAAAAGGTAAGATAAATATAACTTGTATTTGAATTGTCCTAACCATCCCTCTACCATAAATACCATTATTCCAAACCCTTAATAGAAAATAAAAAATATTAAAAGTGGATAATATATAAATTTTATTATTATTTTTTATAAATATTCTCCTATAAGGGTGATTTGGGTAATCTCCCTTAGGGTTATGGATGTTTGGATAGGAATGGAACAATGCCTAGAATTGAGTCAAAAGTATTATTTTTTTGGAGATATATGCCTAACTAGTTGATGAAAAATGTGGAACTCTTCCACTCTAGGCCTTTGATTAAGTTTGTCCATTCCAGTCAGGCATATAGTGGAATGGTTCCACTTAATATTCACCCCCTTTTATTTCTTAGGTAAAAAAGGGTGGGCCCATGGGAAAATTTAAATTGGGTTTTATAATCTAGTGGGTCTGTGGATTTAAAATGTTATCCCACAATCATGAGATATTGTGACTTCAAAATAATAGGAAAATTCCATGTGTCCAAATAAGATGTAGTCATAGAAAAATGGAATATGATGGAGGAGATACCCTCAGGGGTTGCCACAAGCAGGATATGATACTTCATTGACACTATGGTAGCTTTAATAATTTTCATAATGTCATTTGAAGGTCATAGTTAAAATCAAACATCATGCATTTTGAGAGCCATGATCATGACACATGGAAGGTAGGGATCTCAAGTGTGCATAGAGGCAAATGATGCCTACTTAGTTTTGGTAATCATATAATCCTAGGAATATAATGATCTATCAACCCATTAAACTACCATAGCCAAATATTAAATGGCATAGTGGATAATTTCACATGGACCAATAAATAAGTGATAGCAAATAAACTAAGAACTAAAGAGGAATGACACATTAATGTAATATAGTCATCCCATCTATCAAAATTTAAAGTTGGTATGATCTTGGTCGACATGAATTCAATTATAAATACCCTATTTTGAGCTAGTTGTAAGGCATGAAGTATCTATCTTTGGGAGCCCCCAAATGGAATTCTCGATGAACCACAAAGACAGACTAGAAAATAACAGGAATTAAAGGACATATTAATATTAGTAAATAATGAAATATGTTCATTATTTTAATATATTTTCACAGTATTTATGATGTAATTATATTGTGATTTTTTTTATGGTTTATTTTTGGATAAATTTGGAAAATAGAACTCATTGTACCTAGCCAATGCCTACTTTGTAGGGAATCAAAAGACTCACTTCACCATTTATTCATGTCCTACTCATTTAGTTCATGCATACTTTAGTTATTTTATAAAAAAATAATTATTTCATGTTTTAAACTAAAAATAATTATTTATCTCATTATGCAATGTAAACATCCTTAGATCCTTCCATCCCTTTCCTTCCTATGGCATCTTGCACTCCCATACTAGTTTTATAGTGTTTGGAAAGTCCAAAATGAATATTTACTCTCAAACAAAAGAAACCAACCAAAAGTGGTTTTCATATATCATTGTCAAGCCATAACTAAAAATTATAGGGACTTTTCTCCCAATAAAAAATCTAGGATATACTTTTGAATAGCTGATTTTTAAAGAATTGGATGTAGTACAAAAAACTAGGTCTCCTTCGAAAGACTTGGTATGCAAACATGTGAGGTGGAAGCCTCCATCAGATGGATGGGTTAATCTCAAATTTTATGGTGCTTAAAAAATAAGTATGTGCCATACAATTAGGGGAAGATTCATAATAAATTTGGAGGGAATACTGATTGCTACCTATGTAGGTCCCTTAAGAAATTAGATCAACCATGTGGCTGAAGCCAAGGCAACACTCTGGGGCATTCAAATTGATTCTAACATCAAGATGGATATAATAATTATTGAAAGGGACTCCATAAATATCCCTCATTATTTATATGGTAAAACCACCCCTTCTCACACAATAAAATACATCATAAATGATGTCAATTAGGTTTTGATGGAGATGGCACATTCATCCATCATTCATACATATCATGAGGGAAATGAGGTGGTAGACTTACTCAACAATATAAGAGTTGGTCTCCCTTTTTTTATCTACCTAGCACATTGGATTACACATCCCTAAAAATGTCATGTCAACAACTCAAAATGAAGTCACTTATTAATAGGATGATGATGCAACTATCAAATGCACAAATTTTATAACCTAAGGGAATTAAAATCATACCCTAACATAATTAAACTACATGGATATTTAATAACTAAGGTTGGCATAAATATTACACTTAAATTTTATTTTAATACATTAGTTATAAGTATTATCATGGCTTGATGAATTCCATTTTTTATTCAATATTTTTGGCTACTATCAAGATGGGAGGAGATAGGGACATAACAAAACCAAAATCTTATTTGGAGGTCTAAATCATGAAAAAGGTTTGGATTAAGCTATGTATAATGGGTCTCACTAAATTCATGAATAGGCTCACTGGTCATGATTTTGACATATCAAATGAATTCATTTTTGTGTGGAACAAGAGGATTGTGGAAATAAGAGGCATAAGAATTTTTTTACCTAAAGAGCTAATAGGTGAAGTTACAATAATGTCATGGGAATGGGATAAAGCCTTTAAATATCAATAAAAAAATAGGAACTCTTTCATAGGTTTTTTTGAACCAATGAGATCATTAAAATAGATTAAAAGGGGTTCCCTAATCAGATCTTTTGTGACACTAACCTGAAGTTTATTTATAGATAATTAAGTATATCGCCATTGAAGGTAAGTATACTCTCATTTTATTACATAATTTCCTCTTGTTGAACCATTGTAAAGGACTCAAAATTATACTCCCATATTTCCTTATGAAATCACTCGAGTGTACTACAATTGTATACCAAATCAATGAAGCCAATCTTATCATCCACTACAGACACATTTTCCTACTGGTAAAACACAATGAGACCCTTTAGGGTAAAGATGACCCTCTATATGGGTCCTATATATAGGAAAAATCCCTTGAATAATATCCTACCTTGGGATCTCACTACTATATGCCCATATTTTTCCCCATTGGCCCTAATTCCCAAAACTCTACTAGGGATCCTCCCTTGAAACTCACTATCATCAAGCCTAAACCCTTTTTGAAACAAGAAGGAAACTCAATGGAGGTAGAGGGAAAAGGAAAGACCCTAATTTTATAGGTGATTAAAACCTTCAAGGATCAATTAGAAGTGTTTAATAATAAATTAAATTAGGTAGAGATGTGTTTGGTAGGTTTAATCTAGGATTGGAATTCCATGAATAACGAGGTATCCAAAATGATTCAATCTTTATCTCAACTAGTAAAGGATGAAGGTACTCAAAAGAAGAAACTTATCTAGGAGGTGAAGACTCATTCCCTAAAGCTCCCCCTAAAATCCACCATAAAGAAGACCCCTATGAAGTAATAGTCATGGAATATACCAATAAGATCTTGCCTAAGGAGGATGCAGAAGGATCGGGCAATAGAACCAGGTCTAGAATCACCAATAATAGATAAATTGAGTATGATAAGGAGATAGAGGATAGTAAGGTACTTACGCAAGGATCATCCCTTTCAGAGTACCTTATCATTTTAATTTCCTTTTATTTTTGTCTTTTGCATTAATTGGTAGCTGCTACTCTTTTTAATTTAGTTTTTAGTTCTCCGCTTGTGGGTCTTCTTTTAAATTACTATACTTTACTTATACTCTATTTTCTTGTCCTTATAAAACTAGGATATTTACCTAATAAAATAATTAATTATGATGTTTTAATTAATTTAAGTGGATGTGTATATGACATTATCTATATTTTATTATTTTATATAAGTTGTGCCATATGGATTCAATCAAGAATTTATCCTTTGGGTCTTACACTGTATATGTTGAAATTTTAGTTGTCTAATTGGGTCTGGTAAATAATAGTTAAATATGGAAATGGATTTAAAATTGTTATTGATTCACTAGTAATCACTAAGAAGATATATTAAACCTATTTTTTATACCCTATCATTCCTTCCTTTTTAATTTTTTATCATAGGAATTATTTACCATAGCATAATTGTAGATATTTACATTTTGGTTCATCTTGGGTGATGTTTTCAAATCACTCAGGTGAAACTCCCTTATCGTGAGACATTGCACATGTTTTTATCCCACCACTTGTGTTATGATCCACTCTTGTAATAATTTAATATATTTAAAATATAATGTAGATCAACATAACACAATATATACTGGTTGGCTAATATATCAAATATTCAAACATGAAATAATAGAATAATTACCTTTAAGGTAGGGTAACACCATACAATACTCATTTTGGGAGTAATAACTCCATAATTCCACTAGGAGGGGGAGACCTCCAATATCCTTCTACCAAATAGAAGATCTAATTATTTGATTTATATCCCTAAAAATGGCATTCATCTTCTTTATATAGACCTCTATAGAACTAACAATGTATGGGTAAACTCATAATGCTAATGTAATTTGACCATTACCCAATATACTAATTCCATAAATTAATCATTTATATTAATATATTAGACACATATAGCTAACTAAATGGGATGTCTACCATATGTTTTAATCTCCATCAACGTATACACATTAATATATAGTATCATTAGATACATAATATTCCTTACCTCCTTGACATTTTTCATCCTCTAAACATAAGAATAAACCAAATAATGATTGTGCTTCAAATCATTCCACACTTATCTCCATGCTATGTCATCCAACCACCTAGATGTGATCTTGGGAGGTGATAGCTCACCAACCTTATTTAAAAATTACATTATGATACTATGATTATATTCATGATCATAATTGTACCTCCTTGATGTTTATGCATAATTATTCCTCCTTTAATTCCATGTTTCATATTTCACTACGCTACTCTAATTCTATGCATAGCCATAATAGTTATTCTTTATCTTCCATGATTAGTAATACTAGTTTCCCCATTGATTCCATGTTTCATATGGTTTTGCACTATTTTTTTCAAAACATGATCATAGTATTTATTCTTTATCTTCCATCCATAGCAAAATTGATTTCTCCACTGATTCCTTATGTGTCCATAGTGATTAGTAATTTGATTTCCTATATGTCTAAATTGATAGTTTATGTGAAACTCCAAGACATGCCTCCATGATTTTTCCTCTCATGATGATGTGGGTGACTATATGCCTCAATATTTTTTTATATTCTGACCTTATCAAATTATAATTTTATATCTTTCACATTTTTAGTTGGCAGTGATTTTATCTATTGAGTATATTAAGTGTTCTTCTATGATTCTATTGTTTCTTCATCTATTTATTCATGTAAATATTATTCATGTTTTTCTTCACCATATTAAAATTCATCCTCATGTTTTACCTTGATTTTTATTTATGACTTTCCAAATTTTGTTTATTATAAATTCACTTTCCTTTTATTTTACAAAAACTTCATGAAATGCTTCTACACATTAATATTTATTATAAAAAAGTATATATAAAAACCATATTACATCATCCATATCAAAATCATAAAAAGCTAAATGTAAAACATATTTCTCTATAGTGAAGTTAAAATATGCAAAAAAATGAACATTATCACCATCTACTTAAGCATCCTTCATATTATTTTCATAAACATGTAGATGTTGAGCTACACCAATATTGATGAAGTTATACTTGCTTTTAAGGTTTATGGACACATTAATATTATTATTTTTAATGAATCCTTGAAAATAAAACATCATCTCTATAGATATAATATATTTGAACCCTTATTCCCCATCTCACTTTTTTCCTCATCAAAATCCTTTACATCATCTTTAGCCTCTTTATAATCATGCTTCTTTTCACCTTCTTATTCATAATTTGCATTCTCTTCCTCATAATTTTATTCCTCTTATTTTTCTTATTATACATCTACATTATTATTTTTTCCTCTTCTTCCACATCATGTTGCTCAACCCCTCTCTATACTTCATCTATAGCATCCTCATCCTCATCAATATTTAGATCATTTACATAATCATCCTCATTACCATCATCATTATTATTTTCCCTATCATTCTCACTTTTCAAATTTTCATGCTTAATCTATATTGTAATTGAGATAAACTCTTTTTCACATCCTATAGAATATATCTAATCCACTTATTGTAGTCTTAGTATAACTATATGAGGCACACAAAACTAGGGTCACTGAGGAAAACATAAAATTTCAATAAATCACATCACACTAATCATACCACCTTAATGTTTTTTCTATCACTTCCATGTAATCCCATATAAATTGAATGAAAAAATAGTATAAAAATTCCAAAAAAATGGTTTTTAGAGAGAATATATGAAAATGATAAAATAAGAAAAAATGGCACAAAATTTATCAAAAGTTTTTCAATTTTTTATTATATGATTTTTTACGATGATAGAAATTCAGTAAAAATTCATTTTGTAAAATTATATAAGATATGGTGAATGTATTACAAACCCTAAAGTAATAATATATCCATCAAAACTAATAATCAAAACTCAATTTTTTATTGTGATGTCCTTGAATACTATCCAACTCCATAAGACAATTTTTATAAAAAATCATAATAAATTGCAAGATATAAGTGAGTTTCTAAAACTAGGATTTTAACCACAATATTTATCCAAATAGATACATTGATACCACTTGTTATTATCAAGACTTGTAATAATTTAAAATATTAAGAATATAATGTAAATCAACACAACATAATATATATTGGTAGGCCAAGTTGAAAGAATATTCAATATATGTAGAAATAAAATAATCACATTTAAGGTAGAGAAACACCATAAAATACTGATTTGGGAAGGAATAAATCCACAATTCTACTTAGAGGGTGATATGCCCACTATCCTTTTACTAAATATAATAATAAACACTTAATAGATTGATATCATTTATAATTATTTTATTCTCCTTTATATAGGCCTATATATAGATAACAATGGATGGTAAAAATCTTAATCCTAATGTAGGCCACCCATTACCCAATGTACCAAATCAACAAGTTACTCATTTACACCAATATATTGGACCCATATAACCAACAAATATGGATGTGTGCCACATGTCAACATCTTTATCAACCCATATATATTAATATGTCATATCCATAAGTACACAGAAACTTGGTTATCTATACAACCACATAATTTAAAATCATGTCATAGATCACTTGTGATCCTATAAATAGAGGGAAAAAAATCATTATCTAATTTTGACATTCTTAAAAACCTCATCAATAAAACCTAGTGTCAAAAGTGGACCTATGGTTTCAAAGATAAGGAGAAAGGTTTATATATTTGCATGCACATAGAGGATTTGATATCACACATGAATAGATATTTCAAGTAGGTTCAATGACTTCTGTCAAAATAGAGAGGAAAAACCACATAGGATAAAATCATAAATATTAGATGCTTACATCATACATTAGTGTCCAAAGATTTATTTATTATAAGTATGTATAGACACCAAGTTCCTAATCCAAGCAACTCAATCTAGTTTTCATCCCTTCAATTACATGCATCTAGTCTTAGACTTGCACACAATAGAAACACACTAAGTGTCTTATCACCTAAATTCATTTCAAGTCATAGAAAGTGAATTTGTTTAATCACATTCTACCTTTTATATTTATTGAATTTTATACTTCATAGAATATGAAAGTTCCTAATTTCTATCATGTTTAATTATATATTATCAAAATAAGGTAAAACATATTGGTGAATCTTAAATTTTTATAAAACATAGAAAAGACCTATATTTCCCTTAGGGTTTCATCTTTATTTATAGGGTTTCATATTTCCATATTTTAATCACATTTTCAAAACTATTTTTCTATTTTCTAACTCAACTTATGATTTTAACTGTCATTTATTTCCTTTAATATTAAAAATCTATAATAACAGTGTAATTTAATGGGTAAACCTTTTATACAATAATAAGGATGCAATTTAATTGAACACTATTTATCCTTCCTTAATTCATTTTTTTGTAATATTATATTTTATTTTATACTTGGTACCATAGGTTCCAAATGGTTTGAATGAATGATTTTGTTCTTCCTCCCTAAAAACCTCAAGGTTGTTATGACTACCATCCCTAAAAATAGGCACATGTTGTTACCCTCCCAAGTGGTAGCGTGACCCATTCTATAATACAAAGTGGATCTCATTATAATGTTCCTTCTCATCCATCTCATCTTACCATCACCCTCTTGATATGATTCATATTGAATTTTAAAATTCTTATAAACAAAAAATAAATAATAGGGATATTAATGCTCATTGAAAATTCAATGAAATAATAGCTGGAAATTGATTAGAGGAGAGTGCATGGACGAGGTTTGCAACTCATTACGAAGATAGGGTAGTCATTCCTTGGCTTGTATCAATGATTCTTAGGGCTGCGAAGGGGAGGGAAGACTGTCAGGCGAAGGAAGGCAAAGGGAGGTGGTCACTTAAGTAGAGGTGTGTTTTAGGAGGGGTGCGACTATGGATAAGAATGAGTTGACTAAGGAAATGATAGATAGGAGTTTTAGTGAAGTGGTAGACAGGAATACACAGGGACAAGAAGCTAGGATGTTTGAAAATGTAGTTTTTAGCTAGACTCCAGGGGTTTTTGACATAAGCTTGATGGGGGAATCAAGGATTACAAACATTAATGGATGCCTAGAGCACTGCAAGGAGAGACCTAAGTTGGTAATTCCTTTTTATATGATAGCTAAAGATGTGGAGTACTACTCTAAGCACTCACTATACTGCAAGTTTCTAGGACTGAGAGCCTCCCTTCCTTTTCTAGAGAGTTGGGCACGAAGGGTGTGGGAACTAGAGGGTGAGATGGAGGTTACACTACTAGAAAACAATTTCTTCATTGTTATGTTCCTATGTTTGGCTAATAGAAATAGGTTTTTCGAAGGTGGACCTTATTTTTATAATCAGGTTGGGCTTTTTGTGAAACCATGGCATTCTAGATTTAACCCTACTAAGGAATTTCCAAACAGGGTCCCAGTATGGGTACGTTTATCTAGAATGCCTATAGAGTGCTACTAGGAGGATGTTCTTCAGATGATAGCTTCAATGCTAGGAAAGCTAGTGGGGTCTTCTACACAAACATTAGGTAATAAAGTCATGAATTTTACTAAAATTTGCATAGAAATAGACTTAAGTAGACCTTTTCCAGATGTGGTGAAGATGTGTGTGGGATCATACTCTTGGGTGCAATAATTGGACTATGAGACCCTTCCTTTTAGATGTTGCCTTTGTCATGAGTATGGACACCTAGTGAGAAGGTGCCTAAAGGTTAAAATGGAAGAACAACAACCTTCACCCCTACCTCCTTCGAGTAGTACCAATGGTTCTGACAAAGGGAAGAAGTATGGAGCTGGTGTTGGCAAGGATCCTGAAGGTTTTATGCAAGTTAAGACTTGAAGCCAAAATAGAGGTCATAAGAGGTCCCTAATGGAGTGACAGGATGAGGATTCATTTAATAGGTTTGAGGTATTGGATGAATTGGGCTAGTAAGAAGTTAACCTAGGATTAATTAGTGTGGAGCAGCTTTCAAGGGGGTCTAAAATGGTGGGAAATTCTTCCATTTCTCACTCGATGCTTCAAGAGGAAGCTGCCTTAACTATGATCATGGAAGGGCAGGTTGGGGAAAAGACTACCCTTAAACCAAATGCTGATCCAATTTAAGGAGTAGAGGTTGGGGATCTCCCAACACAAATAGCAACTATAGAGATGGATAAGTGAGGTAAGGCTCCTCCTCACCTGGGAATTCTTCAAAAGGATGACAAGAAGGGGGCTTCAAAGAAAAGTGTTAAATTGGGATGGAAGAAGGACATGGAGAGGATAAAGATGATTGGGGAAAAATTGGTTGAGTCAGGGTCGGTAAAGACCTTAGATTCCCACTTCTTGTCTCCTCTAAAATGATTATTATCTCTTAGAATGTAAGGGACTTGAACATCGGTCCTAGATAAAAAGTTGTTTGGGAATTAGTTAGGAATCACTATCTAGATATTATATTTCTTCAAGAAACTAAGGTTTTAGTGGAGTGCATGATGGGTATTGCACCTAAGCTATGGAGGCAAGGTTTATGTCAGTGCATCGGTGCCCAGGGGTCCATGGGAGGTGTGGCTTGTCTCTAGAATCCACATAAGGTTCAACCAGTGTCTTGGATCACCTTTAGATCTTCATTATCTATGGTTTCCTTGTGCATTGAGTTAGGGGAGTATGTTCATCTGTTGAATGTCTATGCCCCTATATATTTTCAAGGTAAGCTTCTTGTTTGGAATAACATTCATCTGGTTCACAATGTTTTTCCTTACCTACCATGGATTATGGCTGGTGACTTTAATGCTATTATGGACTTAACAAAAAAAAGGGGAGGTAATGAAATATTGGAGCCATCTTCCATTTTACTTTGGGACAATATTTTAGAACTCAACTTGGTGGATATTAAGCCACATAATGGTTAGTTTACTTGGAACAACAAAAGGGTGGGCGATAGCTACATTATAGAGCGCATTGACTAATTTATGACCTCTTGTTTTTGGGTGGATGGCTTGTGGTCTTTGAGCTTTGAGATCTTAGACTAGAGAGGCTTGGATCATTGGCCCATTAAGCTCACCATTTCTTCTACTCATTTGCATCAGAAGCTACCTTTCAAGTTTCAACTCTTGTGGCTTAGGGACCCGAACCTATTTGGATGAGTTACTGATTGGTGGAAAGTAGGGAGGCTTGTTGTTGGTACAAAAATGTATATTTTTGCTAAGCTCCTCCAATTAATGATGTACCAACTTAAATGTTGGAATAATTTGAGCTTTGGGAACATTTTACAAGAGAAAAAGGAGGCACAAAAGGAGCTAAATGGCATTACCAGATTGATCAGGGAGGAGGGGCTATCTGAGTTTTTTGTTGAGGGAGGAAGCGAGGGTTGTTAAGACTTTGGAGGAATGGGAACTAAGAGAAGAAATATATTAGAAGTAGAAATCTAGGATCGAGTGGCTGCAAGAGGGGGATAAAAACACTGCCTTCTTCTTCAATTCGGTAAGAGCTAGACAACATGGTAATGTGATAACATCTTTGGTGACAGACAGGGGAGAGGTTATCTCTTTTACGCAAGATATCTATAATGAAGTTGCACATTATTTTTCTTCTTTATTCAAAGAAGAATGGTAGGGGGAAAGGGTTGTAGAGGATTTGGTACTCTCTTGTATTCCCTCTCTAGTTTCCCAAGATATGAAGGAGTAGCTGATGAGACTAATAGCCTTAGAGGAACTAAAGAAGATTGTTTTCATGATGAAAAAAGGAAAGGCTCCAGGTCTAGATGGCTTCTCAATTGATTTTTTTTAGGAATTCTAGGAAATTATCAAAGTAGACTTATTGGCTATGGTACAAGAATCCCAGAATAGCAAGCAAATGCTCTAGACCCTGAACTCTACATTCCTTGATCTCGATCCCAAGGGGGAAGGGGCTGATTGCTTAAGTAAATTTCACCCATTTCCCTTTGCAATGTAATTTATAAAATCATATCTAAGCTGATTGCAAAAAGGTTAAAAAAGTGGCTGGCTACGCTGATCTCAGAGGAGCAAAGTGGCTTTGTGGAGGGCCATCAGATTTTGGATGGGATGGTGGTGGTTACTGAGGCTATCCATTCCATGAACAAGTCAAAGGAGAAGGCTATGTTTATTATGCTAGACATGTCAAAGGCATATGATAGGGTTCATTGGTCCTTTCTCCAAAATGTTTTGGAAGCCTTTGGTTTTAAGGAAGATTGGATTAGGTGGGTCATGAGCTGTGTGAATTTGACTTCATTCTCAGTCTTGGTTAATGGGGAGCATTCTAATCTCTTTGGGGCTTTGCGTGGTTTGCATCAAGGTGACCCTTTATCTCCCTACCTATTTTTCCTCTTGGTAGAAGATATAGGATGGTTGATTGAAAGGGGTACTGGGGATGGCATTATTATGGGCTAGAAATGGGGAGGTGGCCTTCTTGTTCTATCTCACCTATAGTTTTTGGATGGTGTGGCTTTAATGGGCATGGCTATTATAAGAGAGGAAACTAATATTTGTAGAGGCTTGGATGTTTACTTGGCTGCCTCAGGATAGGTAATTAATGAGGAAAAGTCTTCCATTTTTTCTTCAACACTCCACTACCCATCTAATGAAGAGTGGCTGATATTCTCTAGTTCCAAATCAAAAGCCTCTAGTTATTATATCTCAGGATCCCTATATCTATAGGGAGATAGTCCAAGGAATCATGGAAGGGGATTCTAAATAAGTTCCAAGCCAAGGTGAATCATTAGACCCACTAGCGGCTATCCTTTGCTGGATGAGTCTAACTAATTCAATCAATGGTGTAGGCTCTTCCTCTCTATAGGTGCATGTTATAGGTTGCACTGGTGAGTTTTGTTAAGGACCTTGATTCCTTGGCAAGACATTTCTTATGGGTTGGTGACTTATCTTCAACAAAGTGGAGCCTTATTAAGTGGGAGGTTATTTGTAGCCTGAAAAGGTTTGGGGGCTTGGGATTACAATAGTCAGTAATTACGAGTATGGCCCTAGCAACCAAATTGTATTGGAGATGGTGTGAGGAACAAGACCATGTCTGGGCCAGGATCTTGTCTCATAAGTATTTTTTTGGGATCCCCCTAAAAGATATCCCAAGGTAAAATTTGTTAGGGAGTGGATCAGTGATTTGGGCTACTCTCAAGAAAGGAGTTGCACTGATCAAGAGACATATTTTCTAGATTTGCAAGGGGGGATAGAGGTGCAATTCTAGAATGATTCTTGGGATGGCTATCCCCCCATTATTACTCAGTATCCTCATTTGTATCCTCTATCATAGAGTTTCAGTGAAGCCAGGTGGAATAAGGTGTTTGACTACAAATCCCCCTCCCTTCATGGCTAGTTGATGGAAGTGAGACATAAGACTCCAGAGGAGTGGATGATTATTGGAATGGAGGCAGAGTGTGGAGAGTTGAACATCATCCTTAATGGTCACAACTACTATGCACTTAGGGGGGTGATGTGTTGGTTTGGTCCCCTAACCCCAAGGGGAAGTACGTTGTTTCATCTAGTTATCAGGTTTTAATTGCATAGCAATTTGAAGAGGGGGGAAGTTTCCTAGTGAAAAAGAGTTTAGAGTAGTTTCTCTTGGCTGAAGTGCAATTGCTTTACCTAGACTTTAGCCTGAAACAAATTCCTTACTTGGGAGAATATTCAAAAGAGGGGCTTTTTTGGTCCTTCGTGATGCATTCTATGTAGAGGTGAGGAGGAGGATTCACCACATCTATTTTTTAGCTACCCTTTCACTCACCAACTATGGCACACCTAGTGGGATGTGTGGAGGTGTTAGTGTGTGCATGCTTCCTCCCTTGCTAATTTTTGGTCGAGATTGGGCAGACCGCCCCCTACTACTCACTTCTTGCAAGAAGCTTGGTACACTAGACCTATTTTTCTACTGTGGTAAGTTTGGCTGGAAAGGAACCACATAATTTTTAGAGATGAAAAATTGGGGATTCAACAAGTTTGGAGTAGAATCATAGGAATGATCCAGGAGACTACAAAAGCTAAGAATGAGGTCATTTTGCCTCTGGAGAAGGGGGATGCAGAGATGGTTGATAGGTTTGGCATATAGGGTATTTCTCTAGCCTTAGCTTGCGTTAGGAGAGGTAGTTGTGGGAAGCAAAAAATTCAAAAGAGTGGGAAAGGGATGCCCCCTATTGAGGGTTTTTTGAAAATTAATACTAATGGTTCCTCTAGGAGTAATCTAGGCCTAGCTGGAATTGGTGGGATTGGTAGGGACTCCTTTGGATCTGTAGTTTTTATTTTCTCAGCTCACATGGGTGAGCATACTATTAATAGGATGGAAGGATTAGCTATTCTATATGCCTTGAAGAAAGCTTATGATTTAGGATGGAGAAGGGTGATATGTGAAGCTGACTCACAAATACTGATCAATATGCTCCTTGAGAGGAAGATTATAGAGGTGAGCTAGCAACTATCCTTGATAGTGCAATAGATATTACAAATTAGTTCACTTATGGATTCTGTGTCTTATGCCCACGTTCCAAGGGAATGGAATAGGGCATCTGATTGCCTGGCAGAGTGGGTGTCAGAGGATATTGATGGTTGGAAGGTGGTTGGATGGGTGCAGCTACCCAATGAGTTATGTTATAACCTAGAGAGGATTCTAAGAGAAGACAAAAATGATATTGGGGTGTGACGGTTTTCGTTTGTGTTGTTCTATGGTTTTCTTTGGTTTCTGGGGCTTCAGCCCTTTGATGCTTTGTAATCTATTTTTCTAAGTTTTAATAAAGTTTTTACCCCCTTTTTATTATATATATATATATATATATATATATATATATATATTCAATGAAATAGATAAAGGGAATTAACTCAATATATTAAAATGAATCTAGATTTGTATGCTGCATTATTTCATATAACTCAAGATGAAATAATAAAACATGTGAAGGTATTTATATTTGAGGAACAAAAACATGAGCCCTTCATTGTTAGTAGTTTATGTTTTTTAAGTATTAATTCCACCATATGATTTCAAACTACTATTGATGCTACTATTATTATGTTTACACCTTTGGATACATATCTGATGTCAACCCATGGTGTGGTGGAAATATAAGGTTTTAATATTCTTAATATGTCTATTCCTACACAACTAACTTATGTACATCATATGATTGGTATTTATGTTACATCATCATCCTCACATAATGCATAATCACTTGACCAAACTATTATCACTCTAAAGGCTATGATGTTATAGTTACAGTAGGGTACTTATATACAAATTAAATCAATTAAATATCATGCATTGATTCATAATACTTTAATTCCAAATATTTCAAATTATCCCATAACTATGGTTTTTTTATCTAATAATCTTACCTTATATGATGGTAAATGTGATCTATAATAATACTTAATATCATTGTATGCCACATTCTTAGATATTTCCTCCAATTACAATTTATTTACTAAGATATTATTTTGAAGTCTTATGGAGTGTGCTTTGAATTTGTTTTATGACCTCCCATTATAATAAGTTGAGGAATCAAATCATTTTTTTGATAAATATATAGCACATTTTTTTATCAATATCAATGAGAATTATCTTATGATCAAACTTTAAAACTCAATCAAGGATACAATGATCCAATCAGTGACTATGTGCTTTGATACAAGGTCATACTTTACAAGATGGAAAATCCTATTAATAATAATTAATCACAAGATATTAAAGTTTAATGGTTCCTATTCATGAGTCCATTACATTCAAAAAATTACAACAATTTGATGATTTATTCCATGCAATCAAGGATCCATAAGTTAAGCACATTTTGGTGAATATTATAAAATATGTGCATAATGATCTAATTAATTCAAATGAAAATTTTTAAACCAAAAAATAAATAAATAAAATGATAATAAGGGAAAATAAAAGATAATGGTTAATACAATGTCATAGTATACTAATCCTCTTGTCTTATCCAATCAATAGATGAGGAAATTTTTATAATTACATTAACCTCCTCATAAGACTTTGTAAATATTACTAGAGTGCAATCTCTTATCTCTTATTCCCCCAAAATAGGTTGATATTATTAGACATATACCTAGGGGACATGACACTAATTCATATTGTGACTATCATATATGCCATATTAATTTTTTTTTTTGGGCTAAGACATAAGATTTAATAACTCATTGATGATTGCATTATTGAGCTTAATACATGTTTCAGTGAATCAAGAACACAATGAAATGGGAATGTAAAGTTGAATTAATTTTCCAATCTTATTCCAAATCATGTGGAAACATAAGTTAAGACTAATATTTAGGTATATATAGCCTAAAATATACATACTCTAAGTGAATATTGTATGTATCCTAAATCTATCCATCCAATAAGTAATAATTTGTCTAATGTGCGCTTTTAAGGTTAAATAATTGTTATTATGAAATCCATAGTGAAATTCAAAAAATAAATAAAATATTTAATTGTAAGAGTTATATCAATTGAAATAAGTTATCACATGAAAAAAATCCTAAATATGCTAATGGAGACTATGTATTTGGCTCTCCATCCAAAACCCTTGTGTCTCAAAACAACTGATCTCAAGTATGAGTCAAGAATGGAAAATAATATATAAATAATAAATAATTTAACATACACATACAAATAATCCAAGTGAAATATTAAGACATATGCTTTGAAATACGTTGATAACTTTTTGTCCTATACATTTTGGAAAGATATCAAAATAGTATTGTTATTATCAATATTGCATGGACAGCATAAAAATAAGTGTTGGGATTTGAAAATCATAATAAAATAACTTATTAATAAGGGTAACCTTAATTTGATAATTAAATTAAATAACTATCATATTCACACACACCTTATATAATATAACAACCTACTCAAATGGGGGATACATAATCTAAATAACAATTAGAAAAGAAAACATTACACAAGGAAGCAAAATAGAAACAAAAAATTATTTCTCTAACTAATACTAAATCAAATAAATATAATGTAATCACCAAATAAGTGCATGCCATTAATAATAAATGAAATATTAAAAATAAACAAATACCATAAAAATAAATTCTATAAAATGGCAAAATAATATTTGCATATCTTATTACAAATACAAAAATGATTGTAACAATAAATCTAGACTCCAAGATGATGATAGAAATTATGACATGTATGATACATAACATAAATATGAGCACAAACTTGATTAATTTTTAGGTTGGTAGAAGCATAATCTATTGTAAATATATTATAAATGTGTTTTGGTTATTTATTTCATCTATTCTTATATTTTTACATAAATATATATAAATGGTCTTGTATTGATCATTCTTATATCCCTTGATTTATTATGAATTTTTTTATAGGCATTTTATTTTTGATTTTTTATCTTTATTTTAACATCTATGATATTTAACCTACAATAATACATCCATTATAGCATGTTTATTCTAGCATGCATTGTTTTTTGGTGTAGGGCCTCTTCACCCTTACACATTGACCACATATACATGTTATGGCTTACATTGATATTACACATTCACATGAATTTATATATACATATTACTTGAGAATACAATTAATATTTCTAATTAGGGACATGCCTATTCTTATATTCACATAATTTATTGAGTTACATTATTGTAATTCACATGTATAGTGGGGATATATTGGTTTTATAAACTTACTCCACATTGCCATGGTATTACATTTGGTGAAAATTATGCCTTTATAAAGTTTCATGGATTATTTATATCCTTAAAATATTATATTTCTAAAACTTTAAATTATAATTTCTTTTATTCTATACACACATAAAAAAATAATTAAAAAATGTAAAAGAATCAAAATATTCCAAAAATCCAAAATTAAGACCTCTGCATGACAAGGTTACTAGTTTACATTATTCATTTATGTTATTTATCACATGTTTATCTGATTATGTATCCTATTTCATACACAATAATTTCATGGTATATATGAGTGATATGCAGAACTTACAAGTTTTACGTGATATATGGATACATAGATGCAAGACATTATTATATCTAGGGGTCATGCCAATGATGGGGACATCTCATTCCATAGGTTACAATTTTACATGATATATTTAATGATGAACTTTCCCATTTATCATAATTGAGATAAATTTATTTATTACACATGCCTTGATATTTCTTATAATCCATATAGTGTTACATTTCATGGATATGCTACTTAATTATAGTGTGACTTTGACATAGATGATATTATATATTAGTTTGTCTTGTTCTATACTTAATTATTTCTATTTAATTTCCTACAAGATAAATCATTAATTATTGTTATTTTGATCTTACTTTAGTATATGAAATTTATTTATTGACTGTATAATTTTATGCTTCTTTATTTTTTCAATCACCTATTATTATGTCTTTTTATTGTTTCAATGTATCATTTTATGCCTCTTTATTTAGGTTATTTTCCTTATGCAATTTTTATTTATCCACTATGTGTATCCTATGGCTTTGTGTGGAATTTCATTTTCCTTTTTATGTATCCCTTGGCTTCAATTGAAAATGAGTGATATTACATGCTATTGATAATGTATATCATTTCTATAAAAATGTGTGATTATGAGTGTGGTCTTAGGCCCAGGAGGAAACCTAGTGGAAAACCTAAATAGATAAATTTAAATGGGTTATGAATGGTAGAGGATATGAATTTTTAATGAATTAAAGAATAAGTAAATCAATGGAGATGATGAAAACTAATTCATAAATATAATAGAATAGTTTTAATATTCTATTTTATATATAAAATTTGAGAGATTACATGTGTGGTTTATATGTGTAAACATCCAATTCCAACATAATTTGTGTTGAAATTGTCAATCTTAATTGAGTTGCACTCAAATGGACATTTTATGTCAAAATATATAAAACACCCTAAATGGTTTGAACTTGTCATTTACAAGTGACAATTAAGGTCAAAGTATCCCTAAATAGGGCAATGCATTTTATGGACTAGCTAACTTTGAATAGATCATTTTGGTCAAAATGACAATTTCACCATTTAGTGCTTTGTATCACTCTTTTATTCTAATTCATTGGTACACATGACATACCTTTTTTATTTTCTATTAGAAACATCCTAAATTATAATAAGGTTCCAACACATGTAACATAACCTTTTAATTCTTCTCGAGTCAAATTATGACCCAGTAATATGACATTTTGACCATTTTGATTAATTGAGGACCAATTTTCAAATAATTGCACAAATGTTGATTAACCTTGTTTAAGGCTAATTAATCCAAATAAAGAGATTAAGTGGATTTTCCATGAGAGTTTTTGAATATTTATTTTTAAAAATTGATTCTTATTATCTACATCATTAGGTGACATCATCTATGGGGTGGCATCCATCAAGCCATAAGTGCATAAAATATCAAGATTATGGGTCACCCATGCCTAGTTAATGCCTCTCATGCCTCCCGTACATATTTAATGCTTATTTATTTTGAGTATATTTACATATTTAATTCAAAATATTAGGATTATCCATAGATAAACATCTCAATCTTGAGATGGATGATCATGGTTGATCTTGACCAATCTCAAAAATCTATAAATAGAGAGGCCATGAACATCATTTCTAAGCTATTTTGGTGAAAAGTTATTATGCTCAAATATATTCAAAGGACTTGATAATGCAAAGTTATAATTCTAATTTGTTTCCATAAAGCTTCATTGATAGGCTAGTTCAGTGATTTACAATCAAGAGCCTAGGTTTTATGGAGTGTTCTTGAGGCATTGGAGGAGCTTACCACCATTATTGACTAAGACAAGGATGCTTGATCAAGGGACAACATGTTATTGAGACACATTGGTATGGTGAGTCCATTTAAGAAGGTAATATGGTGTTGTTTTCTTACATTTTTTTCTTGCAATCCTTGGTAATTCCCATAGGAATAAATAGGCTTAGTTAGTTATTTATGCATGTTTCATTATTTATGGACTAATGCTTAAATAAATTGATTTTTAATCTTCTCTACATCTTGGCATGCCTGGTGGGACTAGATGCATCTCACACTTAAATAATATTAGTTTGTAACTTTAAAATATCCATTTGGACCCTTAAAACTCTTACAAATTGATTTTTTAGCTTAATTTTATCATTTTTGGTTGCCACAATTTTTACATAATAATTGACATCAATATAAATACTAACATCAATTACCTAACTTAACTAATGTTGATTAGCAAAATTGACATTAGTTATATCTCAGTTAGCTGTAACTGATGTTAGTGATATTAATCGATGTTAGTCACTATGTTTTTTCCAAAAACATATACCTGAGAACTATGATTTTAAAGTTTATTGTTTCAAACTCAAAATAGATTCCAAGATAAAGGACATGCTAATATTTTTGTTACAGGAACAAGCTTTTTATTTGATAAAAACATGTTTAAATCACCTCTTGCATGCTTAAAAATGAATTAGGAATTTCTTTTAGGTGATTAAAAAATTATTTAGATGTTTTGGTGAATGTTTTCAGAGTTTTTAACTAAGACCAATGGGTCAAATGAACACCACCAAACATTTCATTTGGGTTTAAAATTAAACACACTTGTCAATTCTTGCTTTCAATAGTTGTTTACTTAGGTTTTATTTGGCAAAAGGATGAATGTTTCATGTATGTTATTCCATTTTTCCCCTATAAGGAACCCTTAAAATCAAAAGAACCATTCCTATTGTAAATAGCCTAGTCCAATACTTAGAAAGAATGTTGCCTAAATCACTTCCTAAAAACTTGCCAAAGTTTAGGTGATCTTAAAAATGACCCTAAAGTCTTTCTATTTCATGCTTTCTTTATTTTCATGCAAACTTGGTTTTTGAGGGGGACGTCATTACCTCCAGGGAATTCTTTAGGGAAGCTTTGACTCAAGGATTCACCTCCTGGCATTGACTTTATTTGACTCTTATGGAGTTTCACATGGGACATATCTACATTTGGACATCGCACTATACTGAGCAAACATTAGGATGTAGTGGTTGTAAAAAGGAATAGACATTTTTACAACTAGCCAATGTTGTAGACACCTACTTTTCTTGCTTGTCTTTTTCATCATTTGACATGAAATTCATTATGGAACTAATTCCCCAAGAATGATCTAAACCTTGTTATTTTAGTAGACCCCACTTCACTATACCTTATTAGTTTAGACTTAAGATGGTTTTTTTTTTTCATTAGCTTACTTGGTCCTGATTTGTGTCTAAAACTTCTTGTTAGCTCAATAAACTTAACCAAAACACATTGTCCTCAATTTTCATGAGTAAGGGAGGCATTACGCTATCCAAATGGAAAATTCATCTTTTCCTTATTTAAATTGTTATCAAAAGCTTTGTGTCATGTCATCCACGTTGGTACCATCATGCTACCCAATTGAGTCTATATATTTTACCCAATTTTTTTAAAACTTTCATTTATAATCCACATTCAAAATTGAACCTTTCTAAGTTCTAAGGGTTGGTGCATCAAAGTGGATTCACCATTTGTGCACTAAGCTTGTTTTAACTTGGGACCAATTTTCTATTTGGATTGAAGGTCATTTATTAACACTCAAAATCACATTATCATCTTGGTGGACTCAAGTCATCTTGCGTCTCTCATTATTTTAGTCTTAGAACATATTTTATCCTACTACAATCATGTAGGGACATTGTATTGCCTATTTTATCCTAGCTTTATACTTAGTATTCACCTATGTTTTTACATCTTCATTTGCTTAGTTCATTTTTTCTTATTCGTATTCTATAGATATTTCCTCTAAACTTATAGGGTCAACTTGTTAAAGTTGAAGCCAGCCTTTGTAGTGTGGCTGTATCACAAAGATGTAGGCTTTGGTGTACTAGTTTTCAACTTGGGTCTTTGAGTTACCTTACTCTCTTCTGATCTATATGATTTCAACTTTATCAAAGGTTGAGTAAACTCATGAACCAAACATTATAAATTATGTGTGGTTTCAAACCACCCTCCTTTAATACTCTCATAGGTACCTTGGTTATTTGATTAAGATAGATCCAAAGCATACTTTGATTGGCTGCTAAATAGTGCTCTAAAGTTAGTTAAACACATAGAACAACTCTTTTTTAGACATGACACAAATGTTCACTCATAGTGGGGCCTCTTATGGCCTTAGTTATGAAGATGATAAATTTTATGATGGTTAAGATAACCCCATTGTTTTTTATGATGTACCTACAATAGTAGGATATGAAGATGATTAAAATGAATATCAACCCTAAGAAGATCAAGTTGAAGCCCTTCCTATATTGATAGAATTAGGTGATAGACTACCTTCTTATTTTCCTATAGATCAATTACATACCTTAGTTAGAGAAGGAGGACAATGATAAAAAGAACAAGCTTTTGCATAAATATACATACCTTATTCCTCTAACAAAGAAAAGGAAATACAAATAGATTTAAAACCCACAAATGTAGATCTTCTAGCCAAGATCAAGATAATAAGTCAATGATATGCATATCAGCTTGTCATAGACTTAATAGAATCCCTAGTTGCCACTTCAATTCATAATAGTGATTTGAAATAACATGAAGATATGGTTGGAAGTATGCAACAAGTATTGGATGAGAACATTAACATAGTGGACCAAGGAAATCTAAATGAGCAGTTAAAGTCAAAAGAGACCTTGCAAGAAGTTCCACTTGATACGAAAGATACATTTTTTAATCATAAAAAACCACTTGTTACTTTACAAACTTAGAAACATAAACATTTAGTTTGAATTGAGGAAATCCATTAAGACAATTTGGATAGTTCTTTTCAACCAACCCAAAGATTGTTAAATAAACATAGAATTTTCCAGAATAAACAAAGTGTGAAATAATGAAATTTAGGAAATGTTTTACAATCCAAGAATCAATGTCCTATGTTATCAACTCAAGAAACAAATCATAACCAAATCATGGATCAAAAGGTATATGCTCCTTATAGATCCACACGAACTCAGGGTCACATTCCACCCCAATAACAACAAAACTAGGGGCACATTCCACCCGAAAAACAACAAAACCAAGGGCACATTCTACCCTAATAACATATTATCCAATCCATAAATGCATCAAACATGTAAGAATGGAACTTTATGAAAGAAATTTTCCAAAGATTGGAGATGAATAATAGTGTCAAAAAGTACAAAATTGATGAGATATGCCCATATCCATTCGACTTATCTATTCTCTAAAACCCCTTTCCACCTCATTTTGAGGCACCCAATTTTGAAAAATATAAAGAGAAAGGAGATCCATGTGAACACATACAAGTATTCTTCATCTTGTGTCAAGAGGTTTCTTATAGTAATGAGTACATACTATGACTATTTCCATGAAGTTTAGTTAGACAAGCTCTTGATTGGCTACTTAAACTACCTAAGGGATCAGTTGTAAATTAGAATGACTTATGAATTTACCATTTTTGACTTATGCAAAGCTAAGGAACATGATGGTGAATGTTTTTCTACATATTTGAAAAGGTGGAGAGTGTTGGTAGGTCACTTGCAACATAATTTACCAGATAAATAGTTGGTTGATATATTTGTATGAAATTTGCATCATGATGTTGTACATAATCTATGATTTGATTGTGTTAACTCATCTAAAAAAATATTGACAAGGGAGTGTAGATTGATAAGTCTCTTCTTGCTAAGGTCCCTTTTAAGAATTTTGTGTAAGGTCATATGTCTAATCAGACTCAATCACCATCTCAAATAGCTATGTAGGATAAGTTTAAGGGCTTTAGTAAAAATAAGAACATGTTTGGAAATGGGGTGACAAAAACAAGACATGTATAAATGGTATAGGCTATGCCTCCTCCAAATGTATAATACACTCCCTCAAATCCAATACCTACTTTGTAGAGACAACCTCCACAAAGAACATTTAATAAAAAATTTAGAGTATTTAGTAAGCTAGGAGAATTAGTTGAAATAGTGTTACAAAAGCTCATTATATCTAATTTAATTATATGGCCAATATCAAGGCCATTTCCTCAAGATCAACTGAAACTAGACTGGTATAAAGAGAATGAATGGTGTAACTTTCATCATGTTGTTGGTCACAATGCATATCATTACATTAAATTATGGCATATTATTAAGGACATTATTTAAAATGATGAGATAGAAATTAAGCTGACCCCTATTTAGGACAAAAATTAGGATATGGGAATCTACAAAGACCCTTTTCATCGACATGATCCACCACCACCAATGAATAATCAAAATGGTCACAATCAAGGATAGAGCTAGAATTAGAACCAACAACAAGGTCATAATCATAACAAGCATAATAAAGATCATAATGCCCACACTAATAATGTGGCTTATAACAATATACCTTATGACTATAATAACAATGTGGGATGAATTTCTACAACCCACATTTCCATTGTTACTATAACACCATGTGGCCATCTTGTGTTCCTCATAACATGAAACCCATCATTATAGGGTCAGCACCCTCTCCCCCTAGTAATACCATGTCAAGTTTGCATCATCATGTTGCTACTCCATTTTCATAGGTTACTAATCTTGGATAATAATACCATTCTTCTAATTATAAAGGCTCTTCACTAACCCAAAATTTTCACAAAATTATTAATCACTCGTAGGTGACCATCCAAGGCCCTTTGCCTCACTCTTCTAATTATAATTATTCCTTGCCACCTCTAGGTTGTGTAGTTATAACTAGACACTTGTGAGTTACCATCTAGGGCCCTTTGCCCACTTCTTTCCATAAACCCAATGATAAAATTGTGCAAATATTTCCAAAGCCAAATACTATCCCAACAAATACTAAACTAGTTCAATCCATAATTGAAAGGCCTTATAGTATAACAGATCAATTAGATAAAACCCATACACAAATTTCCATATTAGAACTCTTACAGATATTTGATGTCCATAGAACCATCTTCAACAAAATTTTACAAGAGTCTATTGTGTCTAATGATATAAACCTTGATTATTTCTAAAACCTACTTAGACATTTGTTTTTATTTTAGCAAATTACATTTGATCAAAAGGACATTTCCACCCTTGGCCCAAACCATAATACCCAATATACATTGAGATAATCATTATGGATCACAAGATCAAGTGGGTTCTTATAGAGAATGGTTTAGGGATAAACATCATATCTCTTAAATTGGTTTGATTATTAGGTTACATGGATAAAGACATTCAACCAAAGACTATTACAATCAAGGCTTACGATAACACTAGGAGGGAGTCATCTAATATAATTTAGGTACTAGTCATGGTTGGGTCTATATTTCATCACACATTATTCCATATTATGGATATTGAGTTTCATTATAACATACTTCTTGGTCACCTTTGGATCCATGAGATATAGGCAGTTCCATCTACTCTCCACTAGTGCCTTAAGTTTCCTGATGATAGGATCGAGGTTAATATTCCTACTAATCAATAGCTATACCAATACTATAAACATCTTGACGCAGAGTTTCATAATTATAACTATTTCCTATGTTTTGAATTCATTTTAACAAATAACAAATCCATTATTTCTCATCCATCTCCATCTAATTATATAGACCCTAGTGATCGAGCCTCCACTTCAACTGATCCATTTCCTATAGCTCTAGGAAAACAAGTGATTATTAAAGATGCAAGTATTTTCACTTATGATCTAAAGGATGTCCTCCATATTAAAAAATTACCAAAATACCCTAAAACATTTGGTAAGCCTAAATCTTCCTAGACTCCTAATAGGCCTGATCAGATTTGGCAACCAAAAAAGAAGCAACCAAAACCTCCTATGGTTTTTATACCTATAATTACACCAAATAATATTGAGAGGATTTATCGAATAAGATTGGTTATATTCTAAAGGCCTTATGGATTTTTTTTAGAATCTAATGTATCTTATCCCTAACAAGATAATGGATCATCTTGACTATACAGGAAAGGTCTTGGCCCATAGACACAAGGAATTTTAGAACCCTTATCAATTGGAGTTGTTAATTGGAATCATGGTCTTTGATTTAAACCACTAGAGGATGACCTCATAACATTTAGTAGTGACTCTTCCAAAGTGACTAGTAGTGAGACTTCTAGCAGTGGCACAACATCCCATTATATCCTTTTTGATGAGCTTGTTGATTCATATTTATTTAATTCAAATGCCATATCAAACATAACACCTATTAGAGCTTCCCATATTGAAGCAAAAATCCATCCTAGTGGTGCTTCCCTTATTAAAGTGGGACATTATATCTTTACCATTGGTGCTTCATGTCCTAAAGCAAACCCTCACTATAACCTATGACTTTGCCATCCTAAAATCATAGATTGGGATCAGTAAAATTTGGTCATATGTCTCGATGAGTTTCAAAATGAAGAATCAATTACAGAATACATATGCCTATAAGATGCATTCCCCATTGGGGATCATAAGCAAGGATTTGATTTTTCATTAAATTATTCTACCTACTTTGGAGAGTAGCCAAACTTTCCTGGTCATAATAAAAAAAAAACATTGAGATCTTCAGGTGAGAACCACTTTGAGGCACTTGTAGATTAGGGAAAAAGTAAACAAAAAGATAAGCAGTTGAGTGAAAACCTATTTTAGGCACTCGTAAGTGGGAAATTTTACTCATCCCCTTAGAACATAGAAGGTCCATCTAGCCCAATTTCCATAGTTAGTACAAGCATCTCTTCAAAACAACATCAAATATTTGAGCATCTTTCTCTTGAGTTTCTAGAGGTCTTTACCAATTGGCCTTTACCTGAGAAGGTAGATTTTGATTCTTCATATTATCTATATCTTTGGGAGGAACAATAAAAATATATAGAAAAAAAGATCATGACCATATATTGCCTACAATTCTAGAAGATGGATCCACACTCCTTATGGAGATCACAACAAAAGTGATTTTTGGAACCCATGAGAATCCCAAAATTGTTTATCTTCGAGCTTCCCTCACTGAAGTAGAGTGTGAACATATTATATCCATTATTAAGGATTATATAGACATCTTTACATGGGCATATTCTGACATGCCAAGCCTAGATCCATATTTAGTTGTGCATCACCTTGTTGTTCACCCTAATGCTAAACTAGTCAATCAAAAGTTGAGAAAGATGCACCCATGCATTGTCCTTTTGGTTAAGGTTGAGTTGGAAAAGTTGTTAGGAGCCAATTTTATTAGAACACTAGACTAATCTGAATGTATTTCTAACATAGTAATAGTAAGTAAAAATACCCTAGGCATATGTGTTTGTACTGATTTTCATGACATTAACAAAGCATGCCCCAAAGATGATTTTCCTCTACCCAACATTGACGTGATTGTCATCTCAAATACTAGGTATGAGATACTATCCTTAATGGATGGATTTTATAGTTATAATCATATCAAGATAGCCCTTGAAGATTAACATAAGACTGCAATCACCACTCTATGAGGGACATTCTACTACCAAGTCATGCCATTTGGTTTAAAGAATGTTAGAGCCATATATCAACATGTAATGACTATCATCTTCCATGACATGATTCATGCCATTTTTTAGGACTATTTTGGTGGTATACTATCCAAATCAAGAACAAGATATGGACACCCTAACATTCTACAAAAAATATTTGAGAGGCTTTGTGCATATAAAGTCTATTTGACTCCTAAAAAATGTGCCTTTAGACTCACATCATGAAAATTGATAGGGTTCATTGTATCATAATGAGGGATTAAGGTCAACACTATAAAGGTCACTACTATTGTATAAATTCCTCCACTAAATAATCTTAAATAGTTGTGAGGCCTATAAGGAAAGGTCCAGTCTATATGCAGGTTCATTTCTTAATTGGTAGATAGGTGCCACCCATTTACTCATATCTTAAATAAATGGGTAGAATTTTAGTGGGATGAAGATTAGCATATATAATTTTCAAATATTAAAACATACTTGGCCAATCCACTGGTCTTATGACCTCTAACACAAAAAAATCCATTGCTTCTTTATATATCAGCCATAGAACATACACTAGGGGCACCTTTTGCTCATCATGATGATCATGGTAAGAAACACATGGTTGATTATTTAAGATTCACATTGGTAGCCTATAAACATAATTATACCTATTGAGAAGGCATTTTTATCTATGGTGTTTGCCACTCAAAAATTGTGACATTATATGATAAATAACAAAACTATTATTATCACCAAGGTAGATCCTCTCAAGTTCCTCTTATCTAAAGAAACTTTTTAAGGATGCATGGCTAAATGTATTATGCTTCTCAGTGATTTTGATATTGAGTACTAGAATCAAAATGAAATCAAATGATAAGTTATTATGGACCAACTTGTAGAAGCTCCTATTACAGCCACTCAACCCCTCAACTTTGACCTTCCAGAAGATTCTATCATGATGATAGAAAAAGCGTCACAAGAACCTAAATAGTAGACACTCTATCTTGATGGATCCTTCACATCCTAACGGTTTATATTTGGCATATTGTTTATCATGCCATAGGGGGATTTGATCCCCAAAGAATTCCATATATAATTTTAGTGTACAAACAATATGGATGAATATGAGGCATTGGTAGTAGGGCTCTATCTTGCTATACAATGGGATATTCAAAGCTTAAAGGTCTATGGAGATTTGTAGCTAATCATAAATTAGACAACTTATCAATATCAAATAATAGATTATAAGCTTGTTCCTTAAAACAAAATCATTGATAACCTTAAAACACATTCTAAATATTTTTAGTTTGAGAAAGTTCCACAAGTCAACAATAGATCTATCAATTCCATGGAAACAATTGGTTCCATGATTCAAATTCATGATATTGCTAAAGAGTATCAATTATTGATTGATAATATTATTTAGCTAGCACATATTCTATCAGATTTAGAGAGGATATGCACCATTACTGATCCTAATCCCTCACTTGAGTTACCATGGTACCAAGATTTTTATAACTATTTCCATAGCTAGGTATTTCCTACACACCATTTCAATAACCAAAAAAATACTCTTCCTTCATCACCTAACATGTTATATCCTCCTTGGAAACATTATTTCTTTAAAAGGCTATGATGGAATGCTTATTCATTATTTATCTTTGGGAGAATCCAAGCTGGCACTAAAGGAGGTTCATGAAGGAATGTGTGGGGCCCATACTAATGGTGTAGTCCTAGCAAAGAAACTTCTTAGAATAGGTTATTATTGGCCCAAAATGGAGATAGATTCTTGTAATTATATAAATAAGTGTTTTCCTTTTTAGAATCATGGTAACTTGATACATGCACCTTCCTTACCATTACAACCAATTATAACACCATGGCTATTCTCAACATGGGGTCTCGATCTCATTAGAAACATTAACCCAACATCTTCAGATGGCCATAAGCACATTTTGACTATAATTGAATATTTTACCAAGTGGATTGAGGCCATTCATCTCACTTATATTACTAAGAAACAAATATCTATATTCATTCATTACCATATCATCTATCGATATGGCATCCTAGCGCATATTATATCTAATAATGGTAGATCCTTCATGAACCAAGATGTGAAATCTCTTTGTGAAAAATTCAATATCAAGAACATAAAATCCCCTCCATATAACCCATAAGTAAATGGATAAGTTGAGGCATCAAATAAAACCATTCTAGCCATCTTAAAGAATATTGTTAATGATGTTGGCCATAATTGGCATTTGCAACTTTTTCCTACCCACTGGGCTTATAGAACTAATCATCACACCCCCACTAGAGCTACTCTAACTCTCTTATTTTTGGCATTGAAACTATCATCTTGGTCAAGATTGAGATCCCATCATTACGAATATCATTAGATCACATTGAAGATGATGAAGACAATAGATTTGCATGACTGCAAGAACAAGAACTTCTTGATAGTAAGCATTTGGTTGCCATAGAAAAATTGTAGGCCTATCATAATATATTATGGAGAAGCTAAGAAAAACACATTCTCCCTCAGGAATTTGAGATTAGTGAATTAGTTTTGAAAGAGAAACAAAATAAAATGAATGTGGAACCCAAAAAGAAAGGCAAATTTTATCCTAATTGGTTAGGACCATATATTGTCATAGTGAGCTATGAATCTGAAGCACATTGATTGGCTAAGCGTAATGGTGAAGAAATTTTAGAGCCCATGAACATCATACAACTTAAGATATTATACACATGAATAAATTTAAACTATTATCTCTAAGACCCCTAACTTGGGGTAAACTTGTGATGTTATAATTTTATCCCACCCTTTTATTCCACTTTGAACACATTTTATACTACGTTGGTCCACTTTTCATAAATCTCGATAGTGAAAGATTTAAACCCTTAGCACTCTAAACACATTCTTCAACCCTTTCTAGATTACTCTCTTTAAGAGGCATATTTTTTTTTTCTAAGGCATATTATAAGCTTAACCATTTTATGTCCCTTGACTAATTATGATCTTGATTATGTCTCATGACCATTATGAACATCTTTAGCAGCAATTCTACAAAGTAGTTTAGCCAGGACAATCTTGAGAAACTTCTGATAGGTGAATAGCCACATATTTTTAGTTCAAGTTTTTGTTTCTCTTCCTTCTTTTATCAAGAACCTTGATCTCACTAATTTGTGAGCATGGGCCATTCTAGCTAGCTTAGCTATCTTATTGGAACCTCTACTCTCAAGATGTGCCTCTCCTTGACTAGATGGTCCCACCTTGTGCATATTTTATCCCAAAAATACCAAAAACATTAGAAATACTTTCAAAATACCAAAAACATAAAAAAATGATCCACAAAAGAACAAAATCATTGTCTCATGCTTCTATACGTTTATACATTCCTATTTCACCATCCAACACTCTCACCATTATATGAACAATGATTAAGTTTAAATGCTCTCACCATTTTGTGAGAAACTATTAAGTTTGAACACTCTCACCATTTTATGAGTAACTATTAATTTTAAATGATCATATCATTTTTCAAGCATAGAAACACCTTTTCATTTCATCTTATCCCATGTACTTGCCATTTTATAAGATCATTTTTTCTCATCTCATTAGTTTCTTATTTGCCAGACCATTCTTGTTTGTTTTTCATATCTTCCATTTCTTATATGAAAATTAATCATGCTAGTTTAATCATCATTTTTCTTCTATCCCATTCCATAGTAGAACTAAAATTGGCCTAAAGTTCATGTCAGAACATGCATTCATATAACTATGTAGGTAGCGCCCACTTGTCTTATACATCTGGAGTCAGCTTGACTAACCCCTTCTTTTTTTTCTCTTCCCCCATTTCTTTTATCATTATTCCTCATTAATTAGGGAATAATTTTTATGTCATTATTATTTGTTTGGATGTGGTGGAAAGTAATGCCTCTACCACACATGTATGAACATTTGTCTTTAAACTTCACTAACTTGGTTTTTTTGTTTGTGTTTATTTGTGTTTTCTTAGTTTTTGTTTGTGCATGTTTATTTGTGTTTTCTTGGTGTTTTTGTTGTGATTTTTTACCTCTCCTTTTATTTCTTCTCTTTATCTCTTTTTAATATTTATCTCCATTTTTTGTCTTATGTTTCCTTGATTTTTTTTGCTTATCTCTTTTGTGTTTAAGAACATCTTGATGATTCACGTGGATCTTGATTGTTTATATCTTCATCCTCTGTTATAATGTTGTTTTTGGAATATTTTATTTATTTCATTGTTGTTGGTGTCTTGTTATTCTATTTGATTTTTATATTTTGTGTTCAATAATGCCTTAATGGTCCACATACATCTTTATTATTCATATCTTGGTCTCATGTCATTAAGATGTTCTTGACTTTTATTTTTAAACATTTTTGTTCCTAATTAAGTCTTGATAGATCATATATTGATTTCAAGTTAGGTTAATTTATGTGTCTTTTTATTTGTTTTTTCTTTTTTTTTTAAATGTAAATCATTATAACTCTAGTTTTGGTAATTATTTTACCATTATCCTTAGTTATAGATATTCACATTCGAAGTGGCTCAGTGCAATTGGAATCTTATGTCATTCTAAGTTATTCATACTTATGATACCTAATTTTTTGTGCTATGGCAAGAAATTTGTGCTCATGTATCAAAGTATTAACATAAACATCAGATCTAATGAATGATTCTCAAGAACACTTTGTAAAACCTAGGCTTATGAAATGGAATTAGGCTTCTAGGTAACATGCATTTTAGGCTTCTTTATCTATGCTTAGATGTGCATCTCTTTGCATACATTATGAGTCTAATAAATTCTTGGTCATTTTTCATCATTCCTCATTGCATTATATCACAAAATTGGGTGAATTATAATAGACTAAAGTTCATTTTGGATCATGAGTCCATGGAACTATGTAGGTAGTGCTTAATTTCTATTTAGGTCAGCATAGCTATCTCCATTCTTATTTTCATATCTCTCATCACTTTGTGTATTCTCATATACTTGGTTTTATATGGATTTATAAGACATTACACCATCACATGTACATTTTCATCCACTCACTTTAACCTATCTTTTTGGTTATATCCTTGAGCTATTTTACTTGCCAATTGCCCATGTTGGGGTACAATGTTTGAACAACGTCTAAATCAAATCAGCTCTACAAGGGAAAATCATTATTTATTATTTATCAAAGATCAATATTCACCCTAATAAGGGAAAAAATATTTTATCACGATCAAATATAATTTATTGAAGTACTTTTTATTATATTCTCTTTGGAGACCCCATTCTAGTGGTGTTTCCCTTCTTAAAGTAGAACATTCTCCCTTTTCCTCTAATTCCAAGATATCCATAATAAAGCTCATGATGGAAATATTTTAATTTACAAATTATCTTAGGATTAATCAAAAATATAAGTAAACAACTTCTACTCTCAAATTGGGTATGTTTACAGTGTGTCCCTTACATTTATGGATTGTATCTTTCCCATTCCCACAATTTTTGGGGCCTATTATACATATAATTATATTTTTATCATTGATGGTAATGACGTGTGTAATCATTAGCTCATCTAGATGTGATTTATTCCATGGGTTAATCTCTCACTTTCTCTCTCTTTTTAGGAGTCCATCCTTCTCTTTCATCCTAGTATGTCCTCTCGATGGGGCATCATGGGTCTATTCCAATTTATTCTTGACAACTCTTTTCTTTGAAAAGATGTTTCTTCTCCTAAATGTCTCACTACACCTTCTAAAATAGGGTAAAAATGTAGACATCCAATTCTTAACACCATTTGTGTTGAAATTGTCAATCTTACTCGAATTACACTCAAATGTGCATTTTAGGTCAAAATCTATAAAACACCATAAATAATTTGAAATTATGATTTACATGTGCTAATTTGGGTTAAAGTATCCCTAAATAGGGAAATTAATTTTATGGACCAACTAACTTTGATTAAATCATTTCGAGTCAAAATGATAATTTCACCATTTAGTGATCTGGATCATTCTTTTCTTCTAATTCATTGGTACACACCACACACTTTTGTTATTTTATATTGGAAACATCCTAAATGGGAATATGGTTCTAATGAATCTAACCTAACATTATAATTCTTACCGAGTCAAATTATAACCCAATAATATGACTTTTTGAACATTTTGATTAATTGAGGACCAATTTTCAAATAATTGCACAAATGTTTATTAACCTTGTTTAAGGCTAATTAATCCAAATAAAGAGCTTAAGTGTATTTTCCATGAGAGATGTTTAATATTTATTTTTGGAAACTGATTTTTATTATTTGCATCATTAGGTGACATCATTTATGGGGTGGCATCCATCAAGCCATAAGTGCATAAAATATTAGGATTATGGGTCACCCATGCCTAGTTAATGCCTCCCATGCCTCTTTAATGCTTATTTATCTTTAGGATATTTATGGATTTAATTCACAATATTAGGATTATCCATGGCCACACATCTCAATCTTGAGATGGATGGTCATGGTTGATCTTGACCAATATAAAAAATATATAAATAGAGAGGCCATGAACATCATTTCTAAGTTATTTTTGTGAAAATTTATTATTCTCAATTGTCTTCATAGGACTTGATATTGAAAATTTATAATGTTAATTTTTTTCCACAAAGCTTCATTGATAGGCTATTTTAGTGATTTACAATCAATATCCTAGGTTTTATGGAGTGTTCTTGAGGTATTGGAGGAGATTACCACCATTGTTGACAAAGACAAGGATGCTTGATTAAGGGAGAACATGTTTTTGAGCCACATGGGTATGGTGAATCCATTTGGGAAGGTAATATGGTGTTGCTTTCTTTCATTTATTTCTTGTTATCCTTTTTAATTATGTTAGGAATGGATAGGCTTGGTTAGTTATTTATCTATGCATGTTCCATTGTTTATGGACTAATTCTTGACTAATTTGCTTTGTAATCCTCTCTTCACTATGTTCTCCCTAATTTCATTCTTGTCTACATAACGAAATACAAAGAACATAAGTGTAAATTAACTAAAAAGGAGGGATATTAAGATTTTTTTTTATCATGAAAAAATACAGTATAAACCACTTCATAAATGATGAATTTCCTAATGTGATTGAATAACATTATTGATAAGATGAGGTATACAATACTAACATTATAGGTGTTATTCCATAGTGCAAAATTGAAGTCAAATCTTATGGACTGGTATGTAGGTTTGGAATGCAATTTCAATGTTGTTTATGTTAGTGTAATTTTGGATATGCAAAAAAAATTAACCAAAGTAAGGTCTAGTGATCAATATCCTCTTAGATTATTCACCACTCATTTTATATAAATGATCCCCATTCCATTTATCTGTAGTAAGAGATGTGGAAACAAATTTAAAAATTTAAATTCTATAAACCATATTCCCTGGGAAGACACTTGAAATAATTTTATAATCTTAAGAGAAAAATCTATTTTATAATCATCAATTTGAATTGAGTGCCAATTATTTTATATAATTATACTAGGTTGAATTATGGATTGATTTATATCTACTGAAGAGTATCTAATATATTTGAAGTATCAAAGAGGGATGGAAATAAAAGGCACAAGAGTTTTGACTTTAAAACTATATTCAACCCAATATGATAAAGTATATTAATCTTGAAACATTTTCTCTTAATTTATTGATGATGGTATATGTCTTGTACCAAAGTGGAAAATGTTTGTCGTAAGGTCACATGACTATTTCCACCTATAACTTTAGCTAGACTTGAACACCAACCTAGAAGGTGTGAAATGTATGGTAATTATCATGAAAATACTTGTTATTCAAGTCATATTATTAAAAATATATTTTCTTATAATATTGAATGTGTGAAATGGATTTAATGAATTTATATATGTTTAACCTTAATTTTGATCTAAACAAGTTACTAATGTTTATGGCATAATAGGATAATCTACATCAATGGGGATTAGAAGTTGGAAAGCAAAGCATACCTAAAAAAGGATATGTGTGGTAGAGTTGTGCATAGTTTTGTTGTAATTGTTTTTAAATAAATAAAATATTTCAATATAAGTGTAGTGCCTCCTTGAACTATACACTCTTAGAAGATGTATTATCATCCTATTTACGACTTTTGTATATCCATTAGTCATTGGATAAAATGTGGTATATTATTTCAACCTTGTGTCTAACATATACTAAATTTATTTCTATAAATATAAAAATAACATTTTATATCTATTAGATATAATGGTTTCTAATATACCAAAGTGAATATAAACATTCTAAAACAATAATTGAGATATTTATAGAATTTATATTACTTTTTTACAAGGTATGATAATTTCCATTTTTGAGAATATATATACTACATAGACATAATAATTAACATGGTTGGTAGTATGGTATCATAAAATATAATCCTTTGAACTAAATTCCCATAGTCTTGTTGGAACACATAGATGTATGTAAAAACCTTGATTCTTGTTAAATGACTTATAGATTACACACTTGGTACATAAATTGATATATTTACATATGTCAAATATGATGTGTGGTAAAATCCAAAATTTCCTATAAATTTTATAAAATTAACCTCCCATATTATTTTTTGTCTTTCTATCAAATATAACACACACAAGTAAATAAGGTGATATAGGAGTCTATATTATAAGAAAAAGTCTATAACTAAATTAAGATAAATAACATTCATGGTAGATTATTAAAAAGACATATCACATAGATACAATTATGACCATGTGTTGAATTCATGTCCACATGCAACAAGTACAAATTGGAGAGCCTAAACTAATGAACGACTCAAATAATATGTGACTTAATTGGAACTTAATTTGTCATGCATGATGATCAAATGGAACTATTGAAGATAATAAAACTAGTTATAATTCCCATATTATTTTAACTTGGTTTAATTCTAAAATAGCTAAACATAATTTTGATGTACATGGATCATAGTATCCTTTCCAAAGATATAATTATTTGAATACTTACATGCATGAAAATTAGCATAAAGTTTGTGATCAAAAGTTGGGTAATTTTTTACTAGTGTAATGGTTGTTTATCCATGCTAAGAAATTGGGTGACCATATGGAGGGAGAATCACTCAAAGTGTGAATTGAGAGGTGATTATCTAAAGCGTAAATGGTTGTTGAAGATATGATATCATAAGTACTAGTGTATAACAAAGTCTACATTTCAATTTATTTTATGCTTTATATTTTATGGCTTCTTAGATGAAATTTTATTTATCACCATAGTTGGAAACTTGGTCTAAAGTCTAAGTAATAAGATAAAAATCAGGACAAATGAATTTTATAAATTTTATAATTCAAAGAATGTATGAAAATTTATAATATTCTTTTGTTACGTCCATTATTGGATGAATTGAATCTTGGCTAGGTCGACATTCACTCCTTTTACATAGACTATGTATCCAAGATAATATATCTCTCATATATTAAATGAAAATTTCTCCATGTTTTAATATATGTTGTGTTTATACAAAGTTTCAAGAACTTGTTTTAAATGGCACAAATGTTAATCCATGTTTTGTTGAATATTATGATGGAATCAAGGTAGAATAAAAAAGTGAAAGAGTTAATGATCTAAGAATGTCATTCATAATTTTCATTAATATAATAGGTTCAATGGTAAATACATATGGCATGACTAAACATTAAAACAAACTTTATTTAGCCTTAAAGGATGTCTTCATACAACTATGGGCTCAATAGGAATTTGATGATACATAAGATAAAATTTGGTGAAGTATTTTGCATATCAAAGCTAGTCTATAAAATCCTCAATATTAGTAATATGATATGTTTTCTCCATAATTATATTTTTAATTTATACAAAACCTCCATGTTCCATCGTTATTTGACACAAACATAATTGGGATACTACAAGGAAAAATAATGTGCCGGATATATCATGTTCCATGCATGTACCAATCAATTTACTAATTATATATAAATTATATGTGGTAGAAAGAGGAATTGGGTATAGTTATTCCAATAATTAATTAAATAGTTTGCTTTATCACATAGTGTTTTTGTACTTCCTTTGGTGATTGAAAGATATAGATGTATTCTTCCAAATTGAGTTCAACTCTAAGGTATTTGCTACTATTGACAAAGGAACTATAGTATGGATTGATATTGAAATGAATTTTTTCTTTTTAAATATCACCATTGAAATAATTTCTTTACTAGATATTACTATCTTCTTTAAAAAATTGGCACTGAGTGGCAACTTAGGAAATACTGTTGGTATGTGGTATTTTTAATCACCATCATCTAAGGAAAAAATAATAGGATTTTACTCATAGAATACATCGTGATGTTAAAGATATGATTGACCAAGTAAAAAATCACATACATATAATGGTACAACATTGGAAAGGACAATATATTATTAAGGCTTAATGTTTTACACTAATTGATAATGCTAAGTGACACATTTATTGAATCTTATATTGCACCATTATATAAAGTATGATTATGGGTGAGGCTTTAGTGGAAATTTTAATATACTAATTGCTTTAGGAGAAATAAGGTCTTTTTGACTTACATTATCAATGATAAAGTGTATTATTTTAATGTTGATCCACAGTTGAGAATTAACCAATCTTTTTAATTTATTTTGTAGGGGTAGTAGAGCTATTTCTATTATCTATCATGATCATAGGGTTAGGTTCCATGATATTCTTTCCTATCTCTAATGGTGTAGTGGATTTAATTCTTTACTCAATATATGAAAGTAAATGATTCATAGTGCAACACTTTTCATTAGAATGGATAACGGAGTTATGAATTGAATACCACTTGCCAATCTTGGACTAGATATTCTATGTATTTGTTAAATGTTTATTTTTTTTAGGATGTCACTTAGAGCTATTACCTATTTTGGAATTTTTATTTGAATATTTCTAATGATGCTTGGATTTAGAATTATAATATTCTATTGTAGTATTTTAATTTACCTTAAAATTATAGAATATCTATGGGATTATTTGATTGACTATTTATGTAATAATTCCATAAATATGGTCTCTATCTTGACCTATAATTCAACACAAGGTTTTATTTTGAATCCTGAATCCAAAGTTTAGAAACCAAAGTATGAGAAGTATCTATTTATTGTTTCATATAGTATTGTTTTCCTTGGTGCAACTAAGAAAACTTGATGTATTAGTCATCATAGATTCTAAAAGGATAATAAGTTTCTTTGACTAATTCTACAAAACCATTCCACATGTCTACAAATGTTTCCAAGTTAACTTGATATTCACAAGTTTCATGTGAACTTTTTTAGTTTTCCCACCATTTGTTTACTAAATTATAATTTTTCCAAAGAACAGACGTAACATTTTATCGATCAGAGAACTAATTAAATGTATAATATGACCAAATTAGGTTAAGAAAGTTATCTAGCACACTTGCATCTATTTTTTCATTAAACATAGGGATTTATATATTTAATTATACCTTGTATGGTGTTTTACCACTAAATGGTGGATGATAATGAGAGGTTTTATAATGAGTATGCTAAATGATAAGTAACAAGAAATTATCAAATATATGTTATTGTTTATGTACATGATATTATTAAAAATATTCATGTTTTCCTTATAATTCATCCTCTATCATATTTTGTAACATTTTTTTTACCTTATTTTTAATTTAATAAAATAAATATTTATCTAATAGGTGTAAAAATTAAAAGAAATTAGGATACTAAAGATATACAATTATTAACAATTTTTATTTCTAACTTGATAAATATGGAAAAATGATATTTTATAAAACACTAAGAAGAAATGAACTTATTTTAAATATGGATTTATATTGACTATTTATAATTTTTTATAGTGTGAAAAAAAATACAAGATTTTGATTGTGTTAGAATAGTATCAAAATTAAAATTATTTATGGATAGGTCAAAACTCCCTTGAATTAACATAGGCTAGTCATGTCTAATAACTATAGAATTTTATAATTTTAATATGATTAATATTTATATTTAACAATAGATAAATTTGTAACTATTATATGTAAGGATGTGTAACATGATCAAATAATAGTTCCGGACATGACCACTTTCCCTAAAAAATAACACATGCTAGTTTCATCCTTTGACTTTGGACTTGTGTGATATAAATCAAACTAATGTATATAATAATCAATTTAAGATGAGTATATTTATATTTCACCACATATATATCATTATTTTCATATTATTTTAATATGAAACCCTAGGGGTCTTCATGAGAGCTAAAACTAAATAAAAAAGAGGGGGAGTGTAATATGCTAAGCCAACCTAGATTAACCCCACAAAGAATTAATATTGGTTACATATCTAGATAAAATGAAGAGGGAAATCAATGCTATGTAGTCATCTTGCATATAGTGATTGGGAAATTATCTTCCTTAACTATATGTATGCATATAGAAATATGTATCTGATACTTTACAAATAAAGTTATTGACTTGATTTGAGATGATTTAGACTTGTCTTATGGCTACAAATTTTGAATGACCTTGAGTTTAGGAAGAATATGATATATTTTATTGATGTAAAATATGTATAACTTTTCAATATATAACACCAAGCTCATAACTATGAATGAAATTCCATTTGTATTTATATAAAAACCATGGAAAGTGCACAAAAAACCAAAATAATATTTAATTTATTTAAAACTACCCCATTAATATGTGCATAAATTATTTGATTTAGGTGGACAAGTATATGATAGTTAAATTGTCTACATAACATGGATGTGTCCTAGAGAATCAATTACAATTGTCCTAAACTAGAGATATTCTAAGGGTAGTATATAATACTTTGAGCATTTGAATTGGAAATATATATGTAATTATGATAAAAAAATATATGTTCAATCCAAAATAAATATAATTTTATTATAGGAATGGAATATAAGAGTCATTTATTTTGTCCTATGATATGTGCTCTAATATGTGTAAATAACTATAATTTTCAAGTGAATATGATAGGATTTAGGTATCTAAATTTACTGACCATTTATTGTAGTAATAAAAAATTTAAAGTCAAGGAGAAATATCAAACCTGAGTATGTATAGTAAACTTTTTATTATATAGGTTGAATTAAATTATTTAGTGCACTCAAATTTATAAAACCCTACACAAAACATGTCATAGTCATTTATCCTTATTTGAAATTGAAAATTTAAGATGGAGAAAGGAAGGGTTACACCCATATAAAGATGAAACCATGTAACTCTATACTTTGTATAAGATGGAGAAATGTGACCCCTTATTAATATCATAATAATTTTAACTATTTATGAATTGAGTGATCATTTATCAAATTTGAATAACTAATCAAGTCCTTGAGTTTGAAATATGCATACTATAACTCACATAAATGGGTAATAGTAATTCATGTATTAATCCAAAACTTTTGGAATGATTATGGTTTTGATATAAGTGATGCCAAGGACATTTAGAGTCACTAAAATTGAACATACATTACTTAGAATAAAATATGGAACCACATAATGGGTTAACTATAATTAATGCCAAGGCTATTGAGTGTCACTAGGCTCGAATCCATATTGTGAATAATATATATAATCACATTGTTGAATACACATATAAATTATAATTTAATTTTTGAAATATAATTAAACATATTCAAACCACAATCATGACCTTGGTTCCAATATATTTGAATTGAAATTAACATTTCATTTTATATTGTTTATCTTTTTAACTTTTAAAATGTACATGAAAATGTATGATGCCTCTTGATATTTGAAAAATGTACATGAAAAAGTGTCATTCCTATTAAAATTTTATTTTATTTTTAATGAATAAGTATCATGCACCTTTAATTTATGCCAAACTATATATAATTCCATTAATCTACATGCACAATTGTAATTGTATGTGAAACCTATAAATTTGATATGTTACTATTTTTCATATGTGCATGCATATGAATTACCATTTTTATTATTCTATACTTGAGTATTATAAAATTGAAAGAATATTCATGTCATATTCCACCATAATATTTATTTTATGATCCATTATATATCCTGTATTTTATTCTTGATTTACTTTATAACTTTGAAAGTTTAAAACGTAGCATTTTTGAAACTTGTACTCTATACCAAATATGATGTTTGGATTAAATTTATTATTTAAAACTTTAATATTAATGTTTTTAAAAATGTATTCTATAAAAAATATTTATTTTTATATTCATGGAGGTTTGGATGTGTAAGACAAACCCATGGTGATGCTTCCATTTTGAGATGAGAATGTAACTTATAAGTAACTCATCTAAAAACAAGAGTTAACTATATATTTTTTTAAAGATATAACCATGTATAATAATGTTAACATGTGGAGAGTTTGTTATTATAGTATACTAAATGTTATTGAAACATTTATGAAACATATTCAATGCACGACTAAAAGTGTCATGAATAAATGTATATAGTAATGAGGCATGCAATGAAATAACCAATATTTTAATTACACTACACAATAAAATTTTATGATATGTATCATGACATCACTAATAAATATCAACAAGAATAACACATAATTTCATGTAATTTTATGAATAATGATAAGTTCTGCATGAGAGAGACATGTTTTAATGTTGCACATATAATAAAAAAAATTGGACAAATAGAGTTGAGGGCCATAAAAAATATACATGTTCAAATGTTGCACCATAAATTTTTTCCAAACATTGGACCAATGACAAACAGTAATGGACATGTTCAAATTTTACATAATAAAATATTTCACACATCTGTCCAAGGGACATATGCAATTAGATATGTTCAATTTTTTTACATAGTAAAAAAATGTCGCACACATAATTATAAAGGCCACATATAATATTAAATAAATTTCTATCTTATAATTAAAAAATCTAAAAAGACACCAAACGATATTTGAAAAATTGGAATCTAGTCTCCACTATCCATCTGTATTAGTGTCATATACTAAAAGAGTGGCATATTCAAGTAACACAATATAAGATATTATTAATTAGGAAGTGAATTATAAGACATGTAACTTGACATGGAATTTGAGGTCATATATAGGTATAACTTGTTATAATGTCACATATAGAATAATATTCCTCTAACATAGGCATCACCACTAGTAAAAGGGCATATAGAGTCAAGTATCCATGTAAATATTTATGTATTGATTACACTCATATATCTCACAAAATAAATGTCTTTGAAAGATAATATTATATCTACCAATATATATGATAGAGAATGTATGTAAAGAATTAAAATATAAAATCTTACCATGACTTGGTCTTGAATTTTGTTTTTCGATAATATTTTTATTTTTTATTTTTGACATTAAAAATATTTTATGTTATTGTATTTTTTACATATACATAAATTCAAGTCGTAAGTATTTTAAAATATGATAATGAGAAATATTTTAATGATCTACAACATGAGTCAAGTCATATTTTTCACCAGATGTGTTAACATGGATATGTGGATAAAGTGTAATAAATAAGTATGCCCGCACTATATATGTGAATCATAATAACTTAGCTCAATAACATATGTGGATATAAGAATTTCCATGGCCTATAATGGTAAATAATCAATGTTTGCCCATGTATTACGTATAAGTAAGAATATGGAATCATATAAGCTCAAATGGAAACCAAAATATGTGTATATATACAATATGAAATAATGATGAAGTAGCATGCTACTAAATATGTCTATTAAAATTATTGAAAAATGTATCATAGATGTTTGGATCATAATATACAATTATAGGACAATATCCAAGAAAATCCAATGGTTATAAGGTCTAAGTAATTATTTGTGTGCCAAGATATAATAATAGAATGGATAAGAAAATTTGGAAAGCACCAAGAAGTTATGTACAATGGATTTTTTTTTCTAATAACTAATGATCCCATCAATGGAATGCCCCCATGTAGGTCATGTATCAAATAAAGGAATGTCCAATTTTCATGAGCAAGTAGAGATATACAACCACTTATGCATATCACCTACTTAAAATTTCATTGTATCATTGTTTGTAAAGTATTTAATATGATTGATTTTATGTTTCTCACCATTGTACCAAATCTAGGGATTATCATAATCATATTCATCCTCTTCATATTGAGATTATGATTTTATAATATTGTCATATTTTACATATGTATATGTGAGATAACCTAATACATATAATGTAATTTATCTCTTGACTATGCTAATAATTTTCAAGTTCTTGAATCTCACTCAAAACTAGAGAAGAATCAGGATCACAACTTGAAAACTAGGAAGAAAAAAGGTTTACATGTTGAATTCTTGACTTGGATATGTGATCATAGTTTTTTTAGTATTAATTTTATCATGTTAATCTATGAATGAAGTATATATATCATTTTAATCCTTATAAACCGATGTTATACAATTAGTTTATTGAGGAACATAATTTTTGAAATTTCTTTATGAGAAACCCTTTTTTAAGGATGTTTTGTTTCTTTTACTGAATTTGTTTTTTCAACTTCTCTTTTGGTAACTAATTTTTTTAAATGTTTTTCCTTTACTCATATAACTATTTCCTTTCTAATTATTCTTTATGTAATTTTTATCCTTCATCTTTTTCCTTTTGTAACCATTTTTGTTATGATTTTTCCTTTTTAAACCTTTCTTGTTTTGATTTTACCATTTGTTTTGCTTGTACCTTTTCCTTATGAGATGAAATCATAATGTGATTGGACTACTTGATTGATTTATCTAGTATATAATCACAACTATCAAATGTATTTTTTATTTTTTATTCAAAGCCAAAAAATGTCCATATTATTCTTGTGCATTATATGATATGCAAAATAATATTATTATTTTCATAGAGGATGCATAGGAGATAACATGATCAACCTGTTTTAAAAAATTTAAATAAGAAATTCACTTGAAATATCATTAGTTTGGTGTTCAATTTTTTAATTTGTAAATATATTTTGATTCTAAACTTATACTTGAGATGATATATTTTAAGGCACAAACAATATATATGGAGATGAAGATATATTATTAATATTTGCATCTTCTAAATTATTTATATATGTGATTTTAGTTTTAAGTGATGTGATACTTAAACATAAATATCAATTTTATTTTTTCAATTATTCTATTTATTATCTCATAATGACTATTTTATCTTGAAGGCCTTCAAAAACACAAGCCTTAGGTTCTTTTAATTGAATATACATACAATAACCATAAAGAAGATGTGTAGGAGGTGGAGTGGGTTGAGGAAGGATGTGTTGGTTACCTTAATTTTCCATTATAGGTTCGGTCTCTTTGGATTACATAGACATAATATTTATTATGATCGATTTCAACATTAATTTTATTGTACATTAGTGTTTCCGAATTTATGACATGACTATGAAAGAAATTGATTTTTTTGGTTAACACCATGCAATTAGAATAATAATTAGTTGAATTATAAATTATACACCATGAATATTCAAAATATCCATTATATGAGGTACACAATAAAAAAACAACCTATTATAAGACATTCGTTAGGTAATTTTTAAGTCTAGGAGTGGATTTTGATATAAAGATAGTAGATAAACCAAACCCAAACATTAATTTGAATATGTACACCATTCATCCCTAGGATAAATTTATTATAGATAGAAAATTAAAAATTAATAAAAATCCATATAGTAATTTGATAAATGGAAAAAGCTTTCCATTCACATAATACAACTAAAAAATCTTTTTAATAATTTTGTAAATAAAACCGTTTTTGTCCAAAAAATTAGATAATCATGAAAAAAGTATAATGGATGTAAATAGATATCACATATTTGATTTTTAAGATCTTAAATATACTAATCCAATTTGTAAATAGTGATATATCCCAAAGGAAACTAAATATGGAGGTACACCATCCCATAGCCATTCATTTTCATCTTTATTATACATTGAAAGACTATCGAGGTCTAACTGCTTAAATTACACTCAAAAAAATAAATGACTAATAGGATTCCTATGGATGAAAAAAATTGAAGGAATTTAATATATATTGTGCGATACGTGGAAACTAATATATATAGTGTTTATCTAAAGTTTTTAGTATTTATTAATTACTCCTTAAACCGTAACTCAGGTAAAATTGAAGAATAATTTTGCTATAATGACAAACAATATGAGTTTTAAAAAGGCTAAAACATATTTTGTAGAAATCAAAGAAATAAATAAAGAAAATTGATAATGATATTGAAAACTAAATTTATAGAAAAATATTTTTATGTATATAAATCATAAAATAATTTGAAACCCTAGGGTGAAAATGAGAAAAGCAGAGCTCAAAAATATATTAGTTCACCAATATTTTTTACCCCTATTTTTTAGCTTAAAAATATAAATCTTTGTCTAACAGGTGTAAAAATTGAGATAAATTAGGATGCCAAATATATATATTTATTAGCAATTATAATGTCTAACTTGTTATATATGGAAATATGATATTTTTAGAAAACACTAAGAAGAAATGAAGTTAACTTATATCTATGATTTTGTTTCACCTTTTTTATGTTTGAAAATTTTAACCAATATAATAAAATATTGTGATTATGTATGATCAATAGCATAAGATGAAAATATTTATGGATACATTGCACTCCTTTGACAATGATCCATTCTAGTTGTGTATATTGATTGTGAGCTTTCCTGATTTGACTCTAGTTGATATTTGATAGTGAACAATAGAGAAAATTATAATTGTGATAAAACATGATTATTAACATGATATTATAATTTTTTTATATATCTCCACACTCCATGAATAGTAGCATATGTTGGTCACCTCCTTTAAATACAAAGTTGTACAAATCTACTATGATGAAAATAATACTAATCCACCTTGAGAATAATATTTTTATGTATAGAAACCATAAAATAATATGGAACCCTAGGATGAAAATGAGAAAAATAACATTAACCTCCCATATTATTTTTTGTCTTTCTATCAAATATAACACACACAAGTAACTAAGGTGATATAGGAGTCCATATTATAAGTAGAAGTCTATAACTAAATTAAGATAAATAACATTCATGGTAGATTATTAAAAAAACATGTCACATAGATACAATTATGACCATGTGTTGAATTCATGTCCACATGTAGGAAGTATAGATTGGAGAGCCTAAACTGATGAATGACTCAAATAATATGTGACTTAATTGGCACTTACTTTGTTATGCATGCTGATCAAATGGAACTATTGAAGATAATAAAACCAATTATAATTCGCATATTATTTTAACTTGGTTTAATTATAAAATAACTAAACATAATTTTGATGTACATGGATCATATTATCCTTTCCAATGATATAATTATTCCAATACTTACATGCATGAAAATTAGCATAAAGATTGTGATCACAAGTTGTGTAATTTTTTACTAGTGTAATGATTGTTTATCCATACTAAGAAATTGGGTGACCATATTGAGGGAGAATCACTCAAAGTGTGAATTGAGAGGTGATTATCTAAATAATAAATGGTTGTTGAAGATATGCTATCATAATTACTAGTGTAGAACAAAGTCTACATTTCAATTTATTCTATACTTTATATTGTATGACTTCCTAAATGAAATTTTATTTATCACCATAGTTGGAAAATTGGTATAAAGTCTAAGTAAAAAGATAAAAATCATGTACAAATGAATTTTATAAATTTTATAATTCAAAGAATGTATGAAAATTTGTAAGATTGTTTTGTTATGTCCATTCTTTGATGACTTGAATCTTGGCTAGGTCCACATTCACTCCTTATAAATAGACTATGTATCCAAGATAATATATATCTCATATATTAAATGAAAATTTATCCATGTTTCAATATATCTTGTGTTTGTATAAAGTTTTAAGAACATTTTTTATATGGCACCAATGTTAATCCATGTTTAGTTGAATATTATGATGGAATCAAGGTAGAATAAAAAAGTGAAAGAGTGAATGATCTAAGAATGTCATTCATAGTCTTCATTAATATAATAGGTTCATTGGTAAATAAATATGGCATGAATAAACATTAAAACAAACCTTATTTATCCTTAAAGGATGTGTTCATACAACTATTGGCTCAATAGGAATTTGATGATACTTAGACATAAGATAAAATTTGGTGAAGTATTTTGCATATCAAAACTAGTCTATAAAATCTTCAATATTAGTAATATGATATGTTTTCTCCATAATTATATTTTTAATTTATAAAAAACCTCCATGTTCCATCGTTCTTTAACACAAACATAATTGGGATACTACAAGGAAAATAATGTGCCTGATATATCATGTTCCATGCATGTACCAATCAATTTACTAATTATATAGAAATTATATCTGGTAAAAAGGGGAACTGGGTATAGGTATTCTAATAATTAATTAAATAGTTTGCTTTATCACATAGTGTTTATGTACTTCATTCGGTGATTGAAAGATATAGATGTATTCTTCCAAATTGAGTTTAACTCTGAGGTATTTTCTACTATTGACAAAGGATCTATAGTATGGATTGATATTGAAATGAATTTTTTCTTTTTAAATATCACCATTGAAATAATTTATTTACTAGATATTACAATCTTATTTAAAAAATTGGCACTAAGGAGTGGAAAATTAGTAAATACTGTTGGTATGTGGTATTTTTAATCACCATCATCTAAGAAAAAAATAATAGGATTTTACTGATAGACTACATCGTGATGTTAAAGATATGATTGACCAAGTAAAACATCACATACATATAATGGTACAACGTTGGAAAGGACTATATATTATTAAGGCTTAATGTTTTACACTAATTGATAATGCTAAGTGACACATTTATTTAATCTTATATTGAACCATCCTATAGAGTATGATTATGGGTGAGGCTTTAGTGGAAATTTCAATATACTAATTGCTTCAGGAGAAATAAGGTCTTTTTGACTTCCATTATCAATGATGAAGTGTATTATTTTAACATTGATCCACATTTGAGAATTAACCAATCTTTTTACTTTATTTTGTAGGGGTAGTAGAGCTATTTCTATTATCTATCATAATCATAGGTTTAGGTTCCATGATATTCTTTCCTTTCTCTAATGTTGTAGTGGTTTTAATTCTTTACTCAATATCTAAAAGTAAATGATTCATAGTGCAACACTTTTCATTAGAATGGATAATAGAGTTATGAATTGAATACCACTTTCCAATCTTGGACTACATATTCTATTTATTTGTTAAACATTTATTTTTTTTAGGATGTCACTTGGAGCTTTTACCTATTTTGGAATTTTTATGGGAATATTTATAATCATGCTTGGATTTAGAATTATAATATTCTATTGTAGTATTTTGATATACTTTAAAATTATAGAATATCTATGGGGTTATCTGATTCACTATTTATGTAATAATTCCATAAATATGGTCTCTATCGTCACCCATAATTCAACACAAGGTTTTATTTTGAATCCTGAATCCAAAGTTTAGAAACCAAAGTATGAGAAGTATCTATTTATTGTTTCATATATTATTGTTTTCCTTGGTGCAACTAAGAAAACTTGATGTACTTGTCATCATAGATTCTAGATGGATAATAAGTTTCTTTGACTGATTCTACAAAACCATTCCACATGTCTACAAATGTTTCCATGTTAACTTCATATTCACAAGTTTCATTTGAACTTTTTTAGTTTTCCCACCATTTGTTTACTAAATTATAATTTTTCAAAATAACAAACGTAACATTTTATTGATCAGATAACTGATTAAATGTATAATATGACCATATAAGGTTAAGAAAGTTATCTAGCACACTTGCATCTATTTTTAATTAAACATAGGGATTTACATATTTAATTATACCTTGTATTGCGTTTTACCACTAAATGGTGGATGATAATGAGAGGTTTTATAATGACTATGCTAATTGATAAGTAACAAGAAATTATCAAATATACTTTATTGTTTATGTACATGATATTATTAAAAATATTCATGTTTTTCTTATAATTCATCCTCTATCATATTTTGTAACATTTTTTTACCCTATTTTTAATTTAATAAAAGAAATATTTATCTAATAGGTGTAAAAATTAAAAGAAATTAGGATAGTAAAGATATACAATTATTAAAAATTTTGATTTCTAACTTGATAAATATGGAAAAATGATATTTTAGAAAACACTAATAAGAAATGAATTTATTTTAAATATGGATTTATATTGAATATTTATAATTTTTTATAGTGTGAGAGAAATACACGGATTTGATTGTGATAGAATAGTATCAAAATTAAAATTATTTATGGATATGTCAAAACTCCCTTGAATTAACATAGGCTAGTCATGTCTAATAACTGTATACTTTTATAAGTTTAATATGATTAATATTTATAGTTAAAAATAGAGAAATTTAGAACTATTATATGTAAGGATGTGTAACATGATCAAATAATAGTTCTAGACATGACCACTTTCCCTAAAAAATAACACTTGCTAGTTTCATCCTTTGACTTTGGACTTGTGTGACATAAATCAAACTAATGTATATAATAATAAATTTAAGATGATTATATTTATATTTCACCACATGGATATCATTATTTTCCTATTATTTTAGTTTGAAACCCTAGGGGTCTTCATGAGAGATAAAATTAAAAAAAAGAGAGGGGGAGTGTAATATGCTAAGCCAACCTGGATTAACACCTCAAAGAATGAATATTGGTTACATATCTAGATAAATTGAAGAGGGAAATCAATTCTATGTAGTCATCTTGCATATAGTGATTGGGAAATTGTCTTCCTTAACTATATGTATGCATCTAGAAATACGTATCTGATACTTTACAATTAAAATTATTGACTTGATTTGAGATGATTTAGACTTGTCTTATGGATACAAATTGTGAATGACCTTGAGTTTAGGAAGAATATGATATATTTTATTAATGTAAAATATGTATAATTTCTCAATATATAACACCAAGCTCATAACTATGAATGAAATTTCATTTGTATTTATAGAAAAACTTTGGAAAGTACACAAAGAACCAAAATAATATATAATTTTTTGAAACTACCCATTAATATGTGCATAAATTATTTGATTTAGGTGGACAAGTATATGATAGTTAAATTTTCTACCTAACATGGATGTGCCCTAGAGAATCAATGACAATTGTCCTAAACTAGAGATAATCTAAGGGTAGTATATAATACTTTGAGCATTTGAATTGGAAATTTATATGTAATTATGATAAAAAAATATATTTTCAATCCCCCATAAATATAATTTTATTACAGGAATGGAATATAATAGTCATTTACGTGGTGCTATGATATGTGCTCTAATATGTGTAAATAACTAGAATTTTCAAGTGCCTATGATAGGATTTAGGTATCTAAATTTACCCACCATTTATTGTAGTATTAAAAAATTTAAATCCAAGGAGAATAATCAAACCTGAGAATGTGTAGTACGCTTTTCATTATATAAGTTGAATTCAATTATTTAGTGCACTCCAATTTATAAAACCCAACAAAAAACATGTGATAGTCATTTATCCTTATTTGAAATTTGAAAATATTGAAACTTTGAAATTGAAAATTGAAGATGGAGAAAGGAAGGGTTACACCCATATAAAGATGAAACCATGTAACTCTATACTTTATATAAGATGGAGAAATGTGACCCCTTATTGAATATCATAATAATTTTAACTATTTATGAACTGAGTGATCATTTATCAAATTTGAATAACTAATCAAGTCCTTGGGTTTGAAATATGCATACTATAACTCACATAAATGAGTAATAGTATTGTGTGCATTAATCCAAAAAATTTGGAATGATTATGGTTTTGATATAAGTGATGCCAAGGACATTTAGAGTCACTAAACTTGAACATACATTACTTATAATAAAATATGGAACCACATAATGGGTTAACTATAAGTAATGCCAAGGCTATTGAGTGTCACTAGGCTCGAATCCATATTGTGAATAATAGATATAATCACATTGTTGAGTATAGATATAAATTATAATTGAATTTTTGAAATATAATTAAATATATTCAAACCAAAATCATGACATTGGTTCCAATATATTTGAATTGAAATTAACATTTCATTTTAATTCTTTTATCTTTTAAACTTTTAAAATGTACATGAAAACGTATCATGCCTCTTGATATTTGAAAAATGTACATGAACAAGTGTCATTCCTATTAAAATTTAATTTTTTTGATAATGAATAAGTATCATGTACCATTAATTTATGTCAAATTATATATAATTCCATTAATCTACATGCACAATTGTAATTATATGTGACACCTATAACTTTGATATGTTACTATTTTTCATATGTGCATGCATATGCATTACCATTTTTATTATCCTATACTTGAGTCTTATAAAATTTAATGCATATGCATCTCATATTCCACCATAATATTTTTTTTATGATCCATTATATATCATGTATTTTATTCTTGATTTACTTTATAACTTTGAAAGTTTAAAACATAGCATTTTTGAAACTTGTACTCTATACCAAATATGATGTTTGGATTAACTTTATTATTTAAAACTTTATTATGAATTTTTTTAAAATGTATTCTATACAAAATATTTATTTGTATATTCATGGAGGTTTGGATGTGTAAGACAAGCCCATCGGGGTGCTTCCATTTTGAGATGAGAATGTAACTTGTAAGTAACTCATCTCAAAATAAGAGTTAAATATATATTTTGTTAAAGATATAGTCATGTATAATAATGTTAACATGTGAAGAGTTTGTTATTATAGTATACTAAATGTTATTGAAGCATCTATGAAACATATTCAATGCATGACATAAAACTATCATGAATAAATGGATATAGTAATTAGGCATACAATGAAATAACCAATATTTTAATTATAATACACAATAAAATTTCATGATATGTATCATGACATCACTAATAAATATCAAAAAGAATAACACACAATTTCATGTAATGTTACAAATATTGATAAGTTCTGCATATGAGAGATATGTTTTAATGCCACACATATAATAAAAAATTTGGACACATAGAGTTTAGGGCCATAAAAAATGTAAATGTTCAAAATTTTCACCATAAATTTTTTCCAAACATTAGACCAATGACAAAAATTAATGGACATGTTCAAATTTTACATAATAAAATATTTCACACATCTGTCCAAGGGACATATGCAATTAGATATGTTCAATTTTTTCACATACCAAGAAAATGTCACCCACATAATTCTAAAGGCCACATATAATATTAAATAAATGTATATCCTATAATTCAAAAAAGTAAAAAAAACCAAAGGAGCTTTGAATAAGTGGAATCTAGTCTCAACTATCCATCTGCATTAGTGTCATATCCTAAAAGAATGGCATATTCAAATAACACAAAATAATATATTATTAATTAGGAAGTGAATTATAAGACATGTAACTTGACATGGAATTTGAGGGCATAGATAGATATAACTTTTTATAATGTCACATATAGAATAATATTCCTCTAACATAGGCATCACCACTAGTAAAAGGGCATATAGAGTCTAAGTATCCATGTAAATATTTATGTATTGATTACACTCATATATCTCACAAAATAAATGTGTTTGAAAGATAATATTATATCTACCAATATATTTGATAGAGAAAGTATGTAAATAATTAAAATATAAAATATTATCATGATTTGGTCTTGAATTTAGTTTTTTGATAATTTTTTTATTCTTTTATTTTTGACATTAAATTTTTTTTATGTTATTGTATTTTTGACATATACATAAATTCGAGTCGTAAGTATTTTAGATATGATAAAGGGAAAGATTTTAATGATATACAACATGATTCAAGTCATATTGTTCACTAGATGTGTTAACATGGATATGTGGATAAAGTGTAAGAAATAAGCATCCCCACACTATATATGTGAATCATAATAACTTAGCTCAATAACATATGTGGATATAAGAATTTTCAAGGCCTATAATGGTAAATAATCAATGTTTTCCCATGTATTATGTATAGGTAAGAGTATGGAATCATGTAAGCTCAAATGGAAACCAAAATATGTGTATATCTACATTATGAAATAATGATCAAGTAGCATGCTACCAAATATGTCCATTAAAATTATTGAAAAATGTATCACAGATGTTTAGATCATAATATACAATTATAAGAGAATATCTAAGAAAATACAATGGTTATAAGGTCTAATTAATCATGTGTGTGCCAAGATATAATAATAGAATGGATAAGAAAATTTGGAAAGCACCAATAAGTTATGTACAATGGAATTTGTTTCTAATAACTAATAATCCCATCAATGGAATGCCCCCATGTACGTCATGTACCAAATAAACGAATGCCAAATTGTCATAATAAAGTAGAGATATAAAACCACTTATGTATATCACCTACTTAAAATTTCATTATATCATTGTTTGTAAAGTATTTAATATGATTGATTTTATGTTTCTCACTATTGTACCAAATCTAGGGATTATCATAATCATATTCATCCTCTTCATATTGAGATTATGATTTTCTAATATTGTCATATTTTACATATGTATATGTGAGATAACCTAATCCATATAATGTAATTTATCTCTTGACTATGCTTATAATTTTCATGTTCTTGAATCTCACTCAGAACTAGAGAAGAATCAAGATCACTACTTGAAAACTAGGAAGAGAAAAGGTTTACATTTTGAATTCTTGACTTGGATATGTGATCATAGTTTTTTTAGTATTAATTTTATCATTTTAATCTATTCATGAAGTACATATATCATTTTAATCCTTAGAAACCAATGTTATATGATTAGTTTATTGAGGAACATAATTTTTGAAATTTCGTCATGAGAAACCCTTTTTTAAGGATGCTTTGTTTCTTTTACTAAATTTGTTTTTTCAACTTCTCTTTTGGTAACTAATTTTTTAAAATGTTTTCCCTTTACTCATCTAACTATTTCCTTTGTAATTATTCTTTATGTAACTTTTATCCTTCATATTTTTCCTTTTGTAAACATTTTTCTTATGATTTTTCCTTTTCAAACCTTTCTTGTTCTGATTTTACCATTTGTTCTGCTTGTTCCTTTTCCTTATGAGATGAAATCATAATGTGATTCTACTACTTGATTTATTTCTCTAGTATATAATCACCACTATGAAATTCATTTTTTATTTTTTATTCAAATGCCATAAAATGTCCATATTATTCTTGTGCATTATATGATATGCAAAATAATATTATTATTTTCTTAGAGGATGCATAGGAGATAACATGATCAACTTATTTTAAAACATTTAAGTAAGAAACTCACTTGAAATATCATTAGTTTAGTGTTCAAATTTTCAATTTGTAAATATATTTTGATTTTAAACTTATACTTGAGATGATATATTTTAAGGCACAAACAATATGTATGGAGATGAAGATATATTATTAATATTAGCATCCTCTAGATTATTTATATATGTGATTTTAGTTTTAAGTGATGTGATACTTAAACATAAATATTGATTTTATTTTTTCAATTATTATATGGATTATCTAATAATGACTATTTTATCTTGAAGGCCTTCAAAAACACAAGCCTTAGTTTCTTTTAATTGAATATACATACAATAACCATAAAGAAGATGTGTAGGAGGTGGAGTGGGTTGAGGAAGGATGTGTTGGTTGCCTTCATTTTCCACTATATTTTGGTATCTTTGAATTCCATAGACATATAATATGTATTATGATCGATTTCAACATTAATTTGATTATACATTAGTGTTTCCCAATTTATTACATGACTATGAAAGAAATTGTTTTTTTGGGTTAACACCATGCAATTAGAATAATAAGTAGTTGAATTGTAAATTATAAACCATGAATATTCAAAATATCCATTATATGAGGTACACAATAAAAAAACAACCTATTATAAGACATTCGTTAGGTAATTTTTAAATCTAGGAGTGGATTTTGATATAAATATAGTAGATAAACCAAACCCAAATATTAATTTGAATATATACACTATTCATCCCTAGGATAAATTTACTATAGATAGAAAATTAAAAATTAATAAAAATCCATATGGTAATTTGAAAAATAAAAAAAACTTTCCATTCACTTAATACAACTTAAAAATCTTTTTAATAATTTTGTAAATAGATCCATTTTTGTCCAAAAAATTAGATAATCATGAAAAAGGTAGAATGGATGTAAATAGATATCACATATTTTATTTTTAACCTATTAAATATACTAATCCCAATTGTAAATAGTGATATGGCCCAAATGAAACTAAATATGGAGGATTACACCATCCCATAACCATACATTTTCATCTTTTTTATATATTGAAAGACTAACTAGGGCTAACTGCTTAAATTACACAAAAAAATAAATGACTAAGAGGCTTCCTATGGATGAAAAAAATTGAAGGAATTTAAGATATATTGTGAGATATGTGGAAACTAATATATATAGTGTTTATCTAAAGTTTTTAGTATTTATTAATTACTCCTTAAACCATAACTTAGGTAAAAATGAATAACAATTTTCCTATAATGATAAACAATATGAGTTTTAAAAAGGCTAAAACATATTTTTTAGAAATCAAAGAAATAAAGAAAGAAAATTGAAATTGAAATTGAAAACTAAAATTATAGAAAAAATATTTTTATGTATACAAATCATAAAATAATCTGAAACCCTAGGGTGAAAATGAAAAAAGCAAAGCTCAAAAATATATTAGTTCACCAATATGTTTTACCCTATTTTTTTACTTAACAATATAGTTTTTTTTCTAATAGGTGTAAAAATTGAGATAAATTAGGATGCTAAATATATATAATTATTAACAATTATAATGTGTAACTTGTTATATATGGAAATATGATATTTTTGGAAAACATTAAGAAGAAAAGAAGTTAACTTATATCTATATTTTTGTTTCACTTTTTTTATGTTTGAAAATTTTAACCAATTTAAGAAAATATTATGACTATGTCTGATCAATAGAATAAGATGAAAATATTTATGGATACATTGCACTCCTTTGACAATGATCCATTCTAGTTGTGTATATTGATTGTGAGCTTTCCTGATTTGACTCTGGTTGATATTTGATAGTGAACAATAGAGAAAATTATAATTGTGATAACACATGATTAGTAATATGATCTAATAATATTTTTATATATCTCCACATTCCATGAATAGTAGCATATGTTGGTCACCTCTTTTAAATACAAAGTTGTACAAATTTACTATGATGAAAATAATACTAATCCACCTTGAGAATAATATTTTTATGTATAGAAACCATAAAATAATATGGAACCCTAGGATGAAAATGAAAAAAGCAAAGCTCAAAAATTCACCAATTCACTAGTATATTCTACCCTATTTATTATTTAACAATAGAATGTTTTGTCTAATAGGTGTAAAAATTGAGATAAATCAGGATGCTAAATATATATAATTATTAACAATTCTAATGTACAACTTATTGTATATGAAAATATGATATTTTTGGAAAATTCTAAGAATAAATAAAATTAACTTATATCTATTTTTTTCCCTATTATAATGTCTAAAAATCTAAACCAATATAATAAAACATTATGACTATGTCTGATTAATAGTAAAAGATGAAACTATTTCTAGATATATTTGCATTCCTTAGACAAAAATGAATGTTATTTGCATCTATTGACTATGAGCTTGTTTTATTTAACTCAGGTTTATATCTAATAGTGAAAAATAGAGAAAATTATAATTTTGATAACATAAGATTAGGAACATGATCTAAGAATATTCCTATAAATTACCAAAGTCCATGAATAGTAGCATATGTTAGTCACCTTCTTTATATATAAATATGTAAAAATTTACTGTGATGAAAATAATACTAATCCACCTTGTGTGCATGTGTTTTTTGATTAGGATGAGATTTCTATATTTATATTATGCTACATAAATGTCACTATTTTCCTCTTATTTTTATTTGAAACCATAAGTGTCTTTGTGGGAGATGAAAACGAAAAAAATAAATGGTAAATTTAATGTGTTGAGGTGACCCTAATATCCCCCTTTACTTTTAAACACTATTAACATATATAGATACTATGAATAGTGAAATCAAACCCACATAGATCTCCCATCTAAAGTTATCATGTAATTATGATCCTTGATTATATGTATGCAACTATAAATATGGATTTTAAACTTGACAATGATATCTTAAATTGATTTTGGATGCTTTAAACTTGGCTTATGGTTTCTACTCATGAATGCTATTTATTTTGGAAAATAAAAACATATTATTTGATTAATGTTTAGTTTTTCAATAGATAATGCCAATATCAAAATAATGAATGACCTTAGATTTGTATTAAAATAAAAACATTTGATGATTTCCACTAGCTAACCATATGAAATGTGTGAGAAATCACAAACAATATTTCAAAATTTGGAAACTATCTAGTATTGGCACAAGACATGACCACTCTAGGTGGACTAGTTCATGGAAGTAGAGATATCTACCTGGTATGAACATGTCTTAAGAATCATGGAAAACTATCTTAAGGTGGAGATAATATAATGTTATTATAAATCAATTTAATCGTTTTAATTTTAAAATTATGTGTAATTATGACCAAAAATAAATGTTAAATATTGCATATAGATAAATGTATTAGACAAATGGAAAATAAGATTCATGTATCTGGGTGTAATTCTAATGGTTTAATGTGTCAAGAATTATCATTTGAAAGTACCTATGAACAAATTTATCTATCTAAAATTTATTATATTGGAGTTATCTAAGATTTGTCTCCCATTTGATGATTTGAAGGAAGTTAAGGTGAAGGGTCATGAGTCATGATTCATAAATTCGTATAACTATACCTTGTGATTGGGCTACATATAGGGATGAAGTTTAGATATATCATGATATCACTTAGAAATGATATGACATGTGCATATTCTAATTCTACTTTTGCATGTCCCATGAAGAGACCTAGTGGATAACATACTTAAAATAATTTAAAAGTGTAATGGAATTGAATTATAAATGACATAGGATATGAAGTTGAAATTTATCAAAAAAGATATAAAATAAAATGATGAAAACCAATTTAGAATTTTAATATAATTTTTTCTGCTAAGTTCTATAAGATATATAAGATATCATATGCATGGTGTTTATTTGCTACATAACTTCATTCTTATATAAATAGATAAATTGAATAATAAGTTATCCTCCTCTTGTAACAATTACCAGATTATATTACTACTGATTTTTTGTTGGTGTTCTTTTCACCCCCTAAGATACCACTATGGGGTCTTGTAATACATCTCCCCTACCACTACCATCTACTAAACACCCATTCCTCCAAATATTAGGGGATTAAACCAACCTAATCCTCTCCTAATACCTAAAATTCCTATGATCATTTTTCTAAGTGTCAATATTTTCCACCCAAGTAACCCAATATATTATCTTCGATTTCTTGGTCTCCTCTATAAAATACTAGAGAAACTAGGAAGTTAATTATGTAATATTAGATCAAAATCTTGAGGTACCTTAGCCATAAAATATGTCTCCACCTTACCTCATCCATATCATATGTGACATGGCATGTCACAAGGAATAACTTTAATTGACTCATCATCCACCTGACCTCTCATATCTAGGTATGGCTATACAATTATGTCACCCACTATCAAATTACTAACTACCCAAGTCACATCACATAATCATGCCATCCATATCCACATAACACTCTTGATGGAACCTCCATCTCTAATGGTAACTCATATATGATATGGAATCATGTTATTGTAAACCCATGACATGATCATGATCAAACGTATGGTATATAGGGAACCTACTATCTATATATAGTACATATATTTTTATGTCCTAATAAATACATCCTATGCCCACTCAAACCTTTACTCATGACACGAAATACATGTAAAAACTAAATCCTAATAAAACAAAAACTTTTCAACCCCCTTATCTTCCATTAACTATGAAGATAACTTAATAATAGTGTCTTATAGATTATATGATTACGTGATTTATCTAACCCTATAAGTTTATACCCATTCTTCATACCAAAATTAGGTACATCTCCATATATAAGGTATTATACCCATCCCTAAGCCTAGGATCTATCTCTAGACTCTATGAAATCCAATTTTCATCTAGAAACTAGTAGATCAAGAATCATATATACATAATCTAAGGTAATAATCAACTATGGTATGAGCTATGGTAACTTTAAGGTGTTCTTATATGTGTCATAATAAGTGAATATGTAACATATAAGTCTTTTTTCTGAGGAAACTATCCAAAATTGACCCACCTACTAAATACCTACTCTATATAATATGGTGTTATCCTTGGTTATCAATAATTTGAGCACATGGAGTAAGAATTATTGATCATTAGCCATAATTTATTACATGTAACCTCCATGTAATCATGAAAGTGCAACTAAAATAATCAAAAAAATTCAAAATATTACTAACACATGATATGGCGAGACTATTGTTATATGTAAAAGGTGGTTATGGAACCACTATGATAGTCAATAAATCATAAGTCCGAATGGACCAACAATTGAGAAATCATATGGGTTACACAACTAATATTTTATAAGTATTAGTGGTTGCATAGACACCCTAGTAGTTTTGTAATCATTGGTATGAAAACATAATTGATGGTTTGAAAATACTAGCTACTTTTGAATGCACTATTATTTTGATTAGTTGTATTACCAAGTTAAAAAATAAAAGATTAAAAATAATCTAAAAACCAAACAAATTGTCTATTTTTTCAGTTAATTTACACATTTGAACTCTAAATTTATCAAATCTCACTAACCCTAGGCCATTTTTCAAGAAAATTCCCTAAACATATATTTTTGGGAAAAAAAACCTATGGTTGTGCCTCAATTATTGACACTAGTATTATTGCCATCATGTCATCATGCTCACTGGATTGATTATCATTTTGCATAATTTTTTCACTTATAAGCAAGCTATCCAAATTTATTAAACTCACAATGTGCAAACGATTTATAAATTGAGTAAATTTTCTTATTTATATTATTATTTTATTTGAGATTTTATTTAAAGATTAATTTTTCATATACTTTGATGAATTTTAAACTCTTATAGGCAAACAACTCAGATAATAATAATAATAATAATAATAATAATAATAATAATAATAATAATAATAATAATAATAATAATAATAATAATACTAGTAGTAGTAGTAGTAGTAGTAGTAGTAGTAGTAGTAGTAGTAGTGCAACTAAAATAATCAAAAAAATTCAAAATATTACTAACACATCATATGGCGAGACTATTGTTATATGTAAAAGGTGGTTACGGAACCACTATGATAGTTAATAAACAATAAGTCCCAATGGACCAACAATTGAGAAATCATATGGGTTACACAACTAATAGTTTATAAATATTGGTGGTTAAATAGACACCCTAGTAGTTTTGTAATCATTGGTTTGAAAACATAATTGATGGTTTGAAAATACTAGCTATTTTTGAATGCACTATTATTTTGATTAGTTGTAATACCAAGTTAAAAAACACAAGTTTAAAAATAATCTAAAAACCAAACAAATTGTCTATTTTTTCAATTAATGTACACATTTGAACTCTAAATTTATCAAATTTCACTAACCTTAGGCCATTTTTCAAGAAAATTCCCTAAACATATATTTTTGGGAAAAATAAACCTATGGTTGTGCCTCACTTATTGACACTAGTATTATTGCCATCATGTCATCATGCTCACTGGATTGATTATCATTTTGCATAATTTTTTCACTTATAAGAAAGCTATCCAAATTTATTAAACTCACAATGTGTAAATGATTTATAAATTGAGTAAATTTTCTTATTTATATTATTATTTTATTTGAGATTTTATTTAAAGATTAATTTTTCATATACTTTGATGAATTTTAAACTCTTATAGGCAAACAACTTAGATAATAAAATAATAATAATAGTAGTAGTAGTAGTAGTAGTAGTAGTAGTAGTAGTAGTAGTAGTAGTAGTAGTAGTAGTAGTAGTAGTAGTAGTAGTAGTAGTAGTAGTAGTAGTAGTGCAACTAAAATAATAAAAAAAAATCAAAATATTACTAACACATGATATGGCGAGACTATTGTTATATGTAAAAGGTGGTTATGGAACCACTATGATAGTTAATAAACCATAAGTCCCAATGGACCAACAATTGAGAAATCCTATTGGTTACACAACTAATAGTTTGTAAATATTGGTGGTTGCATAGACACCCTAGTAGTTTTGTAATCATTGTTTTGAAAACATAATTGACGATATAAAAATACTAGCTACTTCTGAATGCACTATTATTTTGATTAGTTGTAATACCAAGTTAAAAAACACAAGTCTAAAAATAATCTAAAAACCAAACAAATTGTCTATTTTTTCAATTAATGTACACATGTGAACTCTAAATTTATCTAATTCACTAACCCTAGGCCATTTTTCAATAAAATTCCCTAAACATATATTTTTGGGCAAAAAAACCTATGGTTGTGCCTCACTTATGTACACTAGTATTATTGCCATCATGTCAACATGCTCACTGGATTGATTATCATTTTGCACAATTTTTTCACTTATAAGAAAGCTATCCAAATTTATTAAACTCACAATGTGCAAATGATTTATAAATTGAATAAACTTTCTTATTTATATTATTATTTTATTTGAGATTTTATTTAAAGATTAATTTTTCATATACTTTGATGAATTCTAAACTCTTATAGGCAAACAACTCAGATAATATAATAATAATAATAATAATAATAATAATAGTCGTAGTAGTAGTAGTAGTAGTAGTAGTAGTAGTAGTAGTAGTAGTAGTAGTAGTAGTAGTAGTAGTAGTAGTAGTAGTAGTAGTAGTAGTAGTAGGAGCAGCAATAGTAGTAGTAGTAGTAGTAGTAGTAGTAGTAGTAGTAGTAGTAGTAGTAGTAGTAGTAGTAGTAGTAGTAGTAGTAGTAGTAGTAGTAGTAGTAGTAGTAGTAGTAGTAGTGCAACTAAAATAATAAAAAAAAATTCAAAATATTACTAACACATGATATGGCGAGACTATTGTTATATGTAAAAGGTGGTTATGGAACCACTATGATAGTTAATAAACCATAAGTCCCAATGGACCAACAATTGAGAAATCATATTGGTTACACAACTAATAGTTTGTAAATATTGGTGGTTGCATAGACACCCTAGTAGTTTTGTAATCATTGTTTTGAAAACATAATTGATGGTTTAAAAATACTAGCTACTTCTGAATGCACTATTATTTTGATTAGTTGTAATACCAAGTTAAAAAACACAAGTCTAAAAATAATCTAAAAACCAAACAAATTGTCTATTTTTTTAATTAATGTACACATTTGAACTCTAAATTTATCTAATTTCACTAACCCTAGGCCATTTTTCAATAAAATTCCCTAAACATATATTTTTGGGCAAAAAAACCTATGGTTGTGCCTCACTTATGTACACTAGTATTATTGCCATCATGTCATCATGCTCACTGGATTGATTATCATTTTGCACAATTTTTTCACTTATAAGAAATCTATCCAAATTTATTAAACTCACAATGTGCAAATGATTTATAAATTGAATAAACTTTCTTATTTATATTATTATTTTATTTGAGATTTTATTTAAAGATTAATTTTTCATATAATTTGATGAATTCTAAACTCTTATAGGCAAACAACTCAGATAATATAATAATAATAATAATAATAATAATAATAATAATAATAATAATAATAATAATAGTAGTAGTAGTAGTAGTAGTAGTAGTAGTAGTAGTAGTAGTAGTAGTAGTAGTAGTAGTAGTAGTAGTAGTAGTGCACCTAAAATAATCAAAAAAATTCAAAATATTACTACCACATGATATGGCGAGACTATTGTTATATATAAAAGGTGGTTATGGAACCACTATGATAGTTAATAAACCATAAGTACCAATGGACCAACAATTGATAAATCATATGGGTTACACAACTAATAGTTTATAAATATTGGTGGTTGCATAGACACCCTAGTAATTTTGTAATCATTTGTTTGAAAACATAATTGATGGTTTGAAAATACTAGCTACTTTTGAATGCACTATTATTTTGATTAGTTGTAATACCAAATTCAAAAACACATGTTTAAATATAATCTAAAAACCAAACAAATTGTCTATTTTTTCAATTAATGTACACATTTTAACTCTAAATTTATCAAATTTCACTAACCCTAGGCCATTTTTCAAGAAAATTCCCTAAACATATATTTTTGGGCAAAAAAAACCTATGGTTGTGCCTCACTTATTGACACTAGTATTTTTGCCATCATGTCATCATGCTCACTGGATTGATTATCATTTTGAATAATATTTTCACTTATAAGCAAGCAATCCAAATTTATTAAATTCACAATGTGCAAATGATTTATAAATTGAGTAAATTTTCTTATTTATATTATAATTTTATTTGAGATTTTAGTTAAAGATTAATTTTTCATATACTTTGGTGAATTTTAAACTCTTATAGGAAAACAACTCAGATAATAAAATAATAATAATAGTAGTAGTAGTAGTAGTAGTAGTAGTAGTAGTAGTAGTAGTAGTAGTAGTAGTAGTAGTAGTAGTAGTAGTAGTAGTAGTAGTAGTGCAACTAAAATAATAAAAAAAATTCAAAATATTACTAACACATGATATGGCGAGACTATTGTTATATGTAAAAGGTGGTTATGGAACCACTATGATAGTTAATAAACCATAAGTCCCAATGGACCAACAATTGAGAAATCATATTGGTTACACAACTAATAGTTTGTAAATATTGGTGGTTGCATAGACACCCTAGTAGTTTTGTAATCATTGTTTTGAAAACATAATTGATGGTTTAAAAATACTAGCTACTTCTGAATGCACTATTATTTTGATTAGTTGTAATACCAAGTAAAAAAACACAAGTTTAAAAATAATCTAAAAACCAAACAAATTGTCTATTTTTTCAATTAATTTACACATTTGAACTCTAAATTTATCTAATTTCACGAACCCTAGGCCATTTTTCAATAAAATTCCCTAAACATATATTTTTGGGCAAAAAAACCTATGGTTGTGCCTCACTTATGTACACGAGTATTATTGCCATCATGTCATCATGCTCACTGGATTGATTATCGTTTTGCACAATTTTTTCACTTATAAGAAAGCTATCCAAATTTATTAAACTCACAATGTGCAAATGATTTATAAATTGAATAAACTTTCTTATTTATATTATTATTTTATTTGAGATTTTATTTAAAGATTAATTTTTCATATACTTTGATGAATTCTAAACTCTTATAGGCAAACAACTTAGATAATATAATAATAATAATAATAATAATAATAATAATAATAATAGTAGTAGTAGTAGTAGTAGTAGTAGTAGTAGTAGTAGTAGTAGCAGCAGTAGCAGCAATAGTAGTAGTAGTAGTAGTAGTAGTAGTAGTAGTAGTAGTAGTAGTAGTAGTAGTAGTAGTAGTAGTAGTAGTAGTAGTAGTAGTAGTAGTAGTAGTAGTAGTAGTAGTGCAACTAAAATAATAAAAAAAATTCAAAATATTACTAACACATGATATGGCGAGACTATTGTTATATGTAAAAGGTGGTTATGGAACCACTATGATAGTTAATAAACCATAAGTCCCAATGGACCAACAATTGAGAAATCATATGGGTTACACAACTAATAGTTTATAAATATTGGTGGTTGCATAGACACCCTAGTATTTTTGTAATCATTGGTTTGAAAACGTAATTGATGGTTTGAAAATACTAGCTAATTTTGAATGCACTATTATTTTGATTAGTTGTAATACCAAGTTAAAAAACACAAGTTTAAAAATAATCTAAAAACCAAACAAATTGTCTATTTTTTCAATTAATGTACACATTTGAACTCTAAATTTATCAAATTTCACTAACCCTAGGTCATTTTTAAAGAAAATTCCCTAAACATATATTTTTGGGCCAAAAAAACATATGGTTGTACCTCACTTATTGACACTAGCATTATTGCCATCATGTCATCATGCTCACTGGATTGATTATCATTTTGCATAATTTTTTCACTTATAAGCAAGCTATCCAAATTTATTAAACTCACAATGTGCAAATGATTTATAAATTGATTAAATTTTCTTATTTATATTATTCTTTTGTTTGAGATTTTATTTAAAGATTAATTTTTCATATACTTTGATGAATTTTAAACTCTTATAGGCAAACAATTCAGATAATAATAATAATAATAATAATAATAATAATAATAATAGTAGTAGTAGTAGTAGTAGTAGTAGTAGTAGTAGTAGTAGTAGTAGTAGTAGTAGTAGTAGTAGTAGTAGTAGTAGTAGTAGTAGTAGTAGTAGTAGTAGTAGTGCACCTAAAATAATCAAAAAAATTCAAAATATTACTACCACATGATATGGCGAGACTATTGTTATATATAAAAGGTGGTTATGGAACCACTATAATAGTTAATAAACCATAAGTACCAATGGACCAAAAATTGATAAATCATATGGGTTACACAACTAATAGTTTATAAATATTGCTGGTTGCATAGACACCATATTAATTTTGTAATCATTTGTTTGAAAACATAATTGATGGTTTGAAACTACTAGCTACTTTTGAATGCACTATTATTTTGATTATTTGTAATACCAAGTTAAAAAATACAAGTTTAAAAATAATCTAAAAACCAAACAAATTGTCTATTTTTTCAATTAATGTACACATTTGAACTCTAAATTTATCAAATTTCACTAACCCTAGGCCATTTTTCAAGAAAATTCCATAAACATATATTTTTGGGCAAAAAAAACCTATGGTTGTGCCTCACTTATTGACACTAGTATTATTGCCATCATGTCATCATGCTCACTGGATTGATTATCATTTTGAATAATTTTTTCACTTATAAGCAAGCCATCCAAATTTATTAAATTCACAATGTGCAAATGATTTATAAATTGAGTAAATTTTCTTATTTATATTATTATTTTATTTGAGATTTTATTTAAACATTAATTTTTCATATACTTTGATGAATTTTAAACTCTTATAGGCAAATAACTCAGATAATAATAATAATAATAATAATAATAATAATAATAGTAGTAGTAGTAGTAGTAGTAGTAGTAGTAGTAGTAGTAGTAGTAGTAGTAGTAGTAGTAGTAGTAGTAGTAGTAGTAGTAGTAGTAGTAGTAGTGCAACTAAAATAATCAAAAAAATTCAAAATATTACTAACACATGATATGGTGAGACTATTGTTATATGTAAAAGTTGGTTATGGAACCACTTTTATAGTTAATAAACCATAAGTCCCAATGGACCAACAATTGAGAAATCATGTGGGTTACACAACTAACACTTTATAAATATTGGTGGTTCCATAGACACCCTAGTAGTTTTGTAATCATTGGTTTGAAAACATAATTGATGGTTTGAAAATACTAGCTACTTTTGAATGCACTATTATTTTGATTAGTTGTAATACCAAGTTAAAAAACACATGTTTAAAAATAATCTAAAAACCAAACAAATTGTCTATTTTTTTAATTAATGTACACATTTGAACTCTAAATTTATCAAATTTCACTAACCCTAGGCCATTTTTCAAGAAAATTCCTTAAACATATATTTTTGGGCAATAAAAACCTATGGTTGTGCCTCACTTATTGACACTAGTATTATTGCCATCATGTCATCATGCTCACTATATTGATTATCATTTTGCATAATTTTTTCACTTATAAGCAAACTATCCAAATTTATTAAACTCACAATGTACAAATGATTTATAAATTGAGTAAATTTTCTTATTTATATTATTAATTTATTTTAGATTTTATTTAAAGATTAATTTTTGATATACTTTGATGAATTTTAAACTCTTATAGGCTGACAACTCAGATAATATAATAATCATAATAATAATAATATTAGTAGTAGTAGTAGTAGTAGTAGTAGTAGTAGTAGTAGTAGTAGTAGTAGTAGTAGTAGTAGTAGTATTAGTAGTAGTCGAAGTAGTAGTAGTAGTAGTAGTAGTAGTAGTAGTAGTAGTAGTAGTAGTAGTAGTAGTATTAGTAGCAGTATTAGTATTAGTGCAACTAAAATAATCAAAAAAATACAAAATATTACTAACACATGATATGGCAAGACTATTGTTATATATAAAAGGCGGTTATGGAACCACTATGATAGTTAATAAACCATAAGTCCCAATGGACCAAGAATTGAGAAATCATATGGGTTACACAACTAATAGTTTATAAATATTGGTGGTTGCATAGACACCCTTGTATTTTTGTAATCATTGGTTTGAAAACATAATTGATGGTTTGAAAATACTAGCTACTTTTCAATGCACTATTATTTTGATTAGTTGTAATACCAAGTTAAAAAACACAAGTTTAAAAATAATCTAAAAACCAAACAAATTGTCTATTTTTTCAATTAATGTACACATTTTAACTCTAAATTTATCAAATTTCACTAACCCTAGGCCATTTTTCTAGAAAATTCCATAAACATATATTTTTGGGCAAAAAAAACCTGTGGTTGTGCCTCACTTATTGACACTAGTATTATTGCCATGATGTCATCATGCTTACTAGATTGATTATCATTTTGCATGATTTTTTCACTTATAAGCAAGCTATCCAAATTTATTAAACTCACAATGTGCAAATGATTTATAAATTGAGTAAATTTTCTTATTTATATTATTATTTTATTTCAGATTTTATTTAAAGATTTATTTTTCATATACTTTGATGAATTTTAAACTCTTATAGGAAAACAACTCAGATAATAATAATAATAAAAATAATAATAATAATAATAATAGTAGTAGTAGTGGTAGTAGTAGTAGTAGTAGTAGTAGTAGTAGTAGTAGTAGTAGTAGTAGTAGTAGTAGTAGTAGTAGTAGTAGTAGTAGTAGTAGTAGTAGTAGTAATAGTAGTAGTAGTAGTAGTGCAACTAAAATAATGAAAAAAATTCAAAATATTACTAACACATGATATGGTGAGACTATTGTTATACGTAAAAGGTGGTTATGGAACCACTATGATAGTTAATGAAACATAAGTCCCAATGGACCAACAATTGAGAAATCATGTGTTACACAACTAATAGTTTATAAATATTGCTGGTTGCATAGACACCCTAGTATTTTTGTAATCATTGGTTTGAAAACATAATTGATGGTTTGAAAATACTAGCTACTTTTGAATGCACTATTATTTATATTAGTTGTAATACCAAGTTAAAAACCACAATTTTAAAAATAATCTAAAAACCAAACAAATTGTCTATTTTTTCAATTAATGTACACATTTGAACTCTAAATTTATCAAATTTCACTAACCCTAGGCCATTTTTCAAGAAAATTCCCTAAACATATATTTTTGGGCAAAATAAACCTATGGTTGTGCCTCACTTATTGACACTAGTATTATTGCCATCATGTCGTCATGCTCACTGGATTAATTATCATTTTGCATAATTTTTTCACTTATAAGCAAGCTATCCAAATTTATTAAACTCACAATGTGCAAATGATTTATAAATTGAGTAAATTTTCTTGTTTATATTATTATTTTATTTGAGATTTTATTTAAAGATTAATTTTTGATATACTTTGATGAATTTTAAACTCTTATAGGCAAACAACTCAGATAATAATAATAATAATAATAATAATAATAATAATAGTAGTAATAATAATAATAATAATAATAATAATAATAATAATAATAATAATAATAATAATAATACTAGTAGTAGTAGTAGTAGTAGTAGTAGTAGTAGTAGTAGTAGTAGTAGTACTACTAGTACTACTACTACTACTACTACTACTACTACTACTACTACTACTACTACTATTATTAGTATTATTTTAATTTTTTTTTCCATAATTTCATTACAGGTATGTTACTTTCATATTTTGATCTTATTTTTACTTGTTACAAGTTAACACCTTTGCATATAACCTTAAGCTCTGTCAATGTGATGGGCCATAAAGTATTCTCACTCCCAAATGAATAGTAAATAATACTTTTCCTTTTTTATAATTAATTATTACATTTTAAACATTATTCATAATATGTCACTTGATTATCACTCTTTGATTTTAGGTTGTGAGGGAATCTTGGTTTGGTTTATTGCACCACACAAGTGAGGTAATGCATCTAACCCTTATATTACTTTAAGTTCACCACTACTCAATAAAAATTACCTTGAAAACTTATGTCAAGGTGCCTCTTAGAGATGGAAATATGTACTCATCTAAAATTTGTGATTTACAACATTTATAAGATATCTTAAACATAAATATCATAAGACCTATTTTTTCTATTTAATTTCCTTTTTTTCCTATTTATAAGTCTTCCCAAAGTGTAAAACATATAAGTTTCATCTTAAATATTACAGACAAAATATTTATGAGATGAACAAAAAAACATCATTGTAGTTATGTAACCATGTTGATAGTTCACACAATTTCCCTTTTGGTTTTGAAGCTATTTCACATGTTTTGATAACCATTATGGTGGTTTTATAACTCTAACTTGCATATAGTTGTGGTTTCACCACCATTTCATGTAATTTTTTTTTTCACTCATGGAATACAATTTTTCATGCATTTTTCATGTTCATTCCTTTAATTTATATCCTATTATTATAAAATTAGTTCACAAATTCTATAGTTCACTATTTTTCATTCTAAATATAAAATTTTAATAAATTCAAGTCAACCTTAACAAGTTCACAATCAACACTTATAAAATCCATATAAAATAACCATTATTTTATTAATAACACCTCTCTTTACCATAAATATTAGATCCAAAATATTTATAGAAAATGAATATTCATAATCTGAGAGATGTAGTTTTCCCTTTGTAGTTTTATTGAAGAATACACCCAAGCCTTGCATCAATTTTAAATTCAACTTTTTCATTTGTAAAAGGAGGCTCATAAATATGGATAATAGTACTTTGTTTTTTGTGAAGACCAACCAAATTTATGTTTTTATTTTTCTTCATTTTATTCATGAAATTTCACTAATTTCATATTCCTCTTATTGGAGAATTCTTGGGTAATTATTGAGAGTGAATACAAGGAGATAGAAACTTAAGGATCTAAATAATTAAACTATAATAATCTATATTTCAAATCTATCCTCTATTTTGGTCATGTTGGAGGATATTTATTTCTTATTTCATGTTTTCATTTCTATTTTCATTGGATTAGAATTTTTTTTATTAGGTTAGTTTCATATATGAAAATAATAAATAATAAATATACAATCTATTACACTTTCTTGTATTGTAAATCATTAAGTTTTCCTATAATTTCACTTTCATATAGAAAACCCAATAGCACATAGCTTTGAATGTTAATTTAGGAACATAATTTAGTTCATTTCTAGTAGTTGACATTATTATAAGTTCAAATTTTGTAACACACGCATAAAAATTAGTAGAACTTCACACCTAGTTGCAAAAAAAATCAAAAATAAAGAAACAAAAATTGCATAAAAAATGCATCTTTAATTTATATGGACATTTTAAAAAAAAACAACATAAAGGATCTAGATCAGACATTCCTTTTTATGTTAGATTAGACAAATGAAAATCAATAAAAATAGAAATTTTGCATTCAATTAAAATTTAAAGCATTCAGGCATAATTAGTTACATGCATATAATAAAAAAATCATAGTTTAATATTTCATTGTGCATCTTGAATATAAAACACTTTTTGAATCTCTATTTTGCATTAATTCTAAAATAGAAATCAACTTTGAATTTTTAGGCATATAAGCAAATTGATGTACATTGATTGAATCTGAACAATCAGTATTCAAATAGTTATTTCCAGCCTTCTAAATTATTTTCATCCACATAATATTCCATATAAAATCATAAAAATAAATCTCCCTTTATTTTTCACATCAATATTTTTAGCATAGTTGTAGTTTTCTTAATTAATTGTAAAAAAATAGTTTTAAAATAAAAAAAATCCTTTTTCACCTGTAAAAACATTATTCATCTAAATGCATTAGCCAAAAATAGAAAAAACTCTATTTATGAAAATAAAATAAAAATAGTCATACAAATTTCATAAATAAAAAACAAGTAGGAAAAAATCCAAACAATAGCCAAGCATTTCCTCACCCTTGGATGACAGTCCTTGAAAAAGCACATCTACATACCGTACAATCATTTTCATGAGAAGCTAACCATGCCTCATTAAAAAACATTAAATGTGAGAAATTTATTTATCTCTAACAATAAGTATTTCACTCAACACCATTACCTAACATAATCACTAGCTAATTAAATTTCTTATACAAATAAACAATTTTATCTTAAGCCTAATTAGCTAGACAGATTCATCTATTAGCTTCTCAAACTAGGAACCTTAAAATAAGATTTAATTACTCATCCTTATGTCTAAACTCATCTAATTTTATTTGATTTATGAAAGACATCACCTGAGAAATCCCAAGATGATACAATTGGTCAAATAAGATGAATGATTCATCCCAACCTCAACCTATTCAAGAAAAACAACATATAACAAGATTTAAATTATTTAGTTATTTTAAAATTATGCTACTCTATAGATTTTATTTTTCCTTAGTTCACCACCTTAAATGAGAAATTTCAAGTGGATAAAATAATACTAGTATAATAGACTCATCCCTTGATACAAATAGCATATAATATTGTTAAAGTAGATAAATAAATCCAAAAAATTCATACAATTCAATAAGCTCAAAATTTTTATCTAAAAGAATAATTGGCATCTCCACATCACTCTCTTTATTTGTCTTGGCTATACCTTAGGAAGATGATTACATAAGGAAATACCATAAATTTTTGTGCATACAAATCTAGCGAGCTTGATGTGAAAGATTTTCCATTTTATTATTTAGTGTTTTATTTAATCTATATTTTCTCCTCTTCCATTTATTTTTTGGGTGTCCACACACTCCCTAATAACTTTGTAGAGAATAATTCGATAGCCCTCAAGGATATTATGATTTTATTAGAATAATTCAATCCCTAAACAATATTTTTTTTTTATTTGGGCTAACACATATTTCCAAATCAATTAAAATTCATCTCAATCTTATACATATTATTCAAGCATACCATAAACCAAGTCTCATGTGTTATTAAAAGGGTTATAATATCCTTTAGATATTTCCAAAAACTACATTGATTCAAATTTCATGACCCCTTCTATTAGAGGTGGATTGTATCCACATATTTTAGCTAAACCCCATATCATATTAAAAAATCTTGACGCTAATATAATGTAAATATATGATTAATACATTGAAAGTGTTTATGATATAAAATATGGGTTAGAAAGGATAAAATTACATCCACCTCATCATAGTACTAGATAATTTGTTTTCACAAAATTTTAACAAGAAAAGGTGATTGTTATCAATCTGGAGTGCACCTTACTTGAAGATATGTAAAGCACAACTTCTCTCCAGCTAATACAATAGGAACTTCTTAGAGGGTGGGTGCCTCTATGTTGAGTAAAACATCTAGAGAGGGTTGATTCCCTTATGATTTTTTACAATTAAGTTTGAAAATTTGATTTTTGGGGTGAAAAGAGTAAGGGTAAAATTTTAAATAAAATATAAGGGGGTTGATACACCTAAATTGATTAGATCCTCTGAAGTTATTGAAATGAATGTGCACATACAACCAAAATGTAGTTTATATTTTGTCCCTAAGAAAAAGTGTTTCAGAGGAAAGATTGAAAACCTCTTCAAATGACTTGAAAAAGGGTGAGATAGAGAGAGATAGGTGATGAAGGGAACTAAAAAATGAGAAAAATTATCACTTATATGCTGATGCACAATCAAATACACACTATGCTATTGTCAAAAATTAGATTTAGAAAAAATAAACTCCTTATTGATCACTAGTCCAAATCACAATTGCTTTTTCGAACTTTAGCACCTTTCTCTATGGATTGATTCAACCAATAAATAAGCTTAAAAAAATAGTCTAAATTAATCTAATTATAGTCCAAAAATGGAAAAGGTTAGTCTTGGTTGGTCAACTCAAGACCTCACCTCTTTTACAATGCTTTGAATATTCAATAAAATTATTATCCTTTACAAAAATCTACATTCTTATCCAAACATTGGCATAGAATATATATGATGGAGCCAAGTTCAAAAAATGATTCTTAAAATAAACAAAAACTCTCCTAGAAAACTCCAAACATGCATGACTAAGATGGCATTGAAGTGGCCAAAGGAGCTTAGGTTTGACCAATTAACTTCTCCTTTGCATGAAATATTACATAAAAAGCTAGTAGATGAACTCCGTATAAACTATTGGAATATTTGAAACATTTGGAAACATGAGAGAAGCATGTGGCATGGTGAAACAATAAACAATAGTTTTGACCAGTCCAATAACACATTTTCTTAGATAAGAATCTATTTTTGATGTTTTCTATTTACAAATTCTAATTCGTGTGCATGTATATTCTTTGTATTGCTTGTTCATTGATCTTTATAATCTTAGAATTCTCTATTAATGACTTTTTAAACTATGTTTGTTCCTTACTTATCTAGACAAAATTTTGTGCCTTTGCTTTTTCAATTCTCTTGGAGTTTCCTATGTATTTCTTTGGCAATTTTCCCCTTGGTTTTTCTACAAAGTAAAATCTCTTAGAAATTCTTCATGATTATTTCCTTTGGGTTTATTTGAAAAGTCATTTTTTTTTTGGATATTTTCCCTATATTATGCTTTATATCGAGCTTATTTGTCTTGGGATTGACTTAGTAATTTTCCCATGAATTCATATTTTGAAAGAATTCTTTCATACAAAATGTCCCAAAGAAATCTTTTGGACTTTTGTTTATCTCATTTTCTCATTCAGCTTTCTTGTGGACTTTCATCTTGTCTAAGACTTCCCTACCTACCTTTGGAAATTTGTCATGTCTCATTTATTTTAGACTTTTATCTCTCAGACAAAATGTTTGAAAATTATCTATGCATACTCATCTTTCCTTTTTTTGAAGGTAATTCCTTTGAACTTTTATCCAAGTCCTTATATCATTTGCCAATTTGTTCTTTATTCTTTGCACATTATTGTAAAGTAATTTGCCCAAAGGGTAAATACCCTTCAAGATTTTTTTAAAAGCCCCTTAAAAATCATGAGATGAATATTATTGAAGGGCAGGTGCCCTTAAGGTTTGTTTCAAATGTGCCTTCCTTTCTTGAAGTAAGCCTTCTTGAAGGGAAAATTCCCTTCAAGATTTCTATCAATGATCCTTCCAAACTTGAAGTGTACCTTATTAAAGGGAAAGTGCCCTTTGATATTTTTGAAATTGTCCTCCATAATATTAAAAATGACCCTTTGGCCTTTAAAATGAGCCTTTTTGAATGGTAGGTGCCCTTCATAATTCTTGTCAATGACCCTTTTAAAGAGCACATACCCTTCAGAAAAAATGAAATGAAATGTTTTGTTGAGAGAGAATCTTGTCAGATATTTTGAAATGGCCTTTGAACTTTTACCAAAGGTTAATTACCCTTAAATATTTTTTAAATAATTCCTATTGAAGGGAACATGCCCTTTGGGATTTCTGAAAGATTCCTTTGTCATTTTCCTACCAAAGAACTACCCCTTTGAATTCTTTCAGATTTATTGTCTGACACTTTGGATTTTCTATCTCTCAATTTCCTTTAGATAAAAAGTATGAAGGAGATCCACTCTTTCCCAAAGGGTACATGGTACTCAAATTTATTCAAATTCTCATTTCCAAATGGTAGGTGCCCTTTATATTTTTGTAATGTGTCCTATTTCTTTATGAAATGCCTTCAAGCTATTTGAAAAGTCCTTTGAAAAGTAGGTGATCATTTTTTTCCTTCAAAAAAAAAGACTAAAGGAAATAAACCTCTGTAAATGATCATTATGATGTTCTTTGGGACTCTTTAGAAAGTTATTTGAAAACTCTAACCCTTTGAGAAAATTGTCCATTTCTTAACCCAAAACAGTTCTTACTTTTGCAAGCGAACCTACAAGCCTATAAATTTATAACTATATATGATATTTCAAAAAGGAGATATGGCATTTGAAATTTTTTAGGTGGCCTACCCTTGAATGAACTGTATGCTCTATATCATGGTTGTAGTTCTTCACCCAAATATTCTTAATACCTTTTCTATAAGTACATTCATGATTTTAAACCATAAATTAACCAACTAAAAAAGGGATTAGACCATTGTATGAAAGTTTAAAATAATATGGGTAATAACTTGGATTTTAAAATCCAAATTACTAAAACATTTGGTGACTCATATGGTTTAAACGTCCTGATGGTCAAAGAACACAAAAAAATAAATTGTAACAAGTTTAAACATGATTAAAATTAGAAAGCTAGAGACCAATACAAATAGGAGAACTGACTCAACAAAAACAACATGCAAATGTGAACCTAGAGGAAAGAACAATAATGAAACTTAAAGGGAATATAGCTAATATAGAAAACATGTGTTAAAAAGTACTTAAAGGAATGAAAGTATGACTATGTACAAAGGAGTGACTCTCCTAATAATAGTATTTAAGAAACATCCCATTTAAAGGAATGGGAAGTTATTCTCCATTCAATCTAGATAATTGGAAATATTTATTTTTCTTATAATTATTAATAATATAAGGTCCACTCCAAAGGTTATCAAATTTTTAGTTCCTACATAGCTTTGCACGTTCCTCATCCTATTTGAGAACTATGTCTCCTTGTGGGAATATTTTTAATGAAGCTCTCTTTTCAAATGTATTATTTATTTTTTGTTGATTATTCCACATTATATTCATAGCATCATCTATATCTTCTAACTCTCTCAATTCATTCATTCTTACCTCCATGGCATCATTTTCTAGAACCTCTATATGGTGTGCAAGCTCTAAATATAGAAGCTGTAATGAAATAGGTAGCCTTGATTCTCTTCCATAAAATAGGAGATAAGGTGAATGACCAATATCATTCTTAGGGCTGATCCTATCATCCCATAAAGTATTTTTCAATTTTGTATGCCAAGATATCTGATCATCCTCCATTGTTCTTTTGATGATCTGAATCAAATTTTTATTAGTAGATTTAGCTAGCCCATTACCCTATGGATATTAATTATATGATGAATATAAGTAAATACCATATTTAATATCCCATTTACATACATTTTTACTATTTAATGTTAAAGTTTTATTTGATATAATAGTAGATGGAGCTCCAAAATGAGTGACAGGCTCTCATAAAACTCAAGCATGTAATTATCATTTGCCTCTCTAAAAGATAATACTTCCACCAACCTGGTGAAATAATATATAGCTATCAAAAACAATTTATGACCATCACTATATGATGGATGAATCATGCCAACGAATTCCAAACCCCATTGCATGAATGGTTGTTCAACCTGAATTGGCTTTAATGGCATAGCTCTTAGTCTCTATTTTCCTAAAATGATTGCATATTTTAAACAATTTTTAACCCATACATGTGCATCAATATATAAAATAAAACAAAACTATCAATATCTAATAATTTTTTAAGATATATTCTTGGTTTCAAAATGACCTCCAGACGGACTATCATGAAATTGTTCAAAAAGTTTGTCAAATTGACTAGTTTCTACACACCTTAAAAGCATACCTCCAATGTCCTTTTTGAAAAGCACTCCATCAATCAAGATATAGGGCACTAGTTTTAGCCTAAAGTGTATTATTTTTATGCACTCAAACCCCTTGTACATTCTACAATTTAAATAAACCAAGCAATATTTTGTATCCATCTTATAGGATGTGTACCTTCAGCTTGATGTTGAGTGTCTTGAATTGCCATAATTGTTTCTTTCTCTTCTTTTACATTTTCTACAAGATGTTAACATAATCCTCTGTCTCAAAAAAACTTTGTAATTTTTGTTTCAATGTTTTATTCCATGCATTTAGTAACCCATCCAACCCTCTTTTCACTCAAGTCTCTATTGAAAATGAAGTCCTTCACACTTGGATGAGCAACCATTAGTATAATTATGTTATTTGAAACCAAATGTCTAAATTTTTTTGGACCTCTTATTATAGCTATAAAATTATTTTCTATGAAATAATATCTCTCTTCATAATCTTTTAAAGCTTTACTAAAGAAAGCAATGGGCTGTTTCAAACCTTCATCATTTTGTTGCATAAGCATGGCTGAGATAGTGTTGGAAGTAGAGAAAGCATAAAATAATAAATCCTTACTAAAATATGGATTGAGAAAAGTATGAGCTTGTTTGATTGACTCCTTTATGGCTTCAAAAATTATTTTACCTTCCTTACTCCAAGTGAACTCTTGGTGTTTCTTAAGCATTTGAGTAAGTGGCTTTGCTAGTTCTGCAAAACTAGGAATGAATCTTCTAATAAAATTTATCATACCCAAGAAGCTTTACAATCCTTTTTTGTGTTTAGGAAAATATAGAACAAGGATTGATTATATTTTTTTGGATAAATTTATATTCCATCTTTGGACACAACATGTCAAAGAAGTCTCCCTTCATGCACTAAAAAATACATTTCTTTGGATTCAAAGAAACTCCAAATTCTATACATATATAAAAAATAATTTTCAAATGAGTTAGATGATAATTAGGATTATTTGAATATAATATAATGTCATCTAGATATACCAAAACTATTTCATTCAAATACCATGAAAATCAACATCCATTGCCCTTTGAAAAGTAGCTCAATTATTGGAGAGTCCAAAAGGAATTTTATTGTAAGCAAAGGTACCCCACTTAGTAGTGAAAACAATTTTATATTGGTCTTCCTCCTTCACGAGTATTTGATTGTATCCTAAATACCCATCCAATAAATAAAATCTCTATGAACTTGAAACTCTCTACAAAATTTGATCCATAGAAGGAAGTGGATAATGATCTTTTAATGACACCTTATTTAAATGTATGAAATCTACACAAAGCCTTATCTCTCCATTATTTTTCCTTATAATTAAAAGATTTTTTACCCATGTTTAATGCTTAATAGGAGAAATAATACTTGCTTCAATCATATTTTTTATTCATTTCCTCATGAGAATTTCAACCTTGGGGTTGATTGGCCTTTGCCTGTGTCTTACCATTTTTGCATCCTTTTCCAATTCAATAGTATGATGTGATAATATGGGATCAAAACCTTTAAAATCATGGTAATATAAATATAAAACATTCATATACTCCTGACATAATGAAATTAAAGATACTCTCTTAGAATTTGAATTTACTTTACCCAACTTAAGTTGTTTACTTTCAGCTATGCTAATTGGCTCATAATGCTCTTTCTTGGAAGAAATACTCACCTTGTCTATCCTTAGCTAATCATATTAATTTAATATGTTATATAAATTCACCAAATATTTATGCATATTATTTTATTTTAATCTCATGATCTAATTTTCATATTGATCCTACATTTTGTCATAATTTCTTTGGCAAACTTCTGCCTCATTTTGTAAAAAATATGTTATTTGTTTATCAGAATCAAAAACATGACAACTCACATCATTATTTGGAATTGGAATTATTAATACCACTTTGATTTGAGTATGATTTTTACTATCCTTAATCTGATCTAGAATATCATATTATGCACCTATTACATCAAGTTTATCATCATGTTGATTTGCTCCTCTAGGAATGGAGTAAATGTCAAATGCAAGGAAATATTCCATGAGATCCCAAAATATATGTTTATATGATTTCAGAAGAGGATTATTATTTATAATTAAACCTTTTACTTGATGTACCTCTAAATCACTATCAATTTTTACCTGTAAGATCTTAATACCCCTCTTTCTAGCCCACTAAAGACCATAAATAAGAGCTTTATATTATATAGTATTGAAAGTAAAACTAAATTGAAATATAAAAGAAAAATAATAACTTTAATATTGTGGTGAAATGAACATAATTATAGTGCCACTACCATTATTTTTTCTATATACATCAAAAAATAGATTCCAAACTCCTTGGTCTCGTAATGAGCTAGTGAGACTAGGCAACAAGTCACCTTCTTTCTGCATGCAATAAAATCCAAAACAAACATATTCAATACTATTTTAGGAGTCATGTCCATGATTATAAATATCCCATTCATGAAGGAGAAGATCCAAAATACATTCAAGTGTCTTATAATGCTTTTGATCAATGGTGTTATCATCTTCTTCTGTAATACTACAATTCACATTTATCATATTTGGCATATATGGCTCAAGGTGAAATCTAGAAATAGGCTCTGATATAATAGTTACTTTGGTCCCATACCTGGTTATAAAAACCATTTATGACCAAATTTAAGAAGGATGACCTCCTATTTTGGTAGTAAAATCTCTTGATAGGCACAGTACAAAATATGGAGGCAAATCAACAACAATAACAACCTGTAAGATGGTGAAATTTGGGCAAGTAGCAAGTATAATTTTCAGATTTTTCAACACATCCAAAATTTTGGTAGGAGAACCATCTAGTTTTAAGAAACCTTTCTCATGGGGTTCATACTACAAACCTAACTTAGCAACTATTTATTTAGGCATAACAGATGTATTAGCCCCACTATCAATCATACAATTACGAACTAGACAATCTCCAATGATCATAGAAAGGTAAAATGGAGGAGGTTTAGTCAACTTTTGAGGCTTAATAGTTGAATTATAATTAATTACGATAGCACTTAATATTTATTTTTCTGGTGTCTTCTTAGAGATAGTGAACTTTGAAAGCTCTTCTCATAAGTATTCCTTTTATCTTGGGATTAGTTGAGTGTCCCACATCAAAATTGATACTTAAGTCTTCGTGATTTGATCCATGATACTAAGTGAAGAATTAGATATTTTTTACTATGATTTAGTATTATCTCATAAATTTTATGTAAATTGAGTAATGTAATGCCCTCTCACATTCTTATCTTTTGGATCTTGGAATCACTAGTTTGAACTCTTTTTGATGGAGCTCATGTGTAGTTGTCTCTTATTATGGTTGAGAAGAAGAAGGGATAGTATTTTCAGGTCCTAAACCTTCTCCAATTTCTCTTTTCTTAGATATAATATAAGTTTAAATTTTATTATAAAAACTAGATAAATCATGATTCTAATTTACAGCCAAATATTTAAAAGATTTCTCACCTTCCTAGAAATTGACAAATGTAGTTTCAGTAGGATATTTACCACTACCTTCTCCTCGATTATTTGAATATTATATTTTAGTGAATGAAAGAATGTATCAATAGGTTAGATAGGATTCCTTATTCTAAGAATATGTCTAGCTTTCAAAAGAAGGTTAACATAAACTTTGTTACACAAAATATTGATGAGAACTCTCACCAATTGGAGCCATTGCCATGTTGTTTGATTGATGCCATTGATTTTTCCATTGTCCTTCTTGAACATAATTGATTTGAGTTAGCACCATTTCTCTTGAATTTATTTGAAAATTAGGATTATATTGTCTTTATTGAAAATTATGCCCTTGACCTTACTGATTGGATTGATAAGATGGCCTATTAGGCTGAATATTTTTGTTAGTATTTTGATAAGGCCTATATGGTGGATCTTGTTGTCTCTCAATTACAACAATTTCTTTTTTGAGATTTAATAAGATTCTCTATCTGTCCTAATCTATCACTTTTCTCACCTTCTATTTGGTGAAACTTTGATGACTCTAGAATTGGAGCAATAGTTGGACCAAGAGAATGAACTTTTAGAAAAAGGGGCATTAGAGGCCTTGGAGATAACTTGCCTGCTTGTTAAGATAATTTTTAGCCTTAATTTATAATTCAAAATCTTGAGGTAAATTATTAACTCCCATATATTTAATTATTATAGCCACATCTAAATTAAGAGCCTTCAAATAATATAGAAAAGAATAATTGGGGGTAGGCTTGATCCCTGCTAGATTTATATCCCAAGTATTTTGGAATTTGTGATTGAAATCCACCATGAACGCATGATTGAATCTCTTAATTATCATAAGCTTATCAATAAGTGAAATATGATCACATTTATCTTTTAAATGTTTACACATAAGTACTCTAAATTCATCCCAATTGTTGATTGATGTAGGAATTAACCTTCTATACCACTGAAGTGATTTTCCTATAAAATAAGCTGCTAAAAACCTCATTGCTAAATTCTCCTATGTCACATGATGAATTGAATAAATATTAGTAATATCTACATTATGTTCTATAGGAATTGTTGAATTTTCTCTTGTATAATAAAGAAGAGCCTTTAGATCTGAAACTAGAATATCATCCCATGTAGTGATATTTAGAGGACTACCACCATTGAATGAAACAAAATCCTATCTTCTAGGAATAACCATCAGAGGAATAGGATTTATAAAAATGTTAGGCTAAACAATATTGTCTTGAATAATATGATTTTTTGCAATAGAAGGGATAATAGAGGGTGTAGGATTTGGATTTGACTAAGAAGTTCTCCTTTTCTTTGGTTGATAAGACAACTCAAAAAAATATACTTTTTTCCCTTTTACAACTGATCTTGTGAAAGCATTTGGTGGCATGAAAAAAATACAAATCTAAAAATGAAATCTAGAAATGAATAAAATACTTAGATACACAAATAAAAATTCAAAAATGTGAATAAATCTATCCCACTAGGCATGATAGAAACTATTGTTAACCTAGATTGCACCCTACTTGAAGATGTGCAAAGCACAACTTCTCTCTAGCTGATACAATATGAACTTCTCAGAAGGTGGGTTCCTTTGTGTTGAGAAGAACCTCTAGAGATGGTAGATTCCCTTATGATTTTTTATAATTAAGTTTGAAACTATGATTTTTGGGGTGAAAAGAGTAAGGGTAAACTTTGAAAGAAAATCTAAGGGGGGTGATACACCTAAATTGATTAGATCCTATAAAGTTACTGAAATCAATGCACTCATATAACCAAAATGCATATTAAATTTTGTCCCTAAGCAAAAATGTTTTAGAGGAAGGGTTGAAAACCTCTTCAAATGACCTATAAAAGGGTGAGATACAGAGAGATAAGTGAGGAAGGGACCTACAAAAGGAGAAAAAATATCTCTTATATGATGATGCACAATCAAATACACACTATGCTAGTATCAAAAATTAGATTTAGAAAAAAAAAACTCCTTATTGATCACTGTTCCAGCTTACAATTTCTTTTTCAAACTTCAGGCCTTTCTCTATGGATTGATTCAGCTAATAAATAAGCTTTGAAAAATAGTCTAAATTAGTCTAAGTGTAGTCCAAAAAGGGAAAAGGTTAGTCTTGGTTGGTTAACTCAAGACCTCACCTCTTTTACAATGCTTTGAATATTCAATAAAATTATTCTCCTTTACAAAAATATGCATGCTTATCCAATCTTTGGCATAAAATATAGATGATGGAACCAATTTCAGAAAATGATTCTTAAAATAAACAAAAAATCTCCAAGAAAACTCTAAACATGCATGACTAAGATGGCTTGGAAGTGGGTGAAGGAACTCAAGTTTGAACAATCAACTTCTCCTTTGCATGAAATGTTATGCAAAAAGCTAGTACATGAACTCCACATGAATTGCTAGAATTTTTGAAATGTTTGGATGCATGAGAAAAGCATGTGGCATGGTGAAATAATCAACAGTAGTTTTGACCAGCCCAATAACATGTTTGCATAGATAATAATCTATTTTTAACCTTTTATATTTACAACTTATAATTCTTGTGTTTGTATATTCTTTATCTTGCTTGTTTGTTGAGCTTTATAATCTTATACTTCTCTATTTATGATTTTTTAAATTATGTTTTTTCCTTGCTTATATAGACAAAAAATTTTACCTTTCCTTGTTCATTCTCTTGGATTTTCCTACATTTTTATTTGGTAATTTTCCCCTTATTTTTTCTACACAGTCAAATCCCTTAGAAATTCTTTGGGATTATTTCCTTTAGGTTTATTTGCATAGTCAATTTTTATTAGATATTTTCCCTATCTTGTGATTTATATCGAACTTATTTGTCTCATGATTTACATAAAAATTTTATCATGGATTCATCTTCCAAAAGAATTTTTTTGGATAAAATGTCTTAAAGAAATCTTTCAGACTTTTGTTTATCTCCTTTTCTCCTTCAGCTTTCTTGTGGGCTTTCATCTAATCTAAGACTTCCCTACCTACCTTTGGATATTTTTTATGTCTCATTTCTTTTAGAATTTTGTCTCTCAAATAAAATGTCTAAAACTTCACTATGTATACTCATCTTTTCATTTTCCAAAGGGAATTACTTCAGACAATTTGTCTGAAGGAACTCCTTTAGACTTTTGTCCAATTCCTTATTTGATTTTCCACTTTGTTCATTGGACTTTATTGTAAAGTAATTTTATTGAAGGGTACATACCCTTTAGGATTTTTGTAAAAGACCCTTAAAAATCATGAGATGAACATTCTTGAAGTGTAGGTGCCCTTTGGGTTTGTTACAAATGTGCCTTTCTTTCTCAAAGTAAGCCTTCCCAAAGGGCAAGTGCCCTTCAGGATTTTTGTCAATGATCCTTATAAACTTGAAGTGTACCTTCCCAAAGGGTAGATGCCCTTTGGGATTTTTAAAATTGTCTTCCAAAAGAATAAAAATGACCCTTTGATCTTTAAAATGAGATTTTTTGAAGGGCATGTGCCCTTCAAAATTATTTTCACTGACCCTTCTAAAGGGAATATACCCTTCAAAAAAAATAAAATGAATAATTCTTTTGAGAGGGAAGCTTGTTGGATATTTTGAAATGGCCTTTGAACTTTTTATAAAGTATACCCACCCTTTAGGATTTTTTAAATGATCCCTCATAAAGGGAACATGCCCTTCAAGATTTTTGAAAGATTCCTTTATAATTTTCCCACCAAATAATTACCCCTTTAAATTATTTTGGATTTATTGTCTGACACTTTCGATTTTCTTTCTCCCAATTTCTTTCAGACAGAAAGTTTGAAGGAAATCCACTCATTTCAAAAGGGCACATGGCACTGAAATTTATTCAAATGGTTATTTATGAAAGGTAGGTGTCCTTATTATTTTTTCTAAGTGTCATATTTCTTTGAGAAATGCCTGTAGGCTATTTGAAAAGTCCTTTGAAAACTAGGTGACCATTTTCTTTCCTTCAGACAAAAAGTTTGAAGGAAATAAACCTTTGTAAATGACCACTGTGATGTTCTTTAGGACTCTTTACAAATTCCTTTGGAAAATATTTCCCTTTGATAAAATTGTCCATTTCTTAACCCAAAATAATTCTTTCTTTTTCAAGTGAACCTATAGGAATATAGTTTTATAACTATATATGATATCTCAAAAAGGAGATATGGCCTTTGAACTTTTTTAGGTGTCCTACCTTTCAAAAAACTATATGATCTATATGGTGGCTATAGGTCTTCACCCAATTGTTATTAATACCTTTTATATAATTACATTCATGCTTTTAGACCATAGATTAACTAGCTAAAAAGAAGATTAGATCATTGTAGGAAAGTTTAAAATAATAGGGGTAATAACTTGGCTTTGACAAGCCAAATTAATAATAGTTACTCCCACTAAACCATCAAGTTAAAATGAGTTCATATTAGGATATCACCATATTTAGTCAAAGCCTTTCATTAGATAGGATCCCAAGCAAACCACTAATGCTATTCTAAATTATCTCATCTCGACCTTGTTTGGATGAATGTGGGTCCTAGAGAGAAGCTAGTCTTTTCTTTAAACTAGACCTTGAAATCAAGTAATGGTACCAAATTTGCAAAGCCAAATCCATTCCTATCCCACCCTGGTTCTAATAGAATCTTGAAAACCTCTTGAATATCAATCTAATCCCATTCTAGCTAGTATTATACCTAACCAAAATCCTAAAGACCTTCTTACTTTAGATGTTATAGGTTAGAAAATAATAAACATGTCTTAACTAAATTAACTTCCCACACACTCTCTCATTACTTCCCATTTCTCATATTCTAATTTAAATAATATTTTAGCTTAAAAAACACCACCCATGGTGGCCCCAAACTACATACCTAGTGGTATGCCACCAACATATGTTCCACTTATGTAAACACTAATTGGTGCACATATTTCAAATTCTTTACTTATATATTACCATGTATTTGAAATCATTCTCTACCAAATAAATATTTTCTATAAAATTATCACTTTCCTACTCAAGTAATAACTTTCATCCCTAGTTTTTACAAGGCCACGTCTTATATGACTCCACCCCATGCATATCTTGATATTTCTCTTACAAACTTCAATGAAATAGAGGAATATTTTAAATACCTCAAGTAATCAATTGATAATTATATTTGAACATTCCTCCTACTATTACCATTACCTAAAATACATAAATTAGAGGTGGAAGAGGACCCAAGAGTGCATGTTAAGGACTAAATTTCTTAAATTATATATTTATTACCTTATGATAGAGTGGTGGTCAAAATATTCCATAAAACTTTTGACGAAATTGTTCTAGGATGGTATTAACACCTCTTTAAGGCTTCAATCCAATAATTTTTAAAATAATGAAAAAATTAACTAAACCGTTTAATATGAAAAAAAGAATTCAAGCTGGCATAAGTAAGTTTTTGCATATTTATCAAAAATCCAATGAGTATATTACCCACTTCATTATGAGGAGGTGGAAAGTAATATATTCCTCTACCAGTGTCCTATATATGGATCATAGAGATTTATGTGACCTTTTCATATTCCCTATTTTCAATGTAAATAAAATGGACGTAAATGTCACACAAATCTCTTTGACCCATATGTATGGAATTGATAGAAGAATAGAGTGTTTGTCTCCACTTTGTAATGAAGTGGGAAAAAAACTCATTAGAATCTTATTAAATATGTAAAAACTTCCATATGTTAGTTTATGACCTTGATTATTCAAATTATTATAGTCAATTTTGTTAAAACCTCCACTATTATTGTAAGTGGAAAAATTCACCCATTTGACTTGAAGGATCTACAAACATTATCTATTCTTTGATTTTTTTAATTATTGATTTAACCTTTTTGGGTTTTACATATGTAAAACCTAGGGTAGATTAAAGGGTTGAGTTATCTAAATTAGTGAAATAATATGCAATAAATAACCATAATTTGTTACAAAATTTGACTTGTTTTGAATTTCTAAAAATAGTAATAAATATGTGCAAATATATACTTATATGGAAAGCAAGTATCGCATAAGATTTGGATGTTGCAAACTAGGTTATAGACAGATGTGACTATGATCAACAAGGTCCATGAGTCTAATTCTTCATTAGGTAGTAACACCCTACTTGGGAAGTAGCCCCATGTGGTTTTAATGTCCTAAAAGTTACACTAGTGTCCTATTTATAGAATTTTTCTTATTTACTAGGAGAACCTATACCTATTTATATGGTTTTTATTCTTATGTGCATGAAATATAGAAGTCTATATTATACTTGAAATATCTGATTTGTTATGGAAACCCTAATCCTCCTTAAAAGTATGGCATGAGATTAAAATGTGTGCTCAATAGTAGGATAGGTTGGAAATCCTCAACACCCAGATATAAATAGAGTTTCATACTTACCAATACTCGAATGAGGGATCAAGACTGATGTAGTTCTCCCACCTAGTGTTTGGTGCAAGTGCAAGTGAATGCTAGATTTATAGTGGTATTGAATGCCCTGAGTGTGCTTGAGATTGAAAATATTTGAAATTTGGGCTTAGGGAAGCCATAGATAGTAGTATGAAAAATTAGGATAGAATATGGGTTAATAACCTTCATTTTTCTCAACTTGTTTATTATTTGAATATGATTTTTTTCATCTATTTTACATATAGTGGATAACGGTCTAATAGTATTATATTTATAGTGATTTGTAGCTCGTGAATATAATAAAATGTGGTTAAGATGACCTTAATAGGGTAATTAATTTAAAAATATATCTATTCAAGATATTTAGGGAAAGGTACACTAACACCAATTTGGGGACACTAGCACCATGTGGCTCTAGTGTCCTTAATGTGGTGCTAGTGTCCACCTGGTAGGCTATTAGATACAATGTGTTGCAATCTAGGAATTTAGTTTTAGGACTATAATTGAGATAAACATATATGTTTTGGATTTACACAATGGATGGAAATGCGTGATAAAGGATCTAGGATAGGTCTAGATCTAAGCTATGAATAGGTTGTCTCAAACAATACTCTTGGCATCCAAATACAACTTTTAGGTGATTAAATTCACCCCTCTACCTTATTTTATAAATGAAACAAAGTGAAATGACTAGTATAAAGAAAAAATAAGCATACTTGGACTTGCCTAGGAAGTAAAGCCTGCATAGTTGAGTCTTTGTCTGTGAAGCTAGGTTTGCATATGTGAGATATGGTCCAATGCAATGACCTGAAATGAAAAGAGAAAAAATTAGTCATTAAGAGATTATAATAAATAATATAATGAATAAATTATTTAATTAAGGATGAGAAAATTGATAATAAAGATAAAATGAATAAATACACCTTCTTGCGTATGCGAACCAATATATGAACTTGGTCATAATTTATGTGTTTACATGTACATAGTGATCAAATTATTAAATAACATGGAATAAGATGATATATTTGTGATTCCTCATATGTGGGTGACTCAATAACTCAATTTAGTTTTGACTCTATCATTAACCACCCCTACTTGGTAGATCATGACCTGTGAATAGCTTGGATAAGATTGTGAATTGTCTAACCCTCTCATGTGGATGGCTTAAGAACTCAATAAAGCTATGACTCCATCATTTCCCACCCATGTGAATTAGATGCATCTAAAAATAATTTTTTTAAAATGCTATATGTATCTAATTGGGTATATTCAACTATGTATGTTAGCTTCACAACCACTCAGGTACAATAAGTACCTATAGACCACTGAATAATTCCAACCACTATAGATGGAATAAGGATTGAAATTGGTAAAAATATGGAATATGATATCAATTGTATATAACATAGAGAATGAAATTGAGTTTATCATTCCATTTGATCAACTTGTGTGTAACTAAGCATCTAAAAACTATATTTCATGCACATGTCCCTAATTTAATATCTAAGTATACTAATTCTAGATTGATTATGTAATAATTATATATGTGTATCTAAATTGAATGCGGGAATGATCATGTTGTGTATGATACACCCAATCTAAGTAAATAGTATGAATCTAATCTAAAATGAGTGTATCTAAGGAAAATATAAACATAACTATTAAACCTATGATTCTATCCATGTAAATATATATTCTAGATAATCTAGACTACCCCAAAGTTGGTGCTACTAGATAGTAGCACCATATAGTGGACATTAGTGCCATATAACACTACTGTGCTAATATAAGTGCTAATGTTTGTCTAGTCTTAAATCTGGGTGACTAAACTACTTTTTGATTCCCTATGTTTTCTTATTTTTGATTTTATAAAATTGAGCTTATGTTCTGAAAATGATCTATTAATAGAATTGTATGATATTGATCTCTATGACAAACCCCTATGAATCTCCCTTATTTTACGGGTAGTTTTTGACTTGTGTAAGAGTTATCCTCAAAATAAAATATATATGCAAAATGTGTTATCTGAGACATTTATGATAACTTCATGATATTCATTTACAATGTGTAAAGATAACATCAAAATGTAAAAGAATCTAAGCATAAGTAGAAATGATTAATATCAAGATATATGAATGTGTAAACTTAAATGTATAGAATGTAAGGATTAAATCTGGTAGTATAAATTATGTATGATATTCCCCCAAGTAGATGGATGTATCAAATTACTAAATCTAGATCAGTGTATATGCCCCTAGTAGGTAGATGATAGTAAGTTTGGATAAATGTGGTGGAATGGAGTCTTGTATGTAATCTATAAGCACTCAAAAAGAACAAGTGAAACATATGTGTATGATAAAATTGACTATACTAAAATGGAAATCATATGTAATATATGGATAGTATAAGAAATGTAAACATAGAAATGCATACAGTCTATAAATTTTGTGTTTTCTCAGTAATATTTGAATGTTTTTATGTTTTAACATGTTATATTGTTTTGGCATTTTCAAAATATTATATATATATATATATATATATATATATATATAAGCAAATGAAAATAAAATATGTACAAGGAGAAAGAGATAAGAAGGTATGTACAAGAGGGTAGGAACCATACTAACCAATGAGTTTCATATATATATATATATATATATATATATATATATATATATATAAGCAAATGAAAATAAAATATGTACAAGGAGAAAGAGATAAGAAGGTATGTACAAGAGGGTAGGAACAATACTAACTAATGAGTTTCATAAGAGAATCACTATCACTATGGCCTACATCAAAAATAGGAATGATAATATTTTGGGAAGTGTGAATGATATGTTGTAGTTGCAAGTTGTTTCAGTAGGAATCTAAGTACTATTCTTCATAGAATTCATAATAACCTAGGATTCTATAGGGACTTGCCTCATACTATGGATTTCACCTTTATGAATTATGCTTTGGCATATTAATTATGATTTTTTCCATGGGAACTATGCTTATTGTAGACATGCAATGTTATGGAGGTTCTTCTACTAGAGAATCTATTTTGAGCATTCTTTTTTATGTAGCATGATTTTGAATTTGCAACTTAATATCTTTCTCTTTCTTTAACATTTATTGTGTATCTAAGTGTTTTGCCTTGATAAACTATGTTTGTGACTAATGTATCTTAGGATGTTCAATAAATCCCAAACCCTATTGGCTAATATTATCAACTGATAGAATAGGAGAAGTGATGCCTTGGGCATGTTTACTCAAACCTTGACCATTATAATAAAACTATTATGAGTATTTATGACAAAAATTATACCATATTGGACATTGAGCCTCAATTTGGAGAGGTAGAGTTTCTTGATTTATCTATGATTATTTTACTATTTATTTATTTAATTGTTTTGTTTGAACCTTTTATTGTTCTAATTTATGCTTGGGTAACCATTTTTTTACTATTTTTTAATTGGACCCTTTTTATATTTGTATATATGCCATTGTATGTTGTTTTTATGAAATGTCACTATGGAAATCATCTATATCCATTATCTATTATATTTTTATTTTCAATTCTAATCACAAATAAATGTGGTGCCCATACATTTTATGGTATACATAAAAATATTTGAATCTCCTCATTGGGTGAAGAAGAGGTAAGTTGATTAACTTCAATTTAATAATGTCCCTTAGTATCTCACTAGCTCTCTTATTTGATATTTGATTTTTTTTTGAATCACTAGTTGTAGATGTATTTTGTTGTGATTTATGATTTATATATTTAAAAAAAAAATCCACAAATTGACTAGGGGAAGATGCATATACATGACTTACACTATCTTGCCCTAGAGGCCTTTATCTTGTAAATTGATTTTCCATTATTTTAATATTTTCATTTGATAGTTTAAAATAGTTTTGTAAACCTATAATTATTTTTATCATACTAATAATTTGATAACATAGATTCTGACAAGTGCAATCCCTAGTTGTGGTTGATTGAACAAGTAAGCACACACCCTATAGAGAAGAGGTGTGAATAGGCTATGTATGGAGATTAGTGACATTGGTATAGGATACTTCATCTTGAGGATGGGTGATAACATAGACTTGGTTAGAGGTAAATAATATATCACCATCATATAGGTGAGGAGTTAAAGGAAATTATTTCTTGTGTATAAGATATGACATTTAAACTTGAAACATAGCTATTAGCTTATGTGATAAATCCTCTGTGTAAGGGTTAAATTGTTTATGGAATTATACATAGGAAAAATATAACATGCTATGGTGTATGACATATTTAAATTGATATAAATCCTCATTTATACATGTGTTTATGTTTTTTGTGATTTCATTATTAATTAAAGGGAACAAGCATGCAAATGAAAGTATAAAACTTTAAAAAAAAAATTGATTAATTTATTAAATCACTATGATCATGATTATATGAAATACAAATCAAAAGATATATGTATCTAAAATATAGATTATAAAAATGTAAACCCTATTTTTATCTAGGGCTAGGGTTTTGTTGAATTAGTTTGGCTTTACAAAGATTTAAAATGTATTTACATAAATTAAACCCTAATGTGAGATTTAATTTAAAAATCTAGGTTAAGCCAAAAAATCATATTAATAAAAGCTTGGAATCCTAATTTAGTACACACAAATTTGGAGAATGTACATTAGGTTTTTGTGCAATATTCAAAGTAAGTTGGGTTCACAAAATGATTTAACCCTTTTTGTTTTTACCTATGTAAAACCTATGTTAGATTAAAGGGTTGAGATATTTAAAGCAGTGAAATAATATTCAATAAATGACCACTAATTTGTTACATAAATTATCTTGATTTGAATTTATAAAAATAGCAATAAATATGTACAAAATAGACTTATCTTGAAAATAACTATCACTAAAGATCTAGGCACTAAATATATAAGGACTGAGTGTCCTCAACAGGGTCCGTATGTTTGATTCTTCACTAGACAATAGCTCCCCACTTGGAGAGTAGAAATATATTGTTGTATTGTCCTAAAAATGATTCTACTGTTCTCTTTGTAAGACTATTCCTATTTTATAGGAATACATGTGCCTATTTTTGTAGGTTCTATTCTTTTGCACAATAAATTTAGAACTCTATATTATTCTTTCAATATTTGATTTATTATTTAACCCTAATCCTCCTTGTAAGTATGACATGATCTGAAAATGTGTGTTCATTATTATTATAGGCTATATATATTCAACTCCCCACTATGAAGAGAGTTTCCTACATGCCAATACTCTGAAGAGGGATCAATCCTAATGTAGTTTTCCCACCTAGTGCTTGGTGCAAATGCAAGTGAATGTTAAAATGATCATGGTATTGAATGTATTGAGTGTGATTAATATTAAAAATATCTTAAATGTATGCTTAGGTTAAATTAAAATGGTAGTAAGTAGGAAAAAATAGGGATTAATAATCTTGATTTTGCTCAACTTTTTTCTTATTTGAATAAGCATTTTGCATGTATTTTCCATCTAGTGGATATAGGTTTAATAGTCTTGTATTTATAGTGTTCCATAGCTTGTGAAGATAATAAAATGTTCTTATTCTAACCTTAGGATGGGAATACATTTGAAAATATAACCATTAGGGAGAGTTAGGGCAAGGAACACTAGTGCCAAATTGGGAACACTAGCACCATGTGGCTCTAGTGTCCTTAATATGGTGTTAGTGTCTATTTGGGAGGTTATTGGGCAAAATGGGTCAGAATATGGGAATGTAGTCTAAGGACTATCTTTTAGCTTAATGGATATGTTTATGGTTTGCATAATGGTTAGAAAATGTGATAAAGGATCTAGGATAGGTCTAGGGCTAAGCTATGAATATGTTATCTCAAGAAACACTCTTATCACACAAATGCCACTTTTAGGTGATTACAATTATATATATATATATATATATATATATATATATATATATATATATATATATATATATATATATATATATATATATATATATATATATATATATATATATATTTTACTCATCAAGCATACAATCAATGAAGGATAGGATATACTAAAAAATAATTCATAAATCAAATAATAATCTAATCTTGCAATTTTATATTTTAGTCTTGGATTGTACAAATTGGTTGTTATGAGGATATATCATCACTTACATTATTTTTGAATTCATAAAATAAGAACAATACCATGTTTTAACAAATTAAAAAATCATATTTCTACACTGAAATATTTTAATAAATGGAATGATTATTCCATATTTTATTTGGTCTTTTGAATAGTAGTAATTGTTATTTAAAAATAAAAATAATTGGTTAATATGAGTAAAAGACATGAAAATATAAACCTAATAAGAGTGACATACATGGATGACCTACTAATCAAATTATCTACCAAAGCCAAGATGAAGATTATGAAAACCTTTTATAAATAGCTAGAGTTGTAATAAGTTATGCATTAGAATGGTAACTCTTATAGCTATAAATTTTTTTATTTGAGGTAATAATTATTAGTGAGGTTGGAATTATATTGTATCATTTAAAATAATTAATCTCTAAATCCACATAAAATTATATTGAATAATGTAAATTATTCAAAATTTATACAACTGTCTTATTTATAGTTGTTTACCTTAATCACTATAAAATTTAGATCCTAGATAAGGGTGTTGGTAGACAAATATTGTTAATGGATTTAATATAATATAACTTAAGACAATAATTAATATTTATTAATGATATGAGATGATTTATGTTATAAATTAAGTGAATTTAAATAATGAATACATTTTATAATTTAGGTTTAAAAGTTGTGACCATAATAGGTAAGGAACATGAACCATAGTCATGATTTTACATATTTTAAATAAGATTTATGATAAGTAATTCACATTACATTTAGGGTTAAACCCTACTTATATATGCCACTAATTATATGGTCAAGGCATATTTATAATTTTAACTCTCATCCTATGTTTTATGGGAATGATATAAATATATCTATAATTGTATAAAAATCATGTGAAGGAATACTCTTATCGTATAATCACCTCCTAAAAAACCACTTATCATAAGTTTACTTGTGACTATTTTATTGATTTAAATAAAATATTGATAAATATATCTTGCTTATGGAGAGAACCATATAATGTTTTACATTCTAGACCTTTAAGGTATGGAAAACCTAAACATAGAGTGGTGTTATAGATGTGACTTTATATTATATTCTACTTAAAAAAACCATATAACATGTATGTATAATAATATATGGTTATAGGTAAACCTTTGTGTGATTTTATAAGCATCATGTCACACTTAGTAATTAAATCGAGTTTAAAGCTAAATATAGTCTCCTATAGTTTTGTTATTAACTAAAAATAATCAAAATTATCATTATTCATTATAATTATATATATATATATATATATATATATATATATATATATATATATATATATATATCTCATAACTATGTATCAAAAATAAATTAGGATTAAAAATTTGATGCTTAAGTATGTTACTTTTAAAAACATGGATGTATGTTTTATTACGTGGAATTTTAGGTTTGTTTTAAACATTGAACCTATTACACCTTATGTGGGTGGTATTATGAATCTTATAATGGTAATCTATGATAATATATATCATAATTTGTATGGGAAACTTAGGAGATATGTTATCTCTCATGTACCTTACTTTGGTTGGTAATTTTATTTAATTTTAGGTTCTGGAAAACCTTACAATTTTGTTGATAAATAACCCAAGGATAAAATTATTTAAATATTCATGATGTTGTAAGTTGAAAAATGAAACTTCTTGTGTCCTCATGTGAGATCATTATAAATCAATGTTTCAAGAACAATATGCATGCACATCCTCATGGAAGAATAATAAACTAAATGAGAATCTTTGAGTAAAAATAATAAGGACTCCTTCCTTAAATAAATAATGAGACATGCATGTACTAATAGTAGGAAGTTGGCTTCTATAAAAATACAAACTCATGCAGAGAATATTTTTAAAAATAGCTTAAAAATGGTATATATTCTTAAGTTGATTTATAATAGGCCTCCAAGATTTACCGATGCCTAATTTATTGTCCTTGTTTAGATTAATTAGAATTTTTTATATCTCAATTATTTCTTAAAATTTTATTTTCCAATAATATTTCTCCTTCATATAAACTTATTTTGGTCTATAAATATATGGTGTTTAGTGAGAAGTGATGGTTTTACAAGAGTAAAGTTATTAACCCATGAATAATCAATGTCTCAAGTATGATATTTGATTCTTGTTTGGAGAGATATACTTTTTTCCACCACATAAGGTACTCCATAAGAGTATGGAATCATGTAAACACATTTACATGTTATGAGGTCTAAATAATCTATGTAAAAACCCAAAGATGAGTGAAGGGTGTCTAGGTTTGAAAGTTATTCTTATCCCAACCTTTTTCACAATTCTTTCCATATTTTATGAAATTTCATTAATATATGGAATCATGGTCATTGGAATTTCTAAAACCAAATTATTATCTCTCTAAATATAATTTATTATTCATGAAATGTCTTATTAATCTCACATATATTTTATCCATTCTCCATTAGATATTTAGTGAGGTAATATTTTTCTTATTTTAGGTTCTCTACATTTGAGATTTTTAGAGCTATAGATTCTAAAGAGTAAAGCTCTGCAATGTTTTGACAAAGATTATGGAAAAAAATTTATTGTAGTTATAGATCTATATGGCCATTTTTAAAATAAAATTCATGAGATAAAACTATGTCTGGTATTTTTGAGAAAAGTACATTAAGGAAAGTTTTTTTTTTCTTTAGTTTTTTTTTTTTTTTTACATTATGAATTATCTTTGGTTTGATATTCCATTTAAATGGTCAATAAATGTATCAAATTAATCATTACCATGTGACCAATTTTCATTGGTGTCTTAAAAAAAATGTCCCTTAAGATTATTGGAAAATAAAATTAGGGAAATAAATGAGTTAGAAAAAACATCAATTAATTTAAACATGGACAATATATTGGTCATCTATGAATCTTGGAGGCCTATTAAAAATTAACTTAAGAATGCATGACATTTTTTTAGACTATTATTTTTGTAATACTATTGGTATGAGTTTTTATTTTTCTAGAGGATGAATTCCTCCAATTGGTGCATTCATGTCTCATTTTTTATTTAAGGAGGGAGTCTTTGTTATTATAAATAAAAGATTCACATTAAATTTCTTATTCTCCCATGATTTTGGTCATGCATATTGTGCCTAAAACAATTTTTTTTAAAAATTTAACTCACATGATGACACCATAAGTTTCATTATATAACCTACGGGATGTAGGTAAGATAATAATATACATTATATCCTTGGGATGTTGAGTTAAATTTAAAATTTGAATTAAATGATGGATATTGTTAAACTTACATAGGGAATGATGAATTTTTTAATAAAAATTAATGAATGTATTGTGGTGATGGACCTAATGTTTAGCTTGAATACATATTTAGATAAAAACATTACTAGAATAATTATTATTCATGAACCCTAGGTTAAAAATTAAGGGTTGAAATAAAGTATATTCACTATTTATTATTGAGTATCATTGTATGTTAAAAAAATAATATATTATGTTAAGTTAAAATCATAGTATAATACCTTCAAACTATTTTTTTTAACATCAGTCATATAAGTTAATCACTTATTGCATTGTGAACTCATTTTTTTGATATTGGAACGTATATGGGTAAATAACCACTAGTGCATGTTAATTTCAAATTGAGAAAATGAAGACCTACAAAAATAAACTTATGCTCAATCAATGGACATTTATTAAGAATTAATATTTATAGATGTTAAATTCATTAGAATAATTCTAATTCCTTTGGATCTTACAATACACACATAAATTAAACATCTTGTGTTCCATTCTCAATATACATATTATGACTATTAATTAGTTTTTTTTATTAGTAAAATATAAAATAGAGTGATTTTGGACCTTGGTTTACTCAACTCAATTATGAAGTTCATGTATGGTAAATGGAGAACCCTTGTTTTGAATTTAGTGTTTAAATCCTTTTTGAATTGGTACATTCCTAGAGAGATGTCATATTTATATAAATGAAATGGATTGATAAAATGATGGGATAGATTTAAAAATGTGTACTTAACATATAGACATGATAATTATAAATATATAATAGATATTTTGTCACAACCCTCACAAAACCTCTACACATAAGTGTTAGATATGACTAACAAATTATTATAGTTACTAAATATGGCTTATCACTAAAAGTGGGATCCATCTAGGTTTTCACCTATTATATGAATTGATACCAATATCATTACATATTAATAATGTCATATCATTTTATATTGCATTTATGTGGGTGATACATGTTAAATTATTTAATCCATAAGGATTATCTATTGTTATATCAAATTTATGCATGTAGTACCTTTTTGGAAGGGTAAGGACATTCTCAATATATGAAAGGTGTGCATAGGATCTGAAAGGATCTATCATTGGAGGAAAATCCCCATGATGATGTTTTCACTCTTTTCTTCTTCTATGGTATTTTCAAAATAGTGACAATATTCAAAGCTCAAGTGGATTTATTAATCAAGACTTATTCGTATATGAATATTTTAGATATATTACTATAGTTATTACATTGTTACTTATCAATGATCTTGTAAACGTTAATAGATTTTATACACTTATGAATATGATATTTATTATGGATTTTATATTACTTCAAAATTGAATTATTGGACTAATAGAATATGAAATCTAAATTTTCTTAACTATTACATAGACATTTTTGAATTTATACTTGTAAATGGAGGATACATGTGAATTTTAATTTATTAAATGTATAATATAATTTCAATATGAAAAAATGAATTTATAATGACAGAATAAAAATAATGGTTGACTATGAAACTAATTTTTTAGTGGATGAGAGATAAAAAAAGAATATGAATTGATTTATGGTATGATCTATGTTTTTTGATTATACAACTAATTTTGGATTTAATTATATCCAACATTTTCAATGATCATAGTGAGGAAACTTGTTGATAATGTGTGTTCGTTGTGAAAAGAAGATAATTTTTTATTTTATATAGTTTAGAAAAATAATGTATTTGTGTATATTTGGATAATTTTTATAGAAACCAAAATCAAAACCATTTTTCTAAGGAAAATCAAAAAATTTAGTTGTTTAGACACCAAGTAGAATTTTATCTTTACTTATGAATTTAAACATAATTAACATCATAATAGGAATTAAAATAAAATAATGTACCCAATTTTCAGAAATTATCCTTCAAATATGTTGTTTGATCTATAGTACATATTATAACTATGAGGAAATTGTTTTCCTCATGATTTTTGAAGTCTTCAACTAACTAATCCGTCAAGATGATGTGTTTTTAAGGGAGGAAGGATGTTACATAACAGTTTTCCTAGGACTAGATTTTGAAGGAACTTGCTTGTGATTAATGTTTTATGGCATGGTTAATAATGGGAATATTAATTATATTATTGATTATTATTGATGATTGATCTATATTTTATGAATTAGTTAAAATATTTTATCCTTATTATGTGTTTAATTAGTGAAATTATTTTTCATTGAGATAAATTAATGTTACACAACTATAGGGAATAATTTACATTATACATTATCATGTTTTTATATATTTTATCATATGGATTTGATATATTGACTTATATAAATAATTTTTTTAATTTTTTTATGATGCATATGTAACCCTTTGAGTTCAATGGAGATTATCACCAAAGTGAAGGAACTAAATGTAGATTATGGGAACTAGAGAGAGAATGTAGTAAAATAGCTTGCATGCATTCTAGTTACATTCTAGTCTACATGAAAATTTTATTTTATTCTATTTCTAAAACAAGTAATGACCACCTAAGGTGAAAAAATTACTTGTTATAATATGTTCGTGACTATTAAAATAAATGACTTAGGGATTACTAAAGTTCATAATAGTTAATAGAGAGATGTATGTAATTATTATCATGTTGAAAATATAGGATGCATTTTTCCTTGGATATTAATCAAATGCATGTAATTATTGTTGACTATCATCATAATCAAGATTTTAGTTATAGATACCTCTTTTAATAGGTCATTGGGTTGCAAAACAAATGGACCTATCTAAACTATCATAATAAATGATAAAGATCATTTAGGTATTATATGATTGTTTGACCATATCACCAAAAAAATCTAATATACTCAAGATATAATTATAACTCAGGGCCTATTAAGTGATTATTCGAAAGTGAAATGATTTTAATTATTTTAAATTACATATTAAATCATTTATAAATATTTAATATATTTTTAATTCAATGAGTTAATAAAATTAAGAAGAAAGTTTTTTTTTAACATGAATATTTTAGAGAAATAAGAAGGAAAACATAATGCATGAGCTCTAAGTTGTTGGGATAATTTTTTATCCTTATATTAGGCAATGCATTTAGCTCAACCCACATATGCATTTTGAATCTCTATGATAACAATCTTAATTCAACATTTTTGGTTAAGTTTCATAGTGTATGTAATAATTATTAAAATATGTATGATGTGAATTATTAATATATAAATATTATTTGTAGTAAGGAAAATGTATATCACCTCTTTCAACAAACCCTCTCCACAAAATGTTTTGATACTAATATTGATGGTGGATGGTGATTTAATTAACATTACATAATTATATTTCAGTCATTAAAAATTTGAATTTTTTTAAATTTAATTATACCACAATTATAATAGAACACTATCATCACATTTATCCTCAAAATCATTTTTTTGCTTCCTTACTTATCCATCAACTTCCCTAGCATTTAAGGTCATACTTGAATGGGAAAACATAATTAATTTTATCCAAATGGTGTGGTTAATGCATCTTGGTGTTACTTGTAATTAATATTTCTAAGATTTATAAATATCTTCCTGTAGTGACCATTAAATTTCTTAAAAACACAAATCTATGAGAGAAACCAAATATGGGTCCATTTCTTCACCCTAAATGGTATTTAGTATATTTTTAGGCCACAAAAATACCTTTATCATAGGAAATTAAATGATTAGATATAGGTTGTACCAATTATCATCAATAATAAATAACAAATAAATATGTTAAAAAATGAGGGCATTGGTAGGTGGATTACATAGAAGGAATACCTTTTGATTTGTTTTAGTTCATAGATTAAAATATTTATTTTATAGGAATCCAAATTTTAGCTAGCTCAGAAATGATTCCATGACCTCTTATACCCATTCTAGACTCAACATTCAAAACCTTTCTCATTTGATTTATAATATGTTCTAGTTCTATCTATTGGTTGGAAGACTGGTGAATTTTTATTTGTTTCCATTAATGAATATATCAATATGACAATATATTTTAGTTATTATCCATTATATATCATATAAAATCTAGTGTATTTTTGTTTTATTAAAAAAAATGGCATTGTAAATAAAACTCTAATTGATCACCCTTCATTTTATCATTGCTATTTTTATTCTATGTGTGACTGTAATTGAGTGTAGTTTAAAAAAAATATGGTCTTTAAATTCAAATAATTTATAGGGATTTTGGTTTTTTATTGTAATAGAGCATTACAATAGTATAGACTAGCCTAATCTTTTTTATTTATATGTATATGATAGTAGTTAATTTACTAATCACTTGAATCACACTTTATGCCTTTCTACTCCTTGTTTCAATCCATAGGAGCATAGACCTTGAGATAAATATGCTCTTTTCATGAAATATATTTGTTTGGCATGAGTAAATAGAGGTATTCCTATTGTAATCCAACGTTTTTTACTATTTGAAAGAGATTAAAATCATTCATGGCATAGTCAGGCATATTTTATCTCAAAGGCCTATAAAAATCACCTTTCATGAACCACTTTTCTTTGAAGCATTTTGTAAAATAGTGCATGGTTACTCATTCAGGATTTTTTTTCCAATAATCCACATGTATTGAGTTTATATAGTTTTATATTATGAAAATCAAAAATAAAACTTAAAAAAAATACCTAATCTTAGTTAGTGTTTGATTCAATTTTATACCCTATTCCAAGGTGCCCATTGTTAATGTGGGGTTGTTGACTTATGTCTAGGCATTTGGAGTTAAAATTTTGTAATTAATATTAATGGGTCAATAGGAGTAAAATGTATGAACATAAATATGTAATAGTTGTCCCATTTATCAATGACCTATTAATCAATTTAGTTACCAAAGACAAGATGCAAGTTATGAAAACCTTTCACAAATAGCTTGAGTTCTAATGAATTATGAACTAAAATGGTAACTCTTATGGCTATATAATAATATTTTTGTTTTGAGTTAAAAACAAGCTTAATATAATTGGATTAGAATATAAAATTATAATTAATTAAGATATAACACAATATAAGTATATATTGAATAATATAGATTATTCAAAAGTATATAAGTAACTTATTTATAGTTGTTTATCTTAATAAATGTAAAAATTATTGATTTACTAAAGTATTTGGTAGGCAAAGAATTATAATGGATGTTATATAACATAATTAAGTGAAATACTTAATATATATTAATGATCTAAGATTAAAGACATTGTTAAAAAGTAAGTGGATTGAAATAATGAATACATATTAAAACATAGGTCACAGTAAATCATAAGAACCATATTAAAACCTTTTATTATTTAAAAATCAAGTTTCAATAAGTAAATTAAAGTGATTACACACAAGTTAGACCAAAAATAATAGAAATAATTAAAAAACACCAATTTCTACACTAACAATGCATCATACATTATATTTAGCATACAAGAGAACACATTAATATTATACCTTTATATACCAATGAATTTCTTCTTTTTTATGTGTGGATTGTTATTAGATAGTGTTTGCTTAGTTAGAAACATGCAAACACTTAGATAACATATCCCCTTGGTTGATCAATGATTGGCTTGAGTAATGGATGTCTAAATTGTAAGGTTTGATATTTCAAATGGTAGAGTCTTTTTACACTATAATTATTGGAAATATAGGAGGGACCTCAAATTTATATATATTTGTACATGAAATGGACCATTAGATCTAATTTAGAATGGATGGACAAATCTTATTCAAACTCCTCATTAAATGAGAGGCATTTAGAATTAAATGGGAAGTGTTGAGAATGTAAGGCTTTATGTTTATGAATAATGGATTTATTTTCATCTTTTTTCCATGTCATTATAATATATTTATGTGATGAATTGATTTTGTTAATGGGTTGTTTTGACTAAATTGATTTTGTTGATTTTTTATATTCAAAATGTTATATTTTCCATAAATTTTTATTATTAACATTCATTAACCACCTATTATGATTAGTCCTACTTATTATTACATATTTTTATTTTTTGGGATTGGATAAGGTTCAAGTTAAATAGGATTAATTTATTAGGGGTGATGGCCAAATAATGACAAGTTAGGATAGGGATGTTGATGACAAAATTAGGGCTATGGAAGAATATGAGGACAAAATTAGGATTATGATATGCCAAGATTAGGGATGAAATGAGGACTAAATTATTATTTAGGGATAATAAATTAAATTAGGGTTTAGTTACATTAACATATAAATTATTATATTGGATGGCAATGAGAAACAATGGCATTGGGGTGGTGGAATTGGGATGTCTATATTTTTACCCTTTATGAAAAGGCATTACCACTGATTACAAGATGGAGTGATGTATTTTTTATGAATTTATAATAATAAATATTATTAAAAAAATATTTTCAAAGTGTTTCATGATGAAAATTATAATATGTGATTATCCCTTAATAAAGAATACATCGGTTATAATACATACATTAATTCATATTAAACAGATGATACTTGGTAGGATGTATATACTACTAGTGACATAAATGTTGCAATAAGTTCATTAAAAATATAAGAATAAAAATAATAGGTAGACCCATGTAGATGTTAAAATATAGTACACTAACACTATTTGAAAAAACACATGCACTATGAAGGACACTAGAACTATAACATATATGCATAAATTAAAATAGATATAATATAACTTGATAAAACACATATGTTATTGTATTCTACATAAATGTTGATGTTGATGCCTCTAAGTGTATCATAGGTGCTCTTGGTGTTGAATAACACTTCTCAATTTAGAATTCTAGGAATTCTTAGCATGATTAACAAGTTTTGGTAATCTATTTACTTGTGGTGAAATAAAGGTAGATAAATTTAACCTATTCCACAAATTTATATTACTTGGTGTTTGGGAGCCACCATGATCCTTGTGAATTTTGAAGTATATATGTTAATCTTAGTGAGTTATGTTCAAATTTATAAGCTAAAATCTAATCTATATCGATAGTTATAATGGGATCTAAACTAGAGTGATTTGGTTAGAAAAAGAAGCAAAAAGAAAAGGTAGGGTATAAAATATTTGTGTGATTCGTTGTATATGTCTCAAACATCATGACAAGGCTTAAATTTCAACCAAATATGCATTTCACTAGTATATGATGAAAAATAGCATAATCTCATATTTCACCATACACTAGGCAAACTTATAATGATAATATGAAATCATAAAAGTAAGAATTGGGTTTACTTTGAAGATTTGTTACCAAATTCAAATAGCATTAGTGCATATGAATATAAAACAAATGAAATGGAGCAAATTAAAGATCCTTCAACTAATCTAGTATAATCACAAATTAGTAACCCTGTATCAAAGATGTAAATTCAAAATTCATAAAATCCATTGAAATTCAAGATTTAGAACCAAAAATTGAGATAAATCCACACTAACAATTTAAAACAACAAATTTGGACAATATTTTAAGAATTCCTTGATTGTATTAATTTCTCAAAGTATGCAAATTTTTGCTCAAAAATCTATATTTAAAAAATGGAAATACCAACTTTTATAGAACTTCAAGGTAGTATACTGGTTAGTTACAAGATACAAATGTAAAAAGATAAGGATCACTATCATTATTTACAACTATAGAATATATTTATTTTCTAAATAGACTAACATAGAGGCAAATACGTTAACAAACTAGCATAAGCCTCTAAAAAATAATATTCCTCTTTTAAAATGCTAAAGTTTTTAAAAATGGAATATTATTCAATTGGTTGGCTAGCCCTATGCCTGAGAACTTGATTACTATTCTTGGAGGATGTTCATCTTCTTATGGTGTTTATCATTCACTAGCTCCAAGTCCATAACTGGTTTTAATATACACTTTTCCTATTTTTAAGTTAGATCATTCAATTCCCTATCATTTATGGCCATGGTTTCCTTAATGCTCTTAACCTCAGTTATATTTTCTCTTGCATTAAATGTCATGTTTGGGATCCTACTATTATCTACCGTAGATTGGCCTTAACCTTTATTTCTTATTTCTTGAGTTAGTAAAGTGGCCCTATGTTTGGATTCATCATCTTTCATGATGCCTACGATAGTGGGCTATCTAGGGTCAGTGAGCATTTTCCCAAATATTTTTTCAATCCTTTTTATTAGCTCCTTATCATCATTTAGAAGTCTCTCTAGATCCTTTGACCAAGCATACAAACTTTAGACTTTGTCAATAATAATTCCTAGAATTGCATTCAAATGTTCCAAACTAATTGTTTTGAACCTAGGGATCTAAATTTCAACCCATATTTTGATTAACCATGTTATTTTGTCCTTTAAAGATTTCCATTGGGATATTATACCCTTAGCCACTATATTATATTATGATAATGCACTCTACCTCAACTTCATTATTTTTAATACATCAAATATGTCATATAAAGTTTCATTAAGCATTTTAATCATTGCCTCTAGGATTGATAGCATCGCTTAGGTCTCTAAAATTTATTTTCCCTTCTCTAAATTATATACTCTTTGTTTCATACCCATAATGCCTTCTCTAACCTAAACTAAATGGGAATCATCTAGGATTTTTATGTCTTCCTTAGGGATGGGCAGTTCACCAGGCTATTTTCCCTAAATTAGAGTTAAGTATGAAAATAGATCAACCTCATAAAAGGTGAATTATTTAGTCCCGACCATGGCCTTTCTAGTTTTCACTCTTTATAATCCTTCTATCTTAGGATTGAATTATATAATTATATTTAGTTTTGTGTACTTTGGAGGCTCAAGAGCCTCCATTTAGGTGTTACTTGACAAGAGTCTCCATTTTATTATTATCTAACCTTGTAATGGTCACTATTTTTCTCTCTTCCGCTTCCTTCATCAAATCCATTATCCATGGCTTGATATCATCATGTACATAAATATTGATAGTTTAGGCCAAGGCCCATGAGTGGGATAATGAGGGGATCTTTTGCATTTTCCCATAGATGAACCAATCAGGGATGATTAGTCAATAAATGGGGTATTCATCATTGAATATGTTTATTTCACTCATAGGTTGAGTGAAAGTCAACTTGGGTTTATTTTTCCCAACTATGACTATTGATAATTTTTCCTTTATCTTCCTTAATGGTTTCAATAGGACTAGATCTAAGGTAGGCTCTTTCCCTTTTTCTTTATTAGCCTCCTCTATTTGGTTTTGTGTTCTTCATCATGCTCCTCCACTTCTTCAGACCCATATGCCTCAACAAGGACCTTGAGGGCATCTTCCACTATTTCATCAGGCTCTAGGGAAATCATGTCTAGGTATTCGATGGAGGATGTTGGTCCTTGAGGTGGGGTTGAGGATGAGGGTTCCTCACCAGGTCTTTATTCTAGATTTTCCTTGCTAAGATATTGTGTAATTTATGCTTGGGTTTGGTGTACTTCTATTTATGGTTGATATCGAGGGGGCCTTAAAGTTCTAGGTAACAAATAATACTATAAGGGCCTCATTATCCATATATATACAAGGGGTTTCTGATCAATAGCCAATCTATGATCAAGTCTAATGTTATGTTTCTAAATTCCAACCAATATTTCATTAAAATTGTTTGCTTTAATGTATAAGGTGTCATAGACACTAAGCTAGTGCTCATATATTAACTTGGGCAATTTATTAGATTTAAAATGTTTTGAGACCATGATAATAGGACCCCACTACTTCAGTGCATCAAGCTACAAGTTGAAAGACTCCCTATGCTTGGATTAAGTACTCACTTGATCCTAATTTTGTAGTATATTTCTACCAATGGTCATAGGAAAGGAATGGAGGAGGCCTTTCCTCTTCTCCTTACACACTATATCCATACCATGAATAAGTTGGTATGCAATTTACTAATATGCTAGCTTGATGGGAACATAGATAGAAAACTTTTAGGGTTGATTCAGAATCCATTTAATTTTGATTACTATATAATCAAGATACAACCAGATGTTTCCCATCATATCTACATATTTCTTGATTAGAGGGATAATCCTGGACATGGGGATCTTTATAACAGATTCTACTAAAGTGGGATAAAAACAATCATAAATGAATTGGTTGTTGTGTCTATATTTGAAAATGTGTAGTTTGAAATAATGGTGGGAGATTATGAATCTACCCTTAGGTGAAAAATTTTTGATATAAAGGATCTTGGTGGAGGCTAGCAAGGTATAGCAAATTTAGGAGATCATGAAGAATTATGTACTAGTCTTCTTCTTTATGGCCATTAATTGTCATTCTAGATATATGTTGATCATCTCTCCAATTTGGGGAGTGAGCTCTTTCTCTACCATGAAGTATATGTAGGACAACCAATTCTCACTAACATAATTGGTTGAATGGGCTCTAGATATTCTATTTAATAGATTCATAATAACCCTAACCCCCTCTCTAAATTAGGTAAATTAGATATATCTAATGGGGTCTTGGATCACATGGATCCCTTAGAAAAACCATGTCTTAAGGATGGTGTCTAAGTCATTTTTTCCAGTCCATTCCTTGATGGTTGGTAAGTCCACTTGGGGTTTCTAAAGTTTGTAGTAACTATTGAATGCTAATGGGGAAATGTATGTAATTCTCATAAAGGTCCTTTCATGAATGATTTAACCTTGATCAATTCAATAGTGTTTAAAAAGGGAGCAAGGATGTCAATATCGTGGATTACCGCAATTTTGGTGGCACCATGGTAGAGACTAGGCATTTTGTCTACAACTAGGTCATCGTATCTTTTGTTCACAGTGGCAATATTTTGTTCCTCCTCCATGATGGGTTGCATATCTTTAATAGTCCAAAATATTTTGGACCAATTCCTATTACCCATGTTATATGCTATATTGTCTAGGTATGTGTCTTTAAAGACCATCCCTTCATTATCTATAGATAAATACAACTCTATCTCATTCCTATATTATTGCATCTGAGCTTCCATGGCTTCCAAACTTGTAAATTTATCAATGTTGTGTTGTAAATGGTCTCTAGGTTGATTCTTTCATGATTAAATTACAATTAGACTCTTTTCATCTTGATTATGATCAATTTGATTTCAAATTATGGTATTTTATGAAATTTTAGGGCTATCCTTAAGCTTTAATGTCTATGGCTTATTTAGACTTAGGCTCACTCATGCTTCAGATTTGATTTTAACCTTTGCCTTTATACGGTTGCATTTTTTATACCACAATATTTTCATATTTGTCAATTTTTTCTTGCATGGTGCTTATTTGCCATATATTTGGCCACTTTCATAGTATTATTCATAAATACCTTCAAAGCACTAGCCATTGTTATTTAAAATTTATCTTTTGCTTCATGCTAGTAGATTATTGGCCAGTAGGCCATTGATCATGATCTAAGATCTCACAAGTCATTGGTCATGTTTACATCAAGTCCCATGGTTGTGCCACTCGACACCTTTGTGGGATTTATAATCTTTGTATCTTATGCCAATCCCATATTGAATGCACATTTTCCATGTGTTGAGCCCATTGGCTCTCGAATCTCAGTTGAATAGTTTTTGGTGATTTCATGTCATTAGATCATCTAGGCTTGATGAATTATGAGTCATTGATCCTACAAGATGCATAAAATTTAAATATTGCATGGTTATAGAAAGGAATTTAGGATAAAATATATTAAGCTAGGTTTATTTCATGTCAATAACATGCCATAGATTTAGGCTAAAATATCTTTTGCTAATTTTAAAAGCATGATATGGAATGACCCCTAGAATGATCTAAAACATACCCCTTTGTCTATGTAAAATATTTGAAGATATTAAATCTGATAGCCTCACAAACATCAGTGATGGCCTCATAGGTGCCAATTAATATTTACAAGAATGTCAAATTTAAGATCATGAATTTCCTTAGGTTTGGTGGGCTTAAAGTTGATGGTTTTGTAAATGTCAATGATGGCCTTATGGGCATCAAATGATGATCATGAGAACATCAATTTTAATCTTATTAATCTCCTACATTCCATATATCTTAGATTCAATTCACTATGTCTAATTGAGAACCATCCATTGAAGTGAAAACCATCTAATCAAGATTTGAGGTAGTACGCCATTGGTTTGGGGTTCTGTTAACATTAAGCTTTGTATGTGGGAGCACTACATGGTGGTTTTATAGGGCTTCTAAGCTTTGACCCTACTAACCCTAGGGAAGACTTGCATATAGTTGATCTTTGTTTGAGTCCCTAAGATGATGAAAATTTTCATCCACATAGGATTCCTTTAGCATTTGACATTTCAATGTTGTCCTCACCCCATTGGATCATTTTGGGTGAGGGGCTAGAAACCATTGATTTTAATCTAGATAATTATACATTATTGGTTCCCTCAAATAATTAAAATTGTGACCTTACTTTTATCATAAGATTTTATTTTATTAAAAAATACAAAGTGGCCTTAGGGTAAAACTAAGGCTTAAGCTCATATTTAATGAAAGGTACCCACTTAACCTCAAGCAATCTTATACTATTGGATCTTCAATTCCACTTAAGAATGGGCCTTTGATCATGATATTTGTGATGATGCAAGATTGGTCTGAATGGTGAAGGCTTTAGGATATTTTCGATTCCTTTTCTCTATCTGATCAAGAGGGGTGATGAAGTAAGATCTATTACATTTTTAAAAATCGAAAATGTCTAAGTTAGGACTCAGGATGAAATAAGAACTTAGGCTAAAGCATTAATACTATGGTCTCATTTGTATTGATAAATATGAATGAGGCCTTCAAACTAAGACATTAAGCTAAATAAGTAACTAAGAGGACCATGCTAGAAAACTTAAAAGGACCCTGCTAATACGAAAGTTAGACTTGGTTATAAATAAAGGAAACAAAAAGGGGGAAAATAGTGTAAAGGGACCAAGCATGATTTTAGGCTAGGGTTTGGGCATGTTGTGAAACATGACTAAGCCTTAGCATAAAATTAGGCTTAACTAAAAATTTAAAGTATTCCCCCCAAATGTGTTCCTACCAAATGTAAATTTGATCCAAGGGTTTATGTTAGGGTTTTTGAAGTAGAGCTTTTATAATATGAATCTAGGTTCATGTTTTCACACACCAAAGGCTAGTGAAAGTCTTAATAGAGTCAATCTATAAACTCTAAGAATGATCTATCAACAAAATCTTCATGAAACCTATAATTTTAAGACATGATGACCAATTATTAGCAATATTAGGCAAGCTCAGGGTAGAATTACAAGTAAATAAGCCATTCTTATCTAAGTGGATGATCTTCAAATTCTGATAATGATCTAATCATATATAGCTTTTACTATTAAGGTTAAAGGTATCTCAAGGGTCCCAATTTTAAAAAAAAATTAGGTATGTTGACCTCAAAAAATGGTAACTTCTAGGGGAATATAGCATAGAGACTCTAGTCTAGACAAATAACTAGGTCACTTATCCTACTTGATCAATGCCATTATCAAAATATGATCATGGTTGAAACAAACATTAAACATATATGATGGGGATCAAATATTAAAACATATCCATGATGTGTGTGTGCTTTTATTCCACTTATTATTTTCCATGGGATTGAAGGGACAAATTCTAGATTTCATGTCTTTAATCACTAACACTAACTTGGAGCATGTTTAGATATTCATGAAAAACCATGCTTCTAATTTAGGGAAGACTTGGGCATTGTTTTTTTACTAGAAAGGCATCCATAGCCCTATAGAGATGCCTTTGGATCCTCTCAATGCCTTTATCCACTTCCATCTAGGTGTCAATAGTCCCAGTATAGAGTACCAAAACCACCTATGCTTGAAAATATTTTGATTTTGCATTAAATTATTATTTTTAAATCTTTTATCATTTTACCAACATTGGGAACTAGGGTAGCTAGGTTTAATAATTTGGTGAAGTGTTTGATCTTCAAAAAATCACCTATGGATATAACCATTGTCCCAAGTAAGTATTTTTGTTAAGTGTAAGAACTACTATGCCTCAATAGATTAAGCTTTAATCCTACAAGTTCAAATCTTCTTAAAACCAAATTTTGGTCAAGACAATGTTTAAGATCTCATGCAACCGTTGGTTTCTTCCATTATTTTTTACCAATTTATTCAAAACAAAACATTAGGTTCACATTTTAAACCCATGGTCAGTATATGTATGAGGTTCATACGCACATTCCTTAACTTTGGAGTTTCAAGAAAAATAAATAAAATATGCATTAAGGGTTGTTTAAAAGGACTTATTGGAAGAAAATAGCAAGGTAAAAAAATCAAACACAAAATAAAAGTAGAAAAACATAAGAAAAAAGAGAAGCAAACAAATATGTATAAATAAGGGACAAGAAAGAAAGAACTAAAATAAACTAACTATTCTATCTACACCAAGTCTAACCATCTTATTGATTTCCTTCATGAAGACCTCAGGGGGAGTGGTAGAGAGGTAATTCTTGAGGTACTACCTATTAGTGGGTAGTGTGAACTCTATTGCTTGTATGGATTTAAGTTTAAAGGTGTTTTCTCCAAGCATATTTGCAATCTGAGAGGGGCCAATCCATAGAGGTGTGAACTTTTCATTCTTTTTAGTCTCAGATGCTTTATCCCAAAGGAGAACTCAATCCCTTTGTCTGAACACCTTGATATTTTATCTCTTGTCAAACCACCTCTTTATCATGGTTTGATGTCTATTAAAATTAGCAAAAGACTTTTCTCATACACCTTCGATCTAAACAATATCTAATGACCTTGTGTTTGCAAATTTTTGGTCTTCTTCTATGTACTCTAACATAAACTTGTAAGTTGGTAGCTTGAACATGATGGAAAATATAGGTTCCTAGTTATATACCAATAATAAAGGAGATGATTTAAGATCCTTCTTGACTCTTGTTATATCATCCCAAAGGGCATACTTGAGAAGCCTATGCGATATTCTAGATTTGTCTATAGAATACATCTTAATGGCTTTCATCATGTTCTTGTTTATTGATTTAGATACTCCATTGCCTTGAGGGTAATGGTTGGATGAGAACTTGAGGATTATACTATTTTCATATGCCCACTTTATCATCTCTATGGATGTGAATGCTCACCCATTGTCACATACCAAATAAACTGGAGTTCTAAATTTGGTGCATCTATTTTCCTCTAAGAAACTAATCACTTATTCAATCCTAAATTATTTGGTGGATACAACATTAGTATACCTTGTACAATAGTCAGTAGCTTTTATAACATACTTGTGACCTTTTTATGAGGTGAGGTTAATCATCCCAATAAATTCCCAACCCCATTGGGAAAAAAATTTATCAATCATTACTGGTTTTAAAGTCATTACTACCTTTTACTCCTTTGTGTTGAATATCTAGCATGAATGACATTCCCTTACATGCTTATGAGCATACTTGAAGATAGTGGGGCAATAGTAAATAGCCCTAAGAATCTTGTGAGCTACTATTCTCCCAGATGGATGCCCACTTCCCAACTTCTCATGGAAAGTGCTCATTATTTTAGTGGCTTCTTCCTTAGAGACACATCTTAGGTACACACTTTCAAAGTTTTTTTGGTACAAGATCCCATTATTGATTAGATAGTGGGTTACCGTGAGTCTCAAAGCTCTTCTCTACTCCTTGGTTAGCCCTATAGGATAAGTTCCATTAATTAATAAATGAATAATATAATCATACCGCTCATTAGATTTGAAGCTTTACGAATCAACTTGCATAATACTTAGCCTAGGGATGGTGTTAGAAATCATTTGGATAAAAACTTGACACCTTACCAATTTTATAGTATTTATTTATATGTCATACTATTGTATAATAGACATCCATTTACCTCTTAATTCTCCAAGTTCACATTGGCTTAGCATTAGTTTATTAGATGGATCTAGTAGAATAGAATACACCTTGTTCCTAAGAATGCAATGCCTAAAATTCTTGGCATATTTAACTAATGCAAAGGCTTGCCGATCAATCATGGGATAGTTTAACTCAATGTTATTCAAGTTGATACTCATAAAAGTAATTGGATGGTCAGATCCTTCTATTTTTTGAGTTAACACAACATCACTAATATGATCAGAGGAGAAAGAGTAGAGATAAAAGTCCTTTTAAAAGTTAGGACTTATCAAGACTAGAGCTTTACTACTTGCACTTTTGATGTCTTTAAAGGATTTATTGGATTCCTCTTTCCATGATACTTTGACATCCTTCTTTAGCATGTCATTCAATGGTTTGAAAATATTTGTAAAGTTAGAAATGATCTTTATTACAAAGTATATCTTACCAAAAAATGATTTGAATTCTTTTTTACTATTAAGAGGCTCTATCTTAGATATATCTTCTATTATTTCAAGGTATATAGAAATTCCATCCTTAGTGATGACATGGCCTAACAATTTACTTCAATAACACAAAAAATGCTTTAAGGGAGATTCAATACCTTCTGCACCTTTCGAATGCCTATTGTAGATGTATGAAATATTCTTCCTTATTCTTTAAAAAATAGTTATATCATCCATATAAATTATAATACACTTACCAATCAAGACTTAGAAGTCATGGTCCATGGCCCATTGAAACATGGATCCTGCGTTTATTAGTCCAAATGGCATTCTCTTGTAAACAAAGGTTCCCCACTTAATTTTGAAAGTTGTCTTCATTTTTTTCCTTGTTAACTAGCATTTTTTTGTATCCTAAAAAACATCAAAAAAAGACATCTTGGTTAAACCTGAAACAATTTGTATTACTTGGTCAAGAGAGGGAAGAGGATAATTATCCCTTTTAGATGCTTTATTCAAATTTATAAATTCAATACATAGTCTAATTTCACCATTCTTATTTTTTATTGGATCAAAATTGGCTAATTTGGTAGAGTGCTTGATGAGAAACGTAATTATAGCATTTAGTAATCTCTTGACTTGTTTGAATATCATGGGTTCTAAAATAGGGTTCATAGGCCTTTGTATCTGTCTAAAGGGTTTACAATTTTCTTTAAGAGGTATAGTGTTGATGATGTCTCTCAAATCAAATATATTCAATTCATCATAAGACCAAACTATGACATCCTTGTACTATGTTAATAGTTATTTGTCTCTCCTATTCTCAACATTAGTGCAAGATTTTCCAATGTTCACTAGCTAATGTTGATCTTGGGGGCCAAGATCAATAGCATTATAGTCTTTCCCACTTACTTTGGGAACCTTCAAAGTTGTAGAAAACTTATCTTGATCAAATATATTCTATAAGGAAATCATCCCCTTAAGGATATTGTTTTCAATTATTTTAATGACTTTACCATGAAAATTTCCTTCTTTAAATATGTTCTCATTAGACTAATCAATGATCAAAGATTTGAATTCTCATGAACTACTCATGACATTTAGGATTTTTTGGTCATCACAAAAGACTTCTAAATGGTTCACATTGTCTAGGATAGAAGGGTAAGGTATGAACTCAATAATAATTTTTGGTAGATCTTGCTTGGGCATGATATTAGCTATAGTTGAGGCAAGCTCATCAGCAACATTATTTTCATCCCTAGGGACTTAAACAATGTTAAAGGAATAAAAAAATTACACTAAATCCCATACTCTAAATTTATATCAATTGAGGTATGATAACTTGTATTTATACCTTATTATCACTTGGTTCACTACTCATTATGAGTCACCATATACTATTAGTTCCTTGACCTTGTCCTTAATAGTAAACTATAAGCCTGAAATGAGGGCCTCATACTCAGCAAGGTTATTGGTGCATGGGAATTGAAGTCTATAAGAAGCATGGAATTTCTCACCCATATGGTTAGTAAAAATAATTCCCACCCCAGATCAATATTTCCAGCTAGCCCCATCAAAATGTAGCTTCCATAACCTAAGCACAACATTATAAGCTTTAGTATCATAAACCTTGGTAGTTTTTAGGGTGAAAACCCTTAAATTTGAATCAATTATGTTGATCCTTTCATTGATGACATTATACTCAGTGATCATGTGTTTAATTTTTAGTTCCCTTTTAACTTTGATTTGGTTTGGGACTTCCTTCAAAGGTATCCATAGGTGTGAACAATTAGTAGACATATATCTATTCAGTGCCTTTATCAATTCTCTACTTAAAAGCAGTCCATATGCATCAGGGACATCCACCACTTGGATATCTATAAATTATTATACCCTTATCTCAAAATCAAATTTCATGTGGACATTTAATATTTCTCCAATTACCTTGATCCTAGATATATATAATTGGGTGAAAACCCTATTAGACATAATGGGGGTCAAACCAAGTTGTTTACAAACACTTGCAGGAATAATATTGGTAGAGGAACTAGAATCCATCAAATAATTATGTAATTTCTTTATTTACATCCTAACTATAAGTAAAAATGGTGGGGACTCTATTTTAGCTTTATACATAGTTGTATTTGCATTATCAGTCTAGGATATCTTGTTGGATTTCTTTGACAAAGACTCCAGTAATAGATATCTTTACTATGTGAATTATGTCAATTAATTGAAGGTGATGTTATCTTTGATTTTATTCATGTCCTCTAAAATGTTATAACCAATCCTAATAGAAGAATTAGAAGTATCAACACTAGGTTTATAAGTACTTTCCTTTGAAGGATCTAGACTATTGTCTCAAGCAGTATCTATAGGAGTACCAAAGTTGTTTGGAAGAGTAGAAGTAGTTAAAGGATACCTTTATTCTCTATTCCTTAGAGGATATGTCTTATTCAAGAAATATTATAAGTTATGGACTTATTCAGGAACATCATCTATGTCATTGTTTTCTTGGAAGGGGAAATCAAACATTTATACCATGAAGGTTTGATTACCAGGTTTGTATCTTGAAGTACCTACATCAATATATTTGTTAGGCACTATTTCAAAAGTCTCCAAATCTTCTTGAAATTCCACAAAAGATTTAAAAAATTCAATGCAATCAATCTCACCATGCTTAGTAGTATAATACACTCTGCAATAATTAGGTAAAGCAATGTTAGTAAGATTAATATACATACTCTTGTTTTCAAAAGAGGGTTCATTATTATTATTATTATTATTATTATTATTATTATTATTATTATTATTATTATTATTATTATTATTATTATTATTATTATTATTATTGTGAAATCTATCATTAATGAACATATTATTGGTTCAATTGGATCTTTGAAAAGAGAAGGTCCTACCAGCAGGCTCTCTATTATTACCAACTTGTTTTTGCAACTGGAGGAGGTTTGTTCTTAGTTTTTGGACCATTTTTAGAATGGAATCATTACCAATTTTAGGTGTCTCTAAGTTTAAAACTTGGTTATTATTGGTAATAGTGGTTGGTACAAAGGTCCTTTGATCATTTTCACCAAATCCATTGGTAACAGGGTGATTTGAGAACCCTAAATCTTCATTAAGAGCATCATGTTGTAGAGGTAATTGGTTTAGATTTGGGAGCTAGTTAAGAGTAGACATATTCTAGTTTTTATTTGGAAAGGAATTTAGGGTAGGCATATTTGGATTGACATTAGGAATAGAGTAGGCCATCTAACCTTATGGTTGCATTTGGTCATTTATGATCATAACTTTAGCATAAGCTAAAGCTAGTGTGCTTATTAGACCTAAAACTCTTTTGATGAACATTGAGGTCATGAGATCAAGGCTATATTTATAAATTTCCAAGGACAAGGATTGATCAAGTTTAAAAGGTTTAATGGTTATGTTGTACATATTTTGGAATCTTACATTGAAATATCTTATAGGTTCATTTGCATCCCTCCTCAGGGTGGTAAATTACTAGTACATGACATAATGGCTAATTATTTTGCTAAATTGGTCAATGAAGATGTTATTAAACTCATTCTAGAGGGTGATGCAATCATTAGTTAGTTTTAGGAACCATTCATATTAAACATATTTAAATGTAAAAGGGAACAACCTACATGATACATCCTCATGGGTTACATTCACCAATCTTAATGCAGCCTTAAATGATTTAACATATTCTTCTACTATCACAATACCACTAGAATAAAAGTTCATAAATAATTTTTTAGGATTAGAAGGGATATCATGAATTTCACCTTGTATGTTAATAGGATAACTTTGAAATCAAACCATACTTGGATGAAGGTTGAATGTAGGGGTAACTTGGAGTAGTAAAGTTGGCAAACACTTTGAATGTCTATGTCTACTTTTGTCTCATCTGGTTCTCCTATGGACTTCCAATCAAGTAGAGGATATATTATCTATTAATGTGATCTTTTATATATTTTGGGTAATTCCACCTTCAAAATTTGAGATCTTATTTGAAATATGGTGCATCAAACCAATATTTACAAATAAGAAGGATCAAATTTTTACACTAAGCTAATCTTGAAAATATTTATATAAATAACATTAAATGGCATCAAATTTCAAATAAGTTAGCTAAAATAAATTCCCAATTATGTAAATATGGCCTATCTTTACAAGTCTAATCTCAAATTAACCCAAATCTATGAAAGCTATACCAATCTTTGATCAAAACAAGCTATTCTAGCCTCAAATACTATTTATTCTAAGATCTTATACTATTTTAACATCAAAATTTTAAATAAATATGATATTTTTATAAAGGAAGCATCAATATGGGTTGAGACATATTAATATCAATGATATTTACACTTTTGAGTAAATAATTACCCAAAAGTGCAACGATAACACCAATCCTAGATCAAAGCATACTAAAACTAGCAAAGATTCAACAAATTCCTGGCCCTTCTTTTAGTGCCAGTGGAACTTGTCCTATTGATGCCTCTAAGTGTATCACAAGTTATCATAGTGTTTAATAACACTTCTCATTTTAGAATTATGGGAATTCTTAGCATGAGTAGTAGGTTTTGGTAATCTAGTTACCTATGCTAAAATAGAGGCGAAATGAATTAAACTGTTCCACAAATTTATATTACTTGGTGGTTGGGAACCACCATGGTTCTTGTGAATTTTAAATTATCTATGTTTATATTAGTGATTTGTGATCAAATTTCTAATCTAAAAGCTAATCTATATGAATAGTTATAATGGGATCTAAACTAGGGTGAACTAGTTAAAATAGAAGCAAAATGAAAGGTTAGGGTAGAAAAGAAGTGTGTGATTGATTGTATTTTTCTTAAACATCATGATAAGGTTAAAATTTTAACCAAATATTCCTTTAACTAGTATATGATGTAAAATAGCATAAGCTCAAATTTCACCATACACTAGGCAAACTTGTAAGGATAACGTGAAAGCATATAAGTAAGAACTAGATTTCATTTATAGATATGTTACAAAATTCAAATAACATTAACACATATAAATATATAACAAATGAAACAAATCAAATTCATGATCCTTCAACTAATCTATCGTAAACACAATTTAGCAACTTTATATCAAAGATGCAAGTTTAAAATTCACTAAATCCATTCAAATTCAATATTTGGAACCAATAATTGAGAGAAATCCACATTAATAATTGACAAAACAAAGTTGGACAATATTTTAAGAATTCCTTGTATATATTAATTGCTTAAAGTATACAAATTTTCATTCAAAATTCTCTCTCTTTATAAAATAGAAATATTGCTTATTATAAAAGGACAAGGTATTATACCATTTAATTACAAGATTCAAATGTACAAAGATAAGGATAACTATCTTTATTTACAAATATAGAATACATTTTTTTAATAAATGGATTGACCTAGAGTCAAATACACTAACAAACTAGCATATACCTCTACAAAAGAATATTCCTCTTTCAAAATGTTACAAAGTTTTACAAAATAAAATATTTTTCAACTGGTTGGTGGTCCCTTCACTTGAGAACTTAATTTCTATTGATAGAGGATGTTCATCACCTTTTGGTGTTTCTCATTTAATAGCTCCAAGTCCACATCCATTTTTAGGAGACACTCTTCCTTTTTGTCAACTATCTCATTCAATTCCCTATCATTTCTAGCCATGGATTTGTTAATGCTCTTGGCCTCTATTATCCTTTATCTTACATTTAAGATAATGTCCATGATCCTACTATTTTTTACCTTGTATTGGCCTTTGCCTTTGCTTCTTATTTCATGATGTTTGGATTCCTCATCATTATTCAAGAGTCTCTCTAGATCCTTTGACCAATGACACAAACTATGGACTTTGTCAATAACAATTCCTAGAATTGCATTCAAATGTTCCAAAACAATTATTTTAAACCTATGGATTTGACTTTTAACCTGTATATTGATTAACCCTATTATTTTATCCTTTAAACATTTCCATTGGGATATTATACCCTTAACCACTCTATTCTATTGACTGAATACACTCTACCTCATCTTCATTATTTTTAATGTATCAAATATGTCATAGAAGGATTCATAGAGCATTTTGATCATTGCCTCCAAGATTGATACCACCAAATGAGTCTCTAAATTTTATTTTTCCTTTCCAAATTATATATTCTTTACTTCATACCCCTAGTGCCTACTCTAATCTAAGCTAGATGGGCCTCATATAGGATTTCTACATCTTCCTCATGGATGGGCATTTCACCAGGTTATTCTCCCCCAATTGGAGTTAAGCATGCAAATGGGTCAACCTTCTGAAAGGTGAATTATTTGGTCCCCACCATGGCCTTTCTAGTTTTCACTCTTTCTAATCCTACTATCTTAGGATTGAATTGTATAGTGGTGGTTAGTTTTGCGTACTTTGAAGGTTTAAGATCCTCTATTTGGGTTCTAATTAAGGCTCTAAGAGTCTCTATTTGCTTGTTATCTGACCCTATAGTGGTATTTATTCTTCTCTCTTCCTCCTTCATCAAAGCCCTTTTCCATGGCTTGATATCATCATGTACATAAATATTGATAGTTTATGTATATTCCCATGAGTGGGATAAGGAATGGATCTTCTACATGTTCACATACATAAAATAATCAGGGATGATTAGTCCATGAATGGGGCATTCATCACTAAATAAGTTGATTTCACTTATAGGGTGAGTGAAATTCGACTTGGGTTTCTTTTGAATAGCTATGACTATTACTAATTCTACCTTTTTGTTCCTTAATGGTGTCACTAAGACTAGATCCAAGGTAGGCTCTTTCACTTTCTATTTCTCAACCTCCTCTATTTGGTTTTGTTATTATTTAGCATGTTTCTCCTCTTCATCAGACCCATATGCCTCAATAAGGACCTTTAATGCATCTTCCATTATTTCATTAGGATCTAGGGCAATCATGTCTAGGTATTCAATGGGGGATGTTGGTCCTTAAGTTGGGGTTGAGGATGAGTGTCCCTCACTAGGTATTTATTCTATATTTTCCTTTCTAGGACCTTATGTAATCTATGCTTGGGGATGGTGTCCTTATATTTGTGGCTTCTCTTGAGGGGGCCTTGAAGGGCCAGGTAGTAAATATTACTATAAATGCCCCATTTTCCATATATCTACCTAGGGTTTTTGATCACTAGATAATATATGCTCAAGTTTAGTGTTATGTCCCTTAATCTTAGCCAATATTTCTTTAAAATTATTTTATTTGATGTATAAGGTGTCATGGACACTGAGATGGTGCTTATATACTATCTTAGGCAATTTTTTAGATTTCAAATATTTGAAGACCATGCCATTAGGGTCTAACTTCTTCATCTTATCAAGCTATAAGTTGAAATATTCCTTGTTACTAGATAAAGTACTCACCTAATCCAAATTTTATAACATAGTTATGCCAATGGTCATAGGAAAGGGATGGAGAAGACATTTCCTCTTCTCCTTGCACACTCTATCCACACCATGAAGAAGTTGGTATGCAATTTCTTGCTATGCCAGATTGATGGGAACATAGATTAGAAACTTGTAAGGTTGGTTTATAATCCATTTAATTTTGATTACTATACAATATAGGTATAACCAGATATCTCATATCATCTCTACATATTTCTTGATTAGAGGGCTAATCTTAGGAATGGGGATCCCTATAATGGCTTCTACTAAAGTAGGATAAACACAATCATAGATGAATTATATGTTGTGTCTATATTTGAAAATGTGTAGTTTGTAATAATGGTGGGAGACTATGAATCTACCCTTAGGTGACCAATTTTTGATATAAGGGATCTTGGTTTAGGCTATCAAGGCATCCAAAAGATAGGACATCATGAGGAATTATGTACTAGTCTTCTTCTTGATATCCATGAATTATCATTTTAGACAAATGTTGATCATCTCTCCAATTGATTGAGTGATCTATTTATCTACCATGAAGTAGATGTGGACACTTAATACTTAGTGATATAAGTGGTTGAAGGGGATCAAGATATTATATTAAATAGAAACATAATTACTATAACCCCCTCTCTAAATTTGGTAACTAGGATATTGCCAATGGGGTCTTAGATCACATGGTTCCCTTGGAGCAATAATGGCCTAAGGATGGTGTCTATGTCATTTTTGCTAGTCTATTCCTTGATGGAGGGTAAGTCTACTTAGGGTTTTTGAAGTTTTTATTAACTCTTGAAGGCTAATGGGGAAATATATGAAATTATCCTAAATGTCCTTTCATTAATAATCCAACCTTGATCAATTTGATAGTATTTAAAAATGGGAGAAAGGATGTCAATACAATGGCTTGCCTCAAGTTTGGTGACAACATGGTGGAGACTAGCTATTGGGACTATAACTAGGTCATAGTATCTTATGTTCATGGTGGCAATCTTGTGTTCCTCCTTTGTGAAGGGTTGCATATCTTTAATGGTCCAAAAAAGTTTGGACCAATTCATATTACTTGTGTTTAATACTATAGTGTCCATGTTTGTGTCTTTAAAGACCCTCCCTTCATTATTTGAAGATAGATATAACTCTAAATCATCCCTATATTATTGCCTCCAAGTTGCCATGGCTTCCAAACTTGTAAATTACTCACCATTATGTTTTAAATGGTCTCTAGATTAATTATTTCATGTTCAAATTATAATTGGACTCTTTTTAGCTTTACTTTGATCAATCCAAGATCAAATTAGGTTATTTTATGTAAGTTTGGGGCTCTCTTGAAGATTAAATAGTGATGGATTAATCAGACTTAGGCTAACTCATGCCTTAGATTTGATTTTAACCTTTGCCTTTATAAATTAGCATTTTTAAGCACGTAAGATCTTCATCTTTATCATTTTGTGTTTATGTTGTGATTATTTAGCATCTATCTGGCAACTTTGACAACATTTTTCATAAATGCCTTCAAATCACTAGTGGTTGTTATTTAAAATTTGTCTTTTACTTAACCCCATCAAATCATTTCCAAGGGATGAACACGAGCCATTGATCATGATCCATGATAGTGTAAGTCATTGGCCATCTTTGCATCAAGCCTCATGGTTGTGCCACTTGGCACCTTCATGGGCTTTCTAATCTATAAATTTTACATCAATCACATATTAAATGTGTATATACCATGCATCAATCTTGTGGACTTTTAGATCTCTATTGAATAATCTTCAATTATTTCATGCCATTAAATCATCTAGTCTTGATGAAGTGCAAGCTATTGATCCTACAAGATTAATAAACTTTAATCAGTGAAAGGTTATAAAAAGGAATTTAGGCAAAAATATTTTAATATAAGTTTTTTTTCATGTCAATGAACATGCCATAGACTTAGGCTAAAATATTTTATGCTAATTTTTATAACATGATATCAAATGACCCGTTAAATGATATAAAACATGCCCTTTTGTCTAAGTAAAATATTTGAAGATCTTGAATTTAATGGCCTCGTAGACATCAATGATGGCCTTACAGGTGTGAATTTATGTTCATGAGAATTTTAAATTTAAGCTCATAAAGTTCCTAAGGTTTGGTGGGCTTAAAGTTGATGGTCTTATAGATGTCAACGATAGCCTCATGGGTATCAAATGATGATCATGAGAACATAAATTTTAGGTTCATCAAGTTCTTACATTCCATAGATCTTAGATTTAATTCACTTTATCTATTTGAGAGACATCTAATTAAGTGAGAGCCATCCAATCAAGATATGAATGAGTGCACACTATTGGTTCAGGGTTCTATTAACATTAAGTTTTGCATGTGGGAGCACCTTGTAGTGGTTTTGTAAGGCTCTTGAGCTTTGACCCTTTTGACCCTAGGGAGGACTCATGGGTTTTTTATCTTTATTTGAGTCCCTAAGATGATGACACTTATCATCCTTATGGGACTCCTTTGTCCTTTAACATTTCAAAATTATCCTTACCCCATTAGATAATTTTGGGTGAGATTTTGTGAACCATTGATTTTGATCTAGACACTTGTACATGATTGGCTCCATCAAATAATTAAAATTATGACCTCAACTTTATCCTAAGGTCCAATTGTATTAAAAAAATACAAAGGGGCCTTAGGGTAAAACTAAGGCTTAATCTCATATTTAATGAAAGGGACCCACTAAACCTCAATCAATCTCATGCCATTAGATCTTTGGTTCCACTTAAGTGCAGGTCATTGATCATGATCTTTGTGATGATGTGGGATTGGTCTAAAGGGTGAAGTCTTTAGAATCTTTAGGCTTCCTCTGCTCTATCTAATCAAGAGGGGTGATGAAGTGAGAGCCTTTATATTTTCAAAAGGCAAAAATGTCTAAGTCAAGACTCTAGACGAAATAATAGCTTAGGCTAAAGTTACTAAAGAGTTTTTTTTGTAAAAACTATGTGTTGTTTTTTGTCCAATGTTTTGGTTCATATTCCATGAATCATCATCAGGGAATGAGAATGAATAGATAATCTAGAAAAATTATCACCCCTTCATAGATATAGAAATTAGGCCCATTGATGTCATTATGATGTAGTTTTGATATAATTAATTTAATATTATTAATATTATATTAAAGAGAGAAAATTAATAAAAATAAATTCAAAATTGAAATAAACACATTAATTCATCAAAAAATATACCTAACAAATATGCAACTGACTAAAGACATATTTATTATTTTGAATTTTTTTAATTTAAGTCAGTTTATTAATCTAATTTCATTTAATTTTGTTATTATTAAAAGGACCACGTTATTAATACATTAAATATTTTATTTTGAAAATCAAATTTGAACATATATCTATAAGTCCAAAAATGAGATTTGCCTAAATCCCAAAAAATATAAAAAACCAAATTAACTAATGAAATTTATTAATAGTTCAAATTAAAATGATACATAAATTATAAATAAAAGTAAATAAAATATATTAATCAACCAAAAGAAGTGTAATATTGTAAAAACAAGAATCTAAAGAAAAGAATATATGTGGGCTTTCCATGGTGAGAACTATAGTTTATTCTATGTGGATATGATGATGAGTTTTAAGGGAGTGTTCTACCAAAGTAGACTTGACCATCCTTTCTTTATTAATATCTACCACATTCTCATTAATCATGGTCTTGATGGAATGACCTATCTGGCCAATGTATGACACCCCACAAGAGAAATCAATTTTTTAAACTCTACATATTAGAGTAGGATCTAGTTTGTCTTTGGTGGATTTGATCAAAATTATAATATTTTTAAGGGTAATGAAAGTGGTTTGGATGTTATTTATTTTTTAAATCTTGGAAGTTTTGTATGAGATCCCTTCAACATAAGGAAGAAAAGTTGTAGGCTAGTTCATATTGCCCTTCATGATCTTGGGTTTCATAAGGGAAGCTTTAGCTAATTTTAAGGCCCTAGAAATATGTATGCCTTTGTACCCATTTAACTTAAACACTTAAATTAAATGTAGGATCTCATACTCTAAGTTCTCCTCATCATAAATTGTTAATGCTCTCATGTCGAGAGTTTTTAAGACTACTAATTTTTGAGAGGGATGGTGGTTGGAATCTATGTGGAGATATAGATCCATATGGATAGATTTATGATAGACCTTATAAGAGAAAGAGCCTTCCATATTTATGGAGAGGAGGACATCTATAAAGGAAAGGCTACCTTCAAATTCTAATTCTTTTGTGAACTTAATGGAGTCAACTACATTATTCAAGTGGGTGTGGAATTCTTCCAGTTTCTTTAAATCATGTGGTCAATTGATGTGGGTGTCATCCATGTATCTCTTCCACTAATTTGGTTTAACTGGGAAATAATTAAGTGAAAGGTCTTAAAAGTATTCCATAAATAGGTTGGCCACCATAGGGGAAAGGGGTGAGCCCATTACAACCCCATTTATTTGCTCATAGATAATTCCTAAGAAAGAGAAAAAAGTTGAGTTAAGATATAAAGTCACCATGGATATAGTGTATTCATCCACATGATTACTTACTACTTTGATGGTGTCATCTATAGGAATTTTGGTGAAGAGTGACACCACATCAAAGCTCAGTAAAATGTCTTCATTTGAGACATGCTTGCCCTTAATAAAATCTACAAAATCAAAGGATTATTTGATAAAGGAGGATGTTTTCCCTGTTAAAGGCTTTAACTTATTGGCTAAGAAGGAATCCAAGGCATAAGTAGGAGAGTCAGTGGTATCAACAATAGGTCTAATACGATTCCCATCATTATGTATCTTGGGGGCACCATAAATATAAGGGGTAATAGTTTTCTTAAGAAGAAGTTGTTTCTTAGTAGTGTCATCAAGAGAGGATTGATTAATCAATTTGGTAACTGATCTAGTGATATTGGTAATTGAGTTAGAGGATATAAACTCTATAGCTCCCACTATTATGTAAGTGGTCAAGAATCTTAGAGTAATAATTAATTTTTTCTAAAATAATTGTAGCATTCCCCTTGTTGGATTTGATGATGATGATATTGTCATTACTATTGAGGATTTTTAGAGATTTCCATTCCTCTTAAGAGATGCTTAGTTTAGGAGGTTTGGCTTTTCTTAACGCTACAACATATTATTGTCTTGTAGTTTTAGCTAATTCATGAGGAAGGAATTTTAACCAATTTTTCAATTTTTACCAAAAAGTATACTTTTTGAATGTATTTCAGAGAAACCACAAACTTTAAACCTTATTTCAAAACATTGAAAGAAGGCTTATCTAGGTGAAGGATTGATAATTTAACAAATAGTTTATCTTACCAATTAACTATGGCATGATGGGAAGGTAGGTTCAACATGCTCAAAGGGTGAAAATAAATGATGGGGGAGTTGACATTTACTAGAGTAAGATTTACAAAAAGATTAACCCCATCCTTATTGTATCCTATCAACATATAGGAATCAATGAAAGGTTCACTAAAGGAGGAGGTTATTTTGTGAAGAGATGTGAGTCTTCTCCCCAAGGGGGATGTGTCTACTAATTCTCTAACATCATCAACCAAAGATGAAAAAATTACTTGATATCAAGAACCAAGGAGACTAGGGTAAAGATGATTTCGTAGGAAGAGAGGGTATGGCTTAAATGAGGTCATCACATGGTAAGGGGAAGGGGGAATATTAAAAATGGCCATGGGTGTCAGAGAAGTGTCCTCAAAAAATGAAAAATGTGAAGGAAGGTTCAAGGATTGAGAAAGGAGAGTATCTGGATTGACACAAAAGGGAGAGATTAAATAAATCACCAAATGGAAAAAATATAATTTTAAAAGATTAAAATAGTAAATGGAAAGCATAGAAGAGACAAAATTAGGGTTAGATTTGTAGCACTACGTACCTAAAGCATGTTCTACTAGGCCAATGCCAAGAAGATAATTGGAAGCTTAGGATGTTTCCAAGTGGATGGGATAGAGGTTCAACCACATTTGAGATACTGAGGAATACCATGAGCCTACCATCTTAGGGTTGATAATCATTTTGGGAGGTTTAGTCCAACCAATTGAAACTAGCGAAGAAATAAGTGGTAATCGAACCTACCACTGTTCCAATAAATTTGAGGAAGATATTATGGATCTAGAAGTTTTTCTCAGACTAAGTAATTCTTTAAATGAGTAATGTTGATAGATAAGACATTTGTAAATTGTAATACTAATCACTATATGATAAAATACTTATTTAATATGAGCAGTTTCATTTAGAGTGTTCATTAAACAGTCCCTGAGTTACATGTTTTTATTATTACTATAAGAATTAGAAGTTACAACCAATGAATTGATTACATTATCCTTGTGTCAGGGATGGAGAGATAGAGGAGTTTTGGAGAGGTGGTAAAACTTCCTTTTTTTCCTCCATTAAGACTTTATTTTTAATCCTTCTACCATTGAAAAGGAAGAAATGTCTAGCATAATCCAAATATCATCCTCAAATATGATCTAGGTGTAAGTCTTTCAAACTAGAAGACAAGATGTTGATTCTTGCATGGAGTTGACAGATCATGAACCTAAGTAAAGAGAGACTAGCTTGATTAAAGATAGAAACATTCTTGCAATAGTAGAGATAATGACTGAGCCTGATGAATTTAAGAAGAACACTAATATCATGACATTTCTTTAGGAATGATAAGTCTAAAATTTTCTTTGCAATCTTGATTCTCATATTTTAAAAAAGTTTTTACTTGAATTAATAATCCCTCCCATGAAGGGTATCAATTAATGCAAGAGAATTTCCATAGTCCATAGAATTAGTAAAGATTTTTTTTGGTAAAAACTATGTGTTATTTTTTATTTGACATTTTGTTCAAACTCCATGAACCATCATCAGGGAATGAGAATGAATATATAATTTACCAGACTTAGTCATCCCTTTATAGATATAGAAATTAAGCCCATTTATGTCATTGTGATGAGATTTTTATTTAATTAATTTAATATTATTAATACTATATTAAAGAGAGAAAATTATTAAAAATAAATTCAAAATTGAAATAAGCATGTATTAATACATATAAAAAAGAACATAAAAAAGATGCAACTAACTAAAGACATATTTATTATTTTGAATTATTTTAATTTAAGTTAGTTTATTAATCTAATTTCAGTTAATTTTTGTATTATTAAAAGAACAAAGTTATTAATTGATTAAATAAATTTTTTTTGAAAATTAAATTCGAACATATATCTATAAGTCCAAAAATGAGATTTGCCTAAATCCAAAAAAATATAAAAAAACCAAATTAGCTAATGACATTTATTAATAGTTCAAATTAAAATGACACATAAATTATAAATCAAAGTAAATAAAATATATTAATCAACCAAAAGAAGTGTAACATTGTAAAAATATATACATATAAAGAAAAGAATAGACATAATGTTCATTATTATTCATCTTAATAGAAAAGTTAAAATAATAAATGAACACAAATTAAAAATCCTAAAGCTAATTAAATTCTTGAATTCTGTAAGAAAATATTGAAGAAATTTTCTAAAATGTCATCTCAAATAAGCTATCAAAACTCTTAGGCATACTAATAACCTCAATAGGGATATCAGTATTGAGTTAAATCATTCCTAGAGACCTATCATCAACCTCCTTAAACCTCATTAATTTGTTCTCATTAGCATTTTGTCATAAATTTTTTACCCCTATTCCTCTTGTCTTGTCTTTTTATTTTTTGAATTGCCCTCATCTCACCCCACCTTTCACCCCTATCCTCACTCCCCTCCACACTTCTCTCTTTCCTTTACCCTCTCCTTGTCCTTTCCCTAGGTTTGTTTAGTACCTCCCCGATTCTTCATTCCTTCTTATTTTACTCTATTTTTCATGTTTTTAATATGTTACATTTCTAATCTTACTTTTTTGCTACTCTAATATTATTTATTGACTAGTTTTTACCATTTAAGGTCAATCTACCTAGTTATTCATCTATTTTATCTTTTGTTAATTTAGGTTTTAAAATTTTCATCTCTTGAACTTCTTGGAGTTTAATTAATTAGTGATTTTTCTTATTTTTAACTATTTAAATAATTCAATTACTTTCAATATTTTTAAGTTGTGTTCAATTCTTATTTTAACTTTTGTATTAATATGAATAAAAATTAACATTACATCTATTCTTTTCTTTAGATTCTTGTTTTTACAATGTTCCACTTCTTTTGGTTGATTAATATAATTGATTTACTTTGATTTATAATTTATGGGTCATTTTAATTTGAACTATTAATAAATGTCATTAGTTAATTTGGGTTTTTATATTTTTTGGGATTTAGTCAAATCTCATTTTTGGACTTATAAATATATGTTTGAATGTATTTTCAAAAAAAAATCATTTAATGTATTAAAAATTAGTCCTTTTAATAATAAAAAAATTAAATGAAATTAAATTAATAAACTAACTTAAATTAAAAAAATTCTAAATAATAAATATGTCTTGAGTCAGTTGCATATTTGTTACATTCACTATTTGATGTATTAATACACATTTTTTTTTAAATTATTTTTTTAATAATTTCCTCTCTTTAATATAATTTCAAATTTATCAAATCAAAATTAAATCATAATGACATCAATGTGTCTAATTTCTCTATCTATAAATGGATGACTAAGTACGCTAAATTATCTATTCATTCTCATTCCCTAATGATGGTTCATGGAGTATGAACTGAAACGTCAGACAAAAAACAACACATAGTTTTTACCAAAAAAATTCTTTACTAATTCTATGGACTATGTAAATAATGTTTTATTAATTAAGATAAAGTGTTAATACTAAGGTCTTGTTTGCGTTGATAAACATGAATGGGCCCTTAGAATTAAGACTTTAGGCTAAATAGGTAACAAAGAGGACCATGCTATAAAAATTAAAAGGACCCTACCAATAAAAAATTTAGACTTAGTTAGAAATAAAGAAAACTAAAATGGGGAAAATAATTAAAAGGGACCAAGCATGATTTTAGGCTAGGGTTTTCTTATGTTGTGAAACATGACTAAGCCTTAGCATAAAATTAGGCTTAATCAAAATTTGATGTATTCCCACCAAATGTGTTCCTACCAAATGTAAATTTGAGACAAGGGTTTATGCTAGGATTTTTGAAGTAGAGCTTTCAAAATATAAATCCAGGTTCAAGTTTTCACACTCCAAAGGCTAGTGAAACCCTGAATAGAGTGAATCTGTAAACTTTAAGCATGATCTATCAACAAGATCTCCAAGAAACCTATAACTTTAAGACATGAGCACCAATTATTAGCAAAATTAGGAAAGATAAAGGTAGAATCACAAGTAAATAGGCTATTATTATCAAAGTGTATGATCTTAAAATTTTGATAATGATCTAATCATATCTAATTTTCAATGTAAAGGTTCATAGTATCTCAAGAGTCTCAATTTTCAAAAAATGGGGGTATGCTGACCTCAACAATTGATATCGAATGTAGAGACATTATTTATTATAAAAAATATTATAAGAAATATAAAACATTATTTTGAATCTAAAAATTATGAAATTGACTCAAATTTATCATAATTAGACCTTAAAACTAGCCCAACTTAGAAAGCAAGCAAACTGAAATAGATATTGTGGAGAAATTTCCCAAAGAGAATACAATTAATGTATACACAAAATTTAAATAATAATAAGAATAAATAAAAAATAAACACAAATTTATACCCTATCAATGTATCATACTTTAGATTAAGCATACAAGTTAGAACAAATAAATGCTATAAATTCACCAACCAATAAAGTTCCTCTTTTTATGTGTGGATTATGCTCAAATTTTGGTTTTGTTGGAGATGGACAAGAACTTATAAAATGTATCACCTTGGTTAATCAATGATTGGATTGATTAATGGATGATTTTAATTTTCAAATGGTAGTCTTTTTAGGCTATGTAGGATTTTTGGAAATGGAGGAGTGGCCTCCAATGTATATATTTTTTCAAATGGATTGAACTATTAGATTTGATTTAGAATGGATGGCTAGATCTTAGTCCTAATACTCATTAAATGAGAGGAGTTTGTAATTAAATGTGAGGACTTAAGAATTTAATGATCTATGATTATAAATAATGGGTTGATTTTTTGCCTTTTTCCCTTTTCATTTCTATGTGTTGATGTGATGACTTGATCTAGTTGATGGGTTGATTTGATTAAATTATTTTTGTTGATTATTTATATTTAATATATTTTATTTTTGATTAATTTATTTTTAAAATTAATCAACCAAATAATACTATTTAATTAATCTATATTTACATTTTATGGGTTTAAACAAATTTCAAGTACTATAGGGTTAATTGATAGGGGGCAATGGTCAAATAAAGATGGCTTAGGCTAGGAATGTTGATGACAAGATTAATGTTATGATATAATGTGATGGATAAATTAGGATTATGATATGATAATATTAGGGATGAAATGATGACCTAATTATGATTTAGGTATCAATTTTTAAATTAGGGTTTAGTGATATTAGCATGGGAATTAGTGGACCAGATGATAATGAGAAATAATGACACTAGGGTGATATAATGTATATGCATATACATAGTACCTTTAAAATTAACCCATACTTATATATGCCACCAATTTTATGGTATAAACATATTTATATCATTAAATATAAACCTAATTTGATTAATCATGATGGAAATATATTTATAATGTCATAGAACTCATGTCAAGTATTACTCATGTGTCATAGAATCACTTTTGGAAAACCCCTTATCACAAGTTGATTGATGATCATTGCATTGATTGAAATATAATATTATTAACCATATATTTATTATGGAGACTAACATATAATGATTTACATTATATACCATTAAGGTATGTAAAACCTAAACATAAGTGGTGTGTTATAAATGTGCCCTTATATTTTGATCTACTTATACTAATCCTATAGTATGCCTATCTATAAATACATGGTCATAGTAAACCTTTGGGAGATAATATAGACATCATGTCTAAATTAGAAATTAAATTGAGTATGAATATCAATATAGTTTCCTATAGTTTTATTATTACCTAGAATTATAAAAATAATTCTTATTCATTCTAATATAATGTATAACTATTTTTCTCTCACAAATATATATATATATATATATATATATATATATATATAATAGAAATTAGTGTTATTATATTAAATAACACTGGATATAATTTTTCCAAATAAATTTAATTTTTAAGTTCTCTTTTTTTTAAAATATATATGTATATATTATTATGTGGATTTCTGGGCATGCTTTCAACATTGAACCTAATAGAGCCTATGTTGGTGGTCTTATCAATCCTCATCTAGTAACTTGTGATAATAGATCTCATAAGTGGTATCAAACTCTTATCAAATATGTTATCACTCGTGTACTATACTTGGTTTGGTATGTTTGTTTAATTTTTATTGTCTAAACCATAATTTTTTCTCATAAATATCCCATGGTATGTAGGTAAAATAATACTATACATTATATCATTGGGATATTGAGTTAAAATTTGAAGTTAAATTCAATGATGGATATTGTTAAAATCACATAGGGAATAATGAGAATTCTATCAAATATTAATTCATGTATTATTATGATGAATATAATTTTAGGATTTAATACATATTAAGATAAAAATAACAATGGAATACTTAACCTTCATGAACCCTAGGTTATAAATTATCATTCAAATTTAATTAGAGTTTACCCTTGTTTGATGAGTATAATTATATCTTACAAAAAGTATATATTTTCTTAAATGGAAATCATAGTATAATATATTCAAACTATGAAAATTAACATCAATCAAAAAATTTAATCACTTTTTGCATTACAAACTTAATTATTTAATATTATAACCTATATGGGTTAATAAACACCAATGCATGATAATTTAAACTTATGAATATGAGGATATATAAAAATACACCTACATTCTTTGGATGATCAATTTTTAAAAATGAGTCACTATAGATTCAAAACCCATTATAATTAGTCTAACTCTTTTGGATGTTCCAGTACATTAATAAATTAGACATCTTGTGTTTCATTATTAGCAAATAATTTATGACTTAATTTTACTTTTAAGTAGTAAAAAATAAAATAGAGTTATTTTTTACCTTAGTTAAGAATCCTTAATACTATAATATGCATTGGTTCAACAATGGATTTCATACATGGTAAATGAAGAAACCTTGTTTTGAATCTAGTGTTTGGATCCCATTAGGATTGATACATGTCTTGAGATATGTCATATACATGTCATTTAAATGTATTTATAAAATATGTGATAAATTTGGAAGTTTTTAGTGAATATAAAGACATTATGATTATAAATATCAAATATAAATTCAAGTATAAGTCTTCCAAAAAATATGTACATAAGATCTAGAGAAGACTACCCAGTGATTTTTGTTAAAATATATGTCATAGTAATATAAATGATATTAAATTAGGGGTTTACCTATTATAAGCTTGACTCTCATATACATACATATTAGGAATGTAATATAATTTTTATTTCATTTCTATGAGGAGTTTCATGATGACTTGTTTAATCCACATGGATTATCTCTTTCTATATTAATTTTACTCATCCTGTAGATGCATGGAAGAGTAAGGCAACTCTATATGGATGAGAGGTATATAGGGGACTCAAAAGGATTTGTGTTTGGTAGAAAATAAATCTGATGATGTTCTTTATTCTCTTTTAATATTATCTTTTTGAAAAATTGATGTTCTTCAATGGTTGCATGGATTTCATGTTGAAGACTTGTTCATATATGATTGTTTTGGACAAATGACTATACTTATTGTATTATTACTTAGAAATGATTTTTAGACATTATAAAATATTAATCAATTATGAATATGATATTTATTATTTTTTTTGTATTAATTTTTAATTTACTTACTAAACTAACAAAAGATGAAAGTTGACTTGTAATGATTACTAAAAATATAGACATTATTGAAATTATACTTAAAAATTAAGGAAATATGTGGATTATAGTATTAAATATGTAATTTTAATTAAAAATGTTTATAATGATATAAACTAAAAATAATGGTGGAATTTGAAACTAATTTCATGAATGGATTATTCATTATTGATTTTATACATAACAATACTATGAAAATAAATACATGAATGGTATTGTGAAGGGGCATTGAAATGACTTAATTTTGACTTAAATTTCATGTATGATTAAATTTTGAAAACATTTTTTGACAATTCATTTGATTTTATTAATGAAAATAAATGAAGAAATTAGCTGAGGCACCTTCGAGAATGATATCTAAAAGCAACATAGAAATAAATAAATTAATGTCAAAAAATATGGCACTTTTTTTTGGTACCTGAATATAAGGTTATTACATTAAAAACCATCATCATATTGTTCATGACTCATATTTTAAGCATATTATTCATCATGAGAATAAATAATATAATAAATATCAGAACCTAGATCAATATTCAAATGTATAATATCAAAATCAATGTTTTTATCAAAATAATAACCAAAAACAATTTGGTTAATATGACTAGAACTAATGACCAAGGGAATATGATCTAAATTTGTATTTATTATTTCATACAATTATCAACCATGACACTAATTAATATAGGTATTCAAAAAATTAGTCCAATTAATCCATGAGTACCAATGACAATTATTCATATACTTGTTTTTGGGAAGTGCAAACAAAAACCTTCAAACATACCCATTAGGACTTGTGTCACCTTATAAAACTAAATTTCACATATAAAATAACCAATTTTATATCTCTAATATTGTAAAAATATTAATAATCTATAATATAATCCCACTAACCATCCCATGATCACTAAAACTCATGACACTGAAACCTTAACTTATGCATTAAAAATCTTGATGTGGCTTTTTTTTAGGTGATTGGGTGAAAAATAATCAAATATTTATTTTGGACTTAAAGAGTGATGATTAATTTAGTATAAATATAAACACAATGGAATACCAACCACAAAATACCCTCCTCACCAATTCCTTAGATACCAACCTTCAAGTCATCCCCAAACCTATGGGGTATTATAACCTTGTCATAGATGTCACAAAGATATTTTGTCATATTTTGCTTTTGTATTTTATTAAGAAGTCTCTTTCCCATCTCTAACATTGATTTATGTATTAAGCCTTAATATTTTATCTGGTCTTACCCTAACTATATAATCCTATTGCAATCATATTAATCTAGACATGTATCCTCCTTAGAAATATTCTAAGAATGATGGATATTTATTTGAACTTAGACACTTGCTTGTTGATGATGACATGGCTAGAATAAGATATGTTTCCTTGTACTTACAAGAATGGATATAAAAATATAATGTTAAGAAATAAATGGTACATTATGGGACTCATAACAACATATTACCTTTGTGTAATTTTTGTAAGCTTGTCTATGGAGAAACCATTTGTTCCATGAATAGGAACACCTTTCAAGGATGTGATAGCCTCAAATATGTGTTGATTTGAAACATAGTATTGATAATAAATTTTGGACCCAAAATAGTGTTTATACTTTTATTTTATAAATAAAGACAAAAAATAAAAGATGGTTTTGAGGATGACTTCGATCCATAGTATGAATGAAATATATTCCAATTCATTCCAAGAGATAATATTATTACATCTAGGGAAGATTTTTATACCTAGGGTGACCCAAAACCATTCAATATCCATCAATAAATTATCAAAATAAATCCAAGATGTCATATTAGATTAATGGAATAATAAATCCTTCTCCATCTACCAAATAAAAATATCATGTCATCATTGTGGCATGGGTTCTAAAATCAAATTGTGAAATCCCTAAGGACTCATTAAATTAAAATTCTAGTAAAAAATACATTGGAATAATAGAGAAAGTGATTGAGTAAAATATTAAAATGGTACCAACAATATAAAAAAATTCAATAGATAAAATCATTAGTATCTTAGAGAATGATAAACACATTGTATTCTCATTTTACCCATGTGGGGTTGAGTCTTATAACCTTTACACGTATGAAGTTTTATAAACACATGATGTGATATCCTTGATATTTAACATTTACAATGTCAACATATCTAAAAAATAAAGAGATACTCCCAAAACAACATGAAAATTATTTCCTTTCAAGAAATCATTAGATGTTCCATTTCAATGGGGTGAAATGTCATACATGTACAAGAGAAAAATTAACATTTATTTCCCTTAGAGGGAGAATATTTTATCTTGTTTTTAAATTATTTTGAATGCACTAAAAATGGGGTAGAATAAAAAACCATGTTGTAGAGAAAACTCATTGTTATGAGCCTAGGCTTTAAAAAACTCAATATTGTAGGTGACTCATAAATAATCACTAATAGGGTATTTGGGATCTACCAAATGAAATATGAACATATTTAATTTTATAATAATTTTATTCATGAATTCTACAAGTATTTTGAATTTTTTTTATATGTTATGCCTAGGGAGAGTAACCAACTATAAATTTAATGGTTGATCCTCGTATTGATTCTAATCTGATTATAGGATTATAGAGTTTGATTTTTTGGTGTCTATAAAACCTGAACACTTTTTTGAAATATGCAATAAAAAAAACTCTCTTATAAATAATAGAAAATTAACCCTCATAAATTTGATTTTATAGATAATTATGAAGCAACATTATAGTTCATATGAGTCTACGGTCATATTCTTCCATCACATCATAAAAAAGGTTTGTGTCTCATCTTTAATCCTTCATATACCCTTAAAATTTAATACTATGATCATATTATAAAATTAAACATTAAAACTATTCCGAAGAAGATCACAAAGTTTTTGACATGAAAAAAGAAGCTTTTGATCCTCCCCCTGCCCTACAAGAATTCAAACAAAGGAAGGCATATCTCATAGAGGAATCCATTCATATTATTATTAGGAGTAAATAAGATCTTAAGATCCCCAATTTTATTTCTTCACTCTTACCTAAAGATATAAAATATCAAAATAATTTTCTCACCTAACTTTTTGAAGCCTTCACCTTTTCATATTTAGATATAATGAGAATTCTATGAGAAATTATAGTTAAAAATATAGTCACTAAGACTAATGACAAACCTATTAAACAAAATCTTAGGATGTGAAACAAAAAGTCACAATAATTATAAAAGGAAAGGTGATAAAACTCGTAAAATTAGGATTCATCAAACTTATGGATTACAACAAGTGGTTATCAAATACCATCCTTATCCTTAATGAGAATGGAAAAATTAGGATATTCATCCAACTTAGAGACATAAATAAGACATGTATAAATGATGAATCCCAACTACTTTAAATTTACTTTATGTTATAATATAAATCTAGATACAATTTATTTTATATCATGAATGGTTTTTTAGGATATAATAAAATATACATTTCAAAGGAAGATCTAGAAAAAAAAAACCTCCTTCAAAACTCTATTGGGTACCTTTTATTACATTGTCATGAATTTTGGCCTCTATAAGCTTAGGTAGAATATTTATATGGATATGCACCACATCTTTAATTTTCTCATCCATAGAATAGTGGATGTATATATCATTGATATTATAGAAAATGCCAATAGGATAGATGATCATCTTAAGGTTTTATATATTATTCTCACCCAATTAATTTAATATGGTGATACCATTAACCTAAAGAAGTGTGTGTTTGGGGTTTTTCATGGGAATATTTTAGGATTTAACATTTAAAATCAAGAAATTGATATTGATCCCATAAATATACATGCCATTATAGAAATTAACCCCTACCAATGAATAAAGAATATGATAATTCTTAGGGAAGTAAGGTGAAATATGAATATTTATCATTGATATTACATTTTTCATCCATCCCATAAAAAATATTATCAATAAGGAGAGTGGTTTGACCTAGAATTAATAATTCCAAGATACATTTACATTAGTAAATCTCTTTCTAATGGCTCTATCAGTTCTTATGGAACCTATCTGATCGACATCTTATCATTTTTTTAAAAGAAACTAATGCTTCTCTTGATTTCATGTTATCCCAACATGATAATGATGGTAAAGAGAGAGTGATATAATTCATTATCCATGTCCTTATGAAATAACATACACATGGGTATAGAAGTAATGTTTGAACATAGTCTTTATAATGAAATGATTGAGGCATTACATGGTAGATTAACAAATAAGTGTCAACATGAGATATTAAGTAGTACATGCATTTTTGACACAAATAATGTATTTTGTATTAGTTTGGTCATTTAAAATTTTTATTAAGTGAATTATAATTGACCTATTTCAACCATAAGTCCATTAAGGGAAAAATCAATATTGACTAGTTAGTTGACTCCCCATTGGAGGTTGATGATCTTGTTAATATTATGTTCCATGATAAAAATATTATATATATATATATATATATATATATATATATATATATATAAACACATGGTAGATTAATCCCAATAATATGATGATATAATAAATAAATTGATTGATTAAACCTATCCTTAATGTTCCAAATACATGAAGAGAAGCCATGTTCATAGCATTGGATCCAACTACATGATCCTTGATCAACACCTATATCAAAAGGAATTTGATAGCATGATCATCAGATTCATAGATCAATAAGAGTATGAGAAAGTGTTTTTCCAATGTCATAGTAGAATTAATTTTTAAAAAAATTATCATCACACAATTTATAGCAGGATTCACAAAATGGGTTATTTCTACCCCATGTTCAAGAACAATAATATATAGTACATGAGAAAATTACCAAAAAATGTAAAGAATTTTCTCACATGAACATGTCCTTGCTCAACTTATTTAGCCTATTATAATACCTTAAACATTCTCTAGTTGGAAATTAGGCCTAGTTGGTACACTTTCCCTTAATTATTCTAATGGCCACCATTTTATGATTATGGTCACTGAGTATTTAACTAAGTGGGTGGAAGAAGTGTCATTAACTATTGCCATTAGATCAACGATTATAAATTTCATTTTAAACCAAATCATTTATAGATTTTGTATTGTAGAAGTCATAATCACATATATAAGATCCCCTTTTAAGATTCCCATGGTACATAATTTTGATTTTTTTAAATATATCTCAACACAAAATGTCCTTATATTACCCTTAATATAAAGGTCAATTTGAAGATAATAATGAAACATTTAAATCTATATTTTTCAAGATCATAAAATATAATAAAATGGAATGAAATATTTATATTTATCCTAAATTTTTGGTATATAGAAGGAACATTCAGTAACACATAATAGAAAACCCCTATTAACTATTTTTAAAGTTGAATAAATGTTTCCTTTATAGGAAAAAAATATATGTCTCCACATTTTTCTCTAGGGTCTCCTAGAAGGTAGGGCATGCAAGTTTTTGACAAGGTTTTTGGATGGAGGTGTGGTTCCTAAAGGATTGTGAACTCTATGTGAATTGTATGGGTGGTTGGATTCTAATCTAAATTGGGTAGGTATCAAAATAAACTTAAAAAAGGAGGGAAGCGTAAGACATAAAATTAAAAAAAAATGGAAATAAATATTTAGATTTATCCTACATTTTGGGTATATAGGAAGAGCATTCAATAACGCATAATAAAAACCCCCTATTCACTATTTTTAAAGTTTAAAAAATGTTTCATTTATAGGTAGAAAATATAGGTCTCCAAGTCTTTCTCTAGGGTCTACTAGATTAAAAAGAATAAATAAGCATATGTTTTAATGAGTTAGAAATATCAGATGAATATCAACTCATATAAATACAAACACTTGTGGCATATAGAGATCTTATAATCCACCAATATAAAAATAATGCCCATGAGGGAATTATTTAGGTTTAAATCCTTTTCCTAAGACTTGATATTAGGATTGACAAAAATAAAGCAATTCATAAGTTTATGCCTAACCAGTTAGGTCCATACTTAGTTAATCTTTTCATTTATGTGATCTATATGGTAAGTATTGGTGTGGGTTTTATATAAACCAAAACCATAACAAGATAACCTCTAATGTTTTAAGATATTAATAGAGTTAAAACTCCACTACAAGGCATGAGTTATAGGTATGTGTTTTATTTCAACTTGTTGATGGAATAGAAGGTAGGGCATGCAGGTTGTTGACAAGGTTTTTAGATGGAGGTGTGGTTCCTAAAAGATTGTGAAACTCTATTTGAATTATATGGGTGGTTGGATTCTAATATAAAGTGGGTAGGTCTCAAAATAAACTCAAAAAAAGTAGGGAAGGGTAAGACATAAAAAAAAGATTATGTGGTTTTAAGAATCACTCCCCTAGCTAGTTTCTAAAAGTACACATGTTGTTAGAACCTATGCCTATTTCTAACACTAAATGCACACACAGAGTTATAGATAGCTAAGAAGTCTAATGAGATAAATATGTAAGAAATTCATAAGCCTTATACAAAGGTTTCTCCTTTTATATTAGCTATAGCACACCATTAATTAGGAGATTATACATTGAACTAGTGAAGTATCTAAGGCAACTATTGCACACATACAAAAAACTACATCCAAGAAAGTAGTCATGAAAAATCATAATTATGAATCAAATTAAACTTGAGTATCTTAACTAATATATTTACCAATATTTCAACAACTATTTCACATCTACATATTAATATATCAATCAAAATAATCAAGAATCCATTCACAAATTTTGCACACTAAAGGTTATTAAAACATACAACTAATGAAATTAGCAACTAATTACATATAAAATTGAAAGAATATACATAAACACATTTTATAATGATCAAAATTGATGTCATTTGAAGATTCAAAAATTCTCTAACAAAAAATCCAAGTTGGAGTACAATTATTTATATATACTTGGGGAAGGAGTTGCCTCATCCTTTAAGTTCATGTAAGGTCATTGCATGTGATAGTTAGAACCTGAGTTCTAACTATGGTCTAAAACTATATTAGAGTTTATTTACAGTTATCAATTTAAAATAGCCTTTGCCAAAGATATGCAACATGTGCATGTGTATAAATATAGTGGAATTTTTTTACAATTATAGCTTGAACTATATGTAAAATTTAGAATATGCATCTTTTATCAAAACTACACGTGCCTCCTTTAATAGGTTATGAGAACAACCTATTGATATTTTAGATTAGTGGCCTTTAAATTAAGACACGAGTGTTCATATTATAGCTCAACTATGAGTCCTAATGTTTTTTATAAATATTACATAGTCTAAAGATCTATGTGTTTTATCTATTGATAGCTTTTAAAATTTGACACATGTCAACACCTGATTGAGTCCAAGATCTTTAAAAAGTTCATGTTGATCTTGCACCATCAATCTACTTGTAATGGATTAATGTGGTTCACTGGATTTTAGTGTTTTGAATCATTTAATCCTATAATTTTGACACTTATAATTTCATGTTTCACTCCACTTCATGTGTGCCACTTGGCAGCTACTCAGGGCTTCTAAGTTCTATATATTGGGCTACCTACTTCTTCCCATGGGTCATTAGATCTTTTAACTAGGCTGCCATGATGGTGACACTTGTTCTTTTTTGGATCTTTGAAATTTCAACTCACTTTCATATCATTCAATTAAATGTGCTCGATCAAATGCATGCCATAAGATCTTGATTTGATTCTAAATGGGTAATTTACTAGGTTAAATTTGACATCCTCACAACCATCAACTTATGTCCTTATGACCATCAAATGACATCTTCACAATTGTTAAATTTAATCTCATAAGTTTAATATGTTACTGATGTTAAATTTGACATTCATGTGACCATCAAATGATGCCTTCATGATCATCAAATGACATCCACATGACTACCAAATTTAATCTCATCAATTTGAGATATGCCATTTCATTGGGATTCCCTACTTCTATAAACATAGGCAAAAAATGACTTAACATAATTCTTTTAGAAATTATGTATAAAGGAACCTACATGAATATTTTAGCATAAGGTTTTAGTATTAATAAAATATGATTTGGGTCAAGGCTAAACTATTAAATTAAGCACAAAACATAAATAAATACTCTCTAGGAGAATGTGTCACTTGGTAGTCTGGTATTCATTTTGAGATAATTATTGTGGAATAATTTTCATGGGATTTTTATTGCTAGGACTCTAATTTTATTGGATAAAATGTTTGAGACATAAATTTTGAAGGAATTCCATCAGGGGAATTGTCTCATAAAAATGTCTAAAATAATTATCTCAAAGGGTCACCTTCATTGGATAAAATGTCTGATAGGATGCTCAAAGGGATGGTATCAAAAATTTGAAGGGAATGATGTTTGGAACAAAATATTTGAAGGAATTGGTTAAACATTAAAATGCCCAGGATAAAAGTGTCAAAGGATAAGTCTCAGAGGGAAAAAGGGTCTTGGACAAAGTCCCAAAGGGTAAATGGTCACTTGAAAATAGCTCAAAGGGTCTTTTTAAAAATATTTGAAAGGTAAGTGGCTACTTCAAAAAGGGCCAAAAGGTCATTTTAAAAATATCTGAAGGGTTATTTTGGAGACTCCAATGGGCATGCTCCCTTGGGGGAATTATTTTGGGCCTTTTATGTAAGACAAAATATCCAAAACACAAATCATGTAGTAATTATCCTAGGCTAAAAGTCCTAAAGGTTAGGTTTGTAGGGAAAAAGGCCATTAAAAAATTCCCAAAGGGTAACCACAAAATTCCCAAAGAGAACTTCCAAAAGGCTGAAGGGTATGTTCAAAAAGTTCAATTGAATATGTGTCCTTGATAAAACTTATAAAGGGTAAGTCGGAGGCAAATGGTCATTTCAAAAGTATTGAGGGAAATCCATCAAACGAATTTTTATGTATAAAATGTCCATAATGATTCTCTCAAAGACCTAATTCTCTCTAAAAAAATGTTCAAAGGAATTCAATTGGCTTGGGGAAAGTGTCTTGGATGAAATGTTTAAAGGAAAGGTTTAGAAAGGCAAAGTTTTAGGGGAAAAGTCCACAAAGAAATGTGCAGGATAGAAGTCCTAAAGGAAAAGTGCAAAGGGGCCGAAGGGAAATCACAAAATGTTTGAAATAATTCTATCAAGGAAAATGGCCACAACAAAAAGGATGAAGGACATGATGCATAAAGACCGAAGCGTAGGTTCAAAAATTTTAAGGTTAATTCAAAATTTTTGAAGGGAAATTTTAAAATGTCAAAGGGTCATTTCCAAATGTAAAAGGGTTCTTTCTATTTGGCAACAATTTGAAGGGTTTACTTCATAGTAAATTCATCCATGAAAATATTCCTAGTGGATCTACTTCATAAAGGATGAAGTGTGATCTCAAAAAGGTTAAAGAGAATACTATACAAAGCCCAAATGGTACATTCAAAGGGGTTGAAAGGCAATTCTAACATTAAAAGTGTATTAGCAAGATTGTCCACAAAAACAAGTCTAATTTGAGGAAATTGTTTTAGGAGAGTGTTGTAGGGAAAATGTTGTGAAGAGAAAATTCCATCATAGAAAATTACACAATAGTAAACATGAATACTAATTTATGTGGAACAAAAGTTCTGAAAAGAAAAGCCCAAATACATATTCCTAAAAACATAAATCTCAACAAAGACTCTTAAATAAGGTTAGTCCATGAAAACATAAGTCCATAAAAATTAGCTCAAAGTAACAAACCTGATAGAACAAAAGATTTAGTCCATGAAAACACAATATCAATGCCACGTTGCCAAAGTATTAAAGGTGAAATCATGATATTTTCCTAGAATTTGCATAAACATATAGAAAAAGGGGCACAAAATCAAGACAATAATTTGAAAAAAGTGGTTCCCCATTTCCTTTGGAAAGAAGGGTGATACTGGGTACAACAAATGATGACTTATAGGGGGGATACTCCTGAGTATTCAAGAACTCATAACTCTAGTTTGTTATCCAATCATGAAGTGTGCCATATAAGAATACTTAAATTAGAAATATGAAACAAACTCCTAAGTTAATTCACATAACATACTTGCCTTATAATTTATTTGATCTATGTGTGTCCAATGTGTAGTTCATTTAACCCCTTTTATGATGAATTTTTCAAAGGATTTTATGGGGATATAGGTTTCATTCCAATATCTATTAAATAAAAATAATAATTGAAGATCAAACATTGCTATGCTTCCAGGTAGGTGTCCATCAAGATCCTTCTCTTCTTATTCCATTATTTTCTTTTGATCATGATCCATGGTACAATGACCTTATTTCTTCATGTGAGCCTTTTGATTTTCTTTTGCTATTTTTAATCCATTAGTCATTTCTTCTTTTCTTATTTTGATATTATTTTGTTCTTAAATGTAAAAGAGAAGATCAATAACCCTAATGAGTAGCTATAATTATAAAAAAATCATTACTGGAACATCCCTGCCAGCTACACCTATACTTAGAATTATCACTTACAATAGGTATTTAAAGTGATAACTGCATTTGATCTAATAAAATAGGAAAATTTTCTAATTTTTTATGAATTAATCTAAGAGCAACTTCAATGTGCTTGGTAAAAATATTCAACTATGACACCATTCTAAATAATCCATGATTACCTACCTTTATCCTAAAGACTCAAAAACACATAAATACACCTAATCTATAAAGTAGTCCCAAAATGTCAAGATTTTAAGTTTTCCTTTTTCCATAAGTCATAAGTTTAGTTCATTTGGATTTTAACTTGGATATAGTCAGAACAAACACAATTCTGATCATCATAGCAAGCAAAGAATAACTACTCTAAGAAAACACTAAAATATAATCTAGAAAATAGGAAACTAATCTATGAAAGAAAAATAATAAAAATAGGAATGATTAATCTAAAGAAAATAATTAACAAAAAATAATAATCCTAACCTACTCCTACTCTAAATAAAACCCAAAAAAGATGGGGGGTGGATTTGTAGACTTTATTAGGTATGTTACTCACTCTTTGATAATAACAAGGTTTTCTACATTAAAGTTTTGAGATAGGTAGAGAAATCATTATATTAATTCAATATAATTTTGAGAATTTACCTCATACTATAGAGGAAAAAATTAGGGTTACTCATTGGGACATCGCAAACATAATAAAAAAAACTCTTCCTTATGATACATACATTCTGAAAGCTCACCATTATTACTTAGGTATTTAGGATAACCTAATTCAAAAAAATAATCCTCAAAAGTACTTGCTGAGATGGATGTTATATCTTACATGTAGGCTTGAAAGTCATCATCCTCTATGAGCTCATTATGGGAAATATCCTCAAACATAGAGCTCGAATCATAAGTATAATCATGAACAACACATTCCTCAAAAACTTCATCTAAAATCTCACTTTGAGTGTGATCTTCAATATTTGAATTAATCAGCTCTTGAATTTCCAAATCATGAATAACAATTTTGTTTACCTAGGGATCATTATTTCTAATTTTAGGAGTGAGAGATTCATTAACTATGAATTTTAGAGGGATCATTTCATCCAATGCATGTTATTGATATTTTTACTTCTATTTTTTTGAATAATTATGCTCTAAAAGATATTAAAACTCATGGGAATAATATATACAATCAAATGTCTTTACATTAATGCTAAGTAATGTTGATGTCCACACACATAGGGGTTCCTGGTCAATCATATAATTAGCCATAGTGTCCTACACATTAGAGTTAGGGACCAAATTGAATTCATCATCTATAAAATCAAGGAATGATCATCTATGTGAATTTAATTCCATTATAAGGGGGCTCAAAATATAATCAAAATTGTTTAGGGAAGTCAACATAACTTTTCTTTTTTACCCATGATAAAGATACATATCTACCTTAGGTATGACATAATCTTAAATCTCAATATTGGAGCCTACATGATTAAAGGATAATAATTCAAAAATATAATCACTAAATGATTCTTCTAATAGATATTCTAATATAAACTGATAGTCACAAGAGTTATCAACATCATCTCTAGATCTAATATCTTCTTTTACAAGGCAAAGTAATTAATCCTCTACCTGAGCATATTCTATCTCATAGAGTTGTTACAAAGGTTGACAATGTTCCTCTAAATATACAATTTCCTCACTACCATAATTTCCTTCTTCAATTATCTCATCAAATATAGGGATGTAATTATCATGATTGATTTCTTTTAGCTTGATTAATTCCTCTTCTTGTTGTTGGTATCTCAATTTCTCCTATAACATTATAATTTATTATTTAATGACTACAATACATTATTCTACCTCTTTTATGATCCAATCATCCTCTCCATTTGGGATCTCTTATTCCTTGTGTATAGTGCCTATATTGAAAGAAAACCCTTCCACTATGTTTTGGTTTGGGCATAATAACAAGCTTTCTCTTTGAACAATTCTATACAATTCATATCTAATATACTTGTAGAGAACCTCATATAAGGTGTGAAATTATTTTTTAAAGCATGAGCATCAATATTTGGACTAAATTGTATCAAAAAGTATTCCTCAAGGTCAATCCAACTAGTAATAGAACTAGGTGCCAACTCTACAATCTAATCATGAATTTCTTTTCCCAACATGAAAGGGAACCACCTAGAGATTACATCCTTATATTTTACATCCATAACATGCATATGTGTAAGCATCAAGATGCCCTTCAACAACTCTTGGGTGATTATAATGGAACCTATGAAGGTTTTTGAATGGGTCATTGGGGAAATCATGTTGAATACATGTGATATATATGGGTCCTTTGTTAAGTAAATCCATTCTCAAAAAATTTAGTAAAATTAGAGGTGTTGACCCTCCTTCTAGTGCCAATTGACTATTGTTGTGGGTTTTATGCACACCATAACCATAATGAGCTAGCCTTTAACATTTTAGGAACTTAATGGAGGTAAAACTCCACTCTATGGCATGAGATATAGGTATGTGGTTTATTTCAACTTGTTGATGGAATAGTGGGTAGGACATGCAAGTTATTGACAAGGTTTTTTGATGAAGGTATGGTTCCTAAAGGATTATGAAACTCTATGTGAATTGGATGGGTGGATGGATTCTAATCTAAATTGGGTGGGTCTCAAAAGAAACTCAAAAAAAAGGAAAGAAGGGTAAGGAAAAAAGAATGTTTTTATGGTTTTCAAGAATCACTCCCCTGGCTGGTTTCTAAAAGGACAAGTACTCTCAGAACCTATGCCTATTGCTATTAGAAATTACACACACATAGTCATACATGGCTAAGAAGTATAAGAAGATAAAAATTCAATAAATTCATAGGCCTCAGTCAAAGGTTGGTCCTTTTAGATTAGCTATTGCACACCCTTAATTACGAGATTATGTCTTGGGCTAGTGAAATATCTAAGGTAGTTATTTCACTCACATAGAAAACTACATGCAAGAAAGTACTCATACACAATAGGAATTATGAATCAACTTGAACTTGAATATATTAATTAATATTTTTATCAATATTTAAATATATATTATACATCTATAGATTAGTATATCAATTAAAATAATCAAGAATCCATTTGCATCTTTTGCACACTAAAGATTATTGAAGCATACAACCAATTAAAGTAACAACTAATTACATATAAATTGGAAATAATATACAGAAACACATTCATTGAAAATAAAAATTTATGCTTCTCTTGTATTAAAATATTCTCTGACAAAAATCCAAGTTGGATTAAATTTTTTTATATAGACTTAGGGAAGGGGTCATCTCATTCTCTAATTTTATGCAAGGTCGTTACATGTGATAATTAGAACATGAGTTAAAATTGTGGTCTAAAACCATATAAGAGTATATTTATAGTTATAAATTTAAAATATCCTTTTAAAAATATATGAAAAGTGTGCATGTGTATAAATACAACAATAATTTTTTATAATTTTAGCTTAAACTCTATTCAAACTTCAAAATATGTGCCATTTATAAAAAATGCACATGCCTCCTTTTATATGTTTTGAGAATAGCCTATTGATATTAAAAATTATCTTTTATAAAATTAAGACATGCATGTTTATACTTTGACTCAATTGTGAGTCCCAATGCTTATCAGTAAATATAATAAAGTCCAAATATTTACATGTTCTATCTATTGCTAGCTTGTAAAATGTGACACATGTTAACACTTGATTAAGTCCATGATCTTTGAAAATTCCATGTTGATCTTGCACCATTGATCTTATTGTAATGTATTATCATGATTTATTATATTTTAGTTCTTTGACTCATTGAATTCTAGGATTTTGGCACTTGTCACATCCTACTTCACTCTGCTTCATATGTGTACCACTTGGCAGCTACTCAGGGCTTCTTAGTTCTATGTATTGGGTTACCTACTTCTTCCTATGGGTTTTTGGATTTGTGCACTAGTATTTTGTGATGGTGACACTTATCACTCTCATGAAGCTTTGAAATTTGTACTCACTCTCATGTAATTTGATTAAATGGACTCAAGTGGATACATGTTGAAACATATTGATTTGGATAAAAATGGTAATTTACTAGGTTAAATTTGACATCTCATGATCATCATTTGACATCCTTGTGACCATTAACTAATGTCCACATGACTATAAAATTTAATCTCATAGGTTCAACATGTTATTGATGTTAAATTTGACACTCGTGTGACTATCAAATGACATCCTCATGACCATTAAATGGCATCTATGTGACTATCAAATATAATCTCATTATCTTGACACATGTTATTTATTCAAGATTCCCTACTTCTACAAACATAGGAAAAAATGATTTAGTATAATAATCTTAGAAAATATGTATAAAGGACCATACATGAATATTTTATCCTAAAGTTTTAGTATTAATAAAATACAATTTGGTCCGAGGATAAAATATTTAACTAAGCTCAAAACATAATTAAATACTCTCTAAGAAAAGGTTCTACTTGGTACTCTAGTATTTATTTTTGGGTAATTATTGTGGGAGAACTTTTGTGGGGTTTTTGTCATTAGGACACTAATTTCATTGAAAAAAATGTTAAGAGACAAAGTCTAAAGGAATTTCATTAGGGGAATTGTTTTAGACAAAATGTCTACAATAATTATCTCAAAGGGTCACTTTCATCAAACAAAATGATCAATGGGATGCTCAAAAGGATGGTATCAAAAGGTTGAAGGGCATGATTTTTCAATAAAAATGTCTGAAAGAATTGACTAAAATTCAAAAGGCCCAAGACAAAAGTATTAAAGGGTAAGTCTCAGAGGGAAAAGAGGTCCAGGAGAAAGTCCTGAAGGGTAAATGGTCACTTCAAAAAATCCTAAAGGGTCTTTTTCTAAATGTTTGAAGGGTAAGTTTCCACTTCAAAAAGGGTTGAAAGGTCATTTTAAAAATGTTTGAAGGGTCAGTTCAGAGATTCTTAAGGGCATATTCCCTTCAGGTAATTATTTTAGACCTTTTATGTTGGACAAAATGTCTAAAACACAAAGACTAAAGGAATATGCCTATGATAAAAGTAAGGATAGGCTCATAGGGAAAAAGGCCAGTACAAAAGACCCAAAGGGTAACCAAAAAGTCTTGAAGGGAACTTTCAAAATACCAAAGGGTATGTTTAGAAAGTTTCAAGGAATATGTGTCCTTGAAAAAACTTTTGAAGGGTAAGTCAGAGGTAAAGGATCATTTCAAAAGTCCTAAGGGAATTCCATCAGGGGAATTATTTTGGATAAAATGTTCATAATGGTTCTCCCAAATACCTAATTATCTTTGCTAAAATGTCTAAAGGAATTCAGTTGGCTTGGGAAAAGTGTCTCTGATGAATTGTCTAAAGGAAAGGTTCAAAAAGGAAAATGAACTGGACAAAAGTCCCAAAATAAATGTGTGGTAAAAATTCCTAAAACAAAAGTGTGGAGGGGTCAAAGGGAAATTTCAAAAGGTTCAAACAAAGTCTATGACATGGCCATAAAAAAAAGGATGATGGACATGTTTCATAAAACCCAAAGGGTAGGTTCAGAAGGTTGAAGGGTAATTCAAAAGTTTTTAAGGGCAATCTCAAAATGTGGAAGGTTATTTTCAAAATGTCTAAGGGTACTTTCTATTTGGTGAAAATATGAAGGGTCTATTTTTTAGGACATTCATCCATGACAAAATTCCCTAAGGATATACTTTGTAAAAGTTGAAGGGAAATCTAAAAATGTCTAAAGGGAAAGTTACACAAAGCCTGAAGGGTAGGTTCAAAGGGGGCAAAAGGCAATTCTATCAATGAAAGTGTATCAGGAAGATTATCTACAAAAATAAGTCTGATTTGAGGAAATTGTTTTGGTGGAATGTTGTGATGAAAATGTTGTGAAGAGATAATTCCATCAAATAAAATGTCTAAAATAGTAAACCTAGATACCTATTTATGAATAATAAAATTTTCTAAGAGAAAATCCCAGAAACATAAGCTTCAAAACATAAATCGCAACAAATACTCTCAAAGAACATTAGACCATGAAATTATAAGTCTACAATAATTAGCTCAAAGTAATAAACCTGATAGAACAAAATATTTAGTCTATGAAAACATGATATCAATGCCATATTTCCAAAGTATAAAATTCCAAATCATGATCTCTTTCCATACTTTGCATAAACATATAGAAGATGAGGCTCAAAATCAAGACAATAATCTAAAAAAGGTGGGTCCCCATTTTGTATGGAAAGAAGGGGGATGTTGGGTACAATAGTAAGGATTTAAATGAATTAGTGAAATATTTTCACCTCAAAAGGTACCACATATAAATATCACATTTCACATTTACCTTTATGTATCAAGATAATCTTAATGTCATTTTTTTTTATCTCAGGTATTTTGACAAGATAACTATTTAGTTATACATTCACATGTCAAAAAATTTAGTGCATAATATAATTTCATAGTTTTCTAATACCCTTTCCCATATTTATTAATATAATCTAAAAATAATAATGAAATAGGAGTTTCATCTTAGTATTTACAGGTAATGTATACCTTTTTCCCATATACATTTATGTAAATACTATATACTCTATTCTAAAACTTGGTCTAAAATATTTCTCATGAAAACAATCCCATTTGGTTCCCTATATACATTCACCTAGGTAATATAACTAGGTAAAATTATTCACATACATTGGTCCTCAGTGATGTACCCTTGCATCTGAATGGTTGCATGGGGTTGAGATCTAATAATAAGAGACCTATCAAATAGATAAATAAACAAATAAAAAAAATACAAGACATAATGCAAAGCCAATACATAGTAAAATAAATAAGTAATGGAAAACTCATTCCACATATATATTGTCTTTTTTTATCCTCAAAGATGATCCCCTGTATCTTACTACTTGTGTGTGGTTAGGATTAGTTGGAGATGTCCTTAATTTCCTATATCTATCCTTTGATGATGATACCTTGCATATTCCTAGTCATATGGGTAAGAGCATATGGGATCCAAATAAAAAAAGATAATAAATAAAAGTAATGAAAAATAGTAAAATAATGACAATAAATTTGTAAAAATATTTCCTAGACATTCATGCAAAATAGAGAACCCTCCCCTTTTTCCATTATAGATGAAGCCAATAAAATTAGTGTTTTATAATCCTAACAAGAATTATAGTCATCCTAGATCCTATAGAGATTACAATTGTAACTTTATTATTTGTAATTATTTTAATGATTAGTTTTATCTATTCACCATTACATATGTCATATTCTCTCTTCATCCCATGATATAAACTAGGAATCAATTGTAATGTGGATGAACTAGTTTGATTATTGCATGCAAAACAACCATAGTACCTTTTTTTTTTTAAACCATCAAATTTTAAATTTTAATACATTTTTTTTAAATTCAAAATTTAAGCATACTATAGTAATTTATCAAAAAAAGATCTATATAATTTAGCACATTCCTATTCATCTAGGGTACTAAACTAGAAATCAAACCTTAAAGTATATTAATAAGATGCTATAAAAAATTTAGATATGGAAATGGCTCATATATATATGTCAAAATATTTTTAGTATGTTTAATGTTTGTGTACATATTATCCACATCGAGCAGGAAATTATGGTAAAAATTCTCAAAAATCATTAAAAATATATACATAGTAGTAAATTCCTAGGTTTTTACTCCCCATTACCTCTAAGTATCTCCTAAAGAAGATTACCTAAGGATTGTATTCTAATTTAAATAGGAGCCTCCTAATATCATTTTATAATACTCATACTATGACTCTAATTCCTTTTTCTATTGTTGTTATTTTTTTTCCTCACATATAGTTTTTCCACTCGAAGAGGAACGTCTACCTATCATGTCAAATAGGTAACCTTGGTTCATGAGATGAGACTCTAATAGGTCCACCTTAGCTTTAAATATAGTAATATATATCATAAATAAAATTAAATCCTATGTTATGTGATAGGAAGGATAAAATATGTCTGAGTGCCTTTTCACACTCAAAGATATAATTAGGTCTGTAATTAGCTCCTCTCTATTCAGACTGTAAATAATGTGGAATAAATTTAGAAGTGAATCCTAGATTAACATATTACAATCCATCATGGTATGTATACAAAAAAAACACTCATGTGCACATATATTAGATTAAAAATATATAACATATTAATAAATAAATAAAAATAATCTAATTAAAGTGTAATAAATAAGAAACTACAATCGACTAACCTAGGTCTACCTCATGCCAATCATGGTTATAATCCTCATCATAGATCATATAATCCTCCTTCTCATCCCTTTACACTATTTCCCCCATAAGGGAGTCTCATATCTTCTTCCCACATTCAATTCCAATTATTATTATTTTTTATGATTTTGGTACCCCCTACATTACCTCAAATACCACCATAGTGGGTTGTTTTTAATATATACATGCCACCACTAGCTACTAAAAAATTGCTCCTAAAACTCTAATGGTATACCCCATAATTATCCTCACCCAACACTATAGTTTACCTAATTAGTATCTCTAGTGTAAATGGATACCACCCTAGTCCATTCAATCTACCTTCTTATATATCTTGGTCTCACTCGTATAGGGCATGAGGAATTAGGAGATTGGATATGTACTATATCCCAAAATATTGAGGTGTATAAGACATGGTATGTGGATCAAAATAACCCTATCTATGCTTCACTTAACCTGGTAAATCATAGGCCAAAATTTTAATGTCATTATCCCCCACCTACCTCTCATATATAGGTACATCTCATTAATCATTTCACCAGCTATCAAAGTTATAACTTCTCAAGGCACATAACTAAATATTTTCATCCATCTAAACCTTGTATCCCTAATGATCCATACATGTTTAATGTAAACTCCTCTCTAATATGGAATAATGTTCTTATAAACCCAACACATGATCAACATCAAATTACTAATAGATAAGATATCTAATATTAATATTCAATATAAATCCTTATATGTCCTATAAAGGATCCCACATGAACCTCTACCCATGCTTATCAATACTAATTAAAATATAATAATATAAATATATAAACATGTAATTCCCCTTGTCTACCATTAAACATGAATCCAAAATACTAATAACATCCTTGTAGATAGTAGGGATAGGGTATCTCTCTATCTCTCTGTGTGTGACCCCTTGTTTTTGACCCACATTAGGTATGCCATCATCTCCAAATTACTATACACGTCTTAGATCCTTGGATCTATCAATAGTCTCTCTTAAATTCAATGTACTTAGAATAATTGGTAGATAGAAAATTTTATACACATCCACCACCATAATATTCTAGTCTCCTGGGGCCTATGGGAATTATAAGTTTCTCTATTATCTTTCCTAGAAAGTGAAAAAGTTTCATAATTTTTTGTTGGTTGGGGAAATTATCCAAATATGATCCACCCATAAAATACATGTTATATCAATAAAGTTTATCTCCTCAGTTTGAAAAAATATGATCACAAAATGTAGTCACTTCATCTCCTTATCCCTTCACCATCAAACACAACATCCATATTACCATAAATAATGGGATTAAGTTTTTTAATAGAAAATATTTATAACCCATGTTATAATGAAAACACCACTATATTCATGAGGTGATTATGAAACTACTATGACTTTTGTAACCTTAAAACTCTATAAAGATTAATAATCACGTAATCACTATGGTAGTTTCATATTGACTAGTAGTATTGTCATTTGTGGCCTTAAACATAAAAATTGATAAAATAACTATATATCATAAAATATTTCAAAACAAACTCATACATTTTGAGTTATTCAACTGATGTGAAAATTTTAACACCAAATTTTCTAATTTTCACTAACCTTAGGCATTTTTAAAATCAAAATCCCAAATTTTAGATTTTAAATAATAAAATAAAATAAAACTCCCTCTTTAGTAGAAGCCAAATATGCCTTCTAGGGTATCAAACTAGTGATCCAACTAAACATACCTAAGTTGGATATAGAACGGAACTCATTGAACATCCTTAACACCCTATTGGGAAAGGTCCAACCATCCCACACAATTAGCCAAATCAAAGTTGATGTCAAGTGCCTCCTTCAATCAACTGATTATATGATTATGCACATATTTTGAGAATACAACATGGTGGAAAACACCCTATAAAATATGGGTATACTCAATTCAAAAATCTCCACATGGATCAGACCCCTCAACATCCCATCACATATCCACCTTTGATTGATAATGATGTAAAAATCTAAGCTACTCAATCTTGCAGTGGGGACGCATGTGAGAGTAAAAATAACGATTATTAAAAGGTTTAAAATCACTTTATGTCATAATAATGACACCAAATTTGAAACCAATGGTGAAATACATCACTTCTAAAAGTTTCGTGCTAGTAAATGTGGAATAAAAAATAATATTATAATATTGAACTATTGTTTGAGCCATTACAACCCTCAATATATAAGCAAAAATAAGAACAATAACATTAGAGGAGATAAGGACCATTGTAAAACAATATCCTATGTTATTTTCTAAGCTAACAAAAAATTTGGGAAGAATTTGTATAAGGGTTGGCTCATGGAGTTCATGCTCAGGATTGAATGACATGATGAGATTTTGGCTAGGGATTTCATGTCATGATGGAAATAGTATCATATGACCTTCAATGGAGTAACTTTGGATGTTTCTAATGAAATCACTGGGGATATTAATGACATATCTTGAGATGGAACAAAGGCCTTCCAATATAAGTGGTGTAAATAGGAGCTCATGCATGAATTATTTGAGATAGACACTATCTAATAAATGGATAAAAAGTGATTTGAAGAGTAGACTTTCCATATATATGGTTAGACATCTGCTTTCAAGTAATGCTCTACTTAAATTTGGAATGCAAATTCACTCATATCCGTTTACACCACTTATTATTTTTGAACCACTTTAAAGGTCATCAACATAGTTTTCCATACTATCTTCTTATATCTATACAATCCATAGTTGTATCCTTCTAATAAAACCCATGGCTGACATAATCCACCAAGGATTAATTCTCCTTCTCACTAAGTGAGTGATCCCTATGAGAAGCTAAGAAATCCATATAGTGGAAAGTAGCATAGAGAATAACATTGATAAGGATATTATTTCTAAGGGAATAAAAAGTGAGGCCTCTCCCTCTACTCACATAGATCACCCATGGGAGGGAGGGAATAAGGAAAAACAAAAATCATGTGATATTTCTCCCCCACATAAGAGCTCAAGCAAGAAAGTTAATATAAGTCTTTAGTTATTACATGGAATGAAAAAAACCTAACTTTAAAATACGTTAATTAAAGTTGTAAAATTTTTGAAGGAGGGATAAGGATTCAATATATCTTCTAGAGGGCCATATTTAGAAGCTATCTAAGCTCCATGACAATATATAGAAACTGCAAAAGCAATTGGTGTCATACATGGAACAATGGAACAATTTCAAACATGAAATTGATGAGCTGAGGGAAGGGATAGGATAATTAAAAATGGAAAAAATAGGTAAGTTAGAGGGAACACCAAAAGGTAAATAAATCATCATCATTACCCCAAGGATCTATTAAAAAAAGAAAGGAAAATTGACGGTGGAAAAGGCCAAATCTCAACAGAACAAGGTAAAAGCTAGAAGTATAGGGAACTAAAAATAGAGGGATGATAAGTAATAATGCAAAGAATAAGATAGGTTGTATTATGAAGGAGATTCACTATGAGTAAATTTAATAGGTGGCTTTATTTTTTGGTTTTATCTAGGTCTTTTTTGCTGAAATTTTGCTGACTTTTTAAATCTCACAAGCTAGGTTGGCTTTATTTCATTTTGATTTGTCTTTACTATTTATTTTTGAATGGTGGTTTTTAGGTCCCTGTAAAACCTAAGTTTAACATATTAAATAAAAAACTCACTCTTTCTTGCAACTTTCTAGTTTTCACTAGTATTTACATCATCACCAAATCAGCTATAATTTCATGAAATTTTGTAATTAGTGGGCCAAAGATCCAAACTTAGCAAAGATAAAATGTGAAAATGGTTTCTAAATTGGGTAAATTTTACTATTTATAGTGTTATTTTTATTTATTATTCTATCTAAAATTTCCATTTTTGGAAAAATACCCTTAAAATCTTCATTTTTCATATACTCGATAAATTTGGTAGCTTTGTTGGCCTAAAGTTATGTGGCACTACTTATATTGTAAAATTAACATGTTTAGTTTTAGTTTTCATATTTTTTAATAGTTATGTTAGTTTTAATTTTTTATTTTGATTTTATTTCTTGAAATCTAAATTTTTTACACATATCCTTAAGAATCATTCCCTGATGGGATGGGTCAAGTAGTATTCTCACCCCGACATGAATGGTAAGTTTTTCATGTCCACATTTTGGGATGGGTCAAGCATAGTTTTAGATATTTTCATAATATTAATATTTATTATTTTTATTTTTTTCAAGTCATGATGGTGTCTCAAATGGATTAAAAATACCACACAAGTAAGTGAGTTAAGTTCTATAACTCTCATTTTCTTTTAAATTCACCAGTACTTAGGAGAAACACTATCAAAAAATCTTAGTAAGGTGCCTCACTGAGGGGGGGGGGGAATGTGCCCACCAAAACTTTACATAGTGTAACATTTTTTTAAAATATGATGATTATGAAAGGAACTCTATAAATAAATATACTCTTAATTAGTTTTATACTTATTATATAAGTTTTCCTCTTTCTAGAACTTCCCCAAGTTTCAAACTTTCAAAATTTAGAATTCAATCTTCTGAACTAAGATTTTAGAGGTCCATAAAAAAATTGATTGATGATATTACAATCACTTAGTGGTTTTAAAAATTTCCCTACTATTTTCAATAACTTCTTCAAATGTTTTGATAACTTTCATGGTGGCTTCACAACTACTTCATACATATAGTTGTAATTTCACCACCATTGAGTACAATTTTGATTTCACTCCCAAAACTTATAATTTCACACATTTTGTATTATTGACCCTTCAAATTACATCTTATTATTATTTAGTTAGTTCAAAAATAATCTATTTTACTCAAGTTAATTTTCAAACCAATGTTATATAATATAAAGTCAACCTTAGCAATCTCTCAACCAATTCTTGTAAAATTCACATCGAATATCCATTCTACTCTTACATATAAATCTCTTTACCATGAAAATTATATTCAAAATTTGAAAGAGATATAACCTATATTATGTATTATTATTTAAGAATCAACCAAATATTTTATCATGACCCAAGTTATTAGGTAATGGCTTTGCATGAATAAGTCTTCTACAACTAATGTGTTAAGACTTTTTGTGTTATCTAGATTATTATTTAGAGCCTCATAGGCATTGAGCACACAATTCTAAAAATAATTATAAATATTAATTATCAATTTTTAAATAAAAGTATTTAGTTTTATATATATTATGATTTTTCTATAGTCCATGAATGGAATAGGTTTAAATTTAAACAAATTTTTGCTATCAGTGGATATTGATTTTTTTATAAAGATAAAAAATTATAGTAAATATTATATCTATTATCATTTTTTTATTATTGACCAAAAAGTCAATTTGTGATAATATCAAATAGGGTTTTGGTTTGTTAAATAAGATTCATGATACAATTTGGGTTAATAATAAGAAGAGTAAAGGGCATTATGGTAGCTGAAAGGCCAACCTGCATAATATCCATGCCAAGTATTAGTAGTAGATAAATGACATAAATTCATTACATATAGGGGAATGTTGTAGGTGCATGATAATTATTATTAGGTATGTCACGTGAAACCATTGAGATACATGTCTTTTCCTTTAAAAAATATAAATATTAATATCATTTGAAAGAGGAGAATTTAGAAATGAAAGGCTGATCTCAGGAAGATTTTTATGGCACCATGAAATGAAGGAATATGGTTAAAAGACTCTAGTTAGAAGTTTAGGGTAATTATTTTAATAAATTTTCTCTCTTCCTCCTTAATAATTTTTAAATATACTTTAAAATTCATTTTGGTAATTTTCAAATGTTCTTGTTGATATATAGCCTTTTATAAGCATATATAAGATTGTAAATTAGGAGTGTGCCCTTGAAAGAAAGTGTGTTGTTTCTCACTCCTATTAGAACATGGAATATCTCCTAAGTTTGGGTGAATTTTTAATAGACAAAGTCTTTATAGAGGGTTTTTTTCCTTGTATATTTCACTAAAACTTACTCTTGAACCTACTATCTATTGATTCTGGCAATGAAAAGGGTGAAAAAAGACATTGTCAGTAATGAAATTGAAAGGGAAACTAGAAATGAAGGTGATAAACCAATGTTTTATGAATAATTATGATTTTAATGAACACTCGTATGAAAGGGTTAAAATTTCACACATTATCTACACTCAAGAATGCCTTCTATAAAAGTGTTTTAGAAGAAGGACTTGACAAAGTTAGTTTATGCAAGGAAGGAATGTAAAGGAACTAAACTCATTGAAATAAAGCTGATATAGAAACTTAATATGACCTTTATAACATAAAATATTTTTTTTGAAGTTAAAATAACCAAATAATAACATATGAAAACAAATGCTTCCCTAGTTTATATCAATAGAAAGCACATACACTTCACTCAAAAAACCTGAAAATGAAGGAACAAAAGCTTCTTATGTCTCTCAAAAGGTCATTAAAAATTTTGGAAACATTTTAGCATAAAAAAACAAATATTTATGAATTAAATTATTTAAAATTATTTGAAATAGAAAAAATAAATGCTTGGAGAGAAAGCAACCCTAAAATAGGGGTCTTCAATCTTGGTCTTCTTCCTTCTTAAGTTCTATGTAGCACTTCTTACACCCTTTAAAACATTAATATTCATTAGGGTGGCATGTAAGAGAGAGAGAGAGTTTAAATTTTTTTGTGACTTTATAACATGTTAATAATTATTGGTCAAGCCCTGATGACTTGGAGAGTGCCTAGATCCTTGCTAGAGCTCCTAGATATTAGGTCCCATGTCTTTATTAAAGAATTCGTCTTCCCATTTCAAAATAGGAATTTAAGTACTCATTTAATATTAATTGAAACATTATTATATGACATTTATGAGGTCCATCCATGATCCATGGGATGTTATAATCCTTTAAGTGCAAGTTTGACTCCTTCAACAAGCCTAGGTGTTGAAATGAGAGAAGGCATATTTGAAGTCTTTAAGACCTTTTATACCTTTTAAAAATTATTAAAATAAACTATAAATTTTTATAAATTCATATTTGGCATGGATAATAGATATTATCCTATAAAAAGTTTATATGAAGCATTTATACAATGGTTTAGTCTTTAGGCTCCTTGAAAAGCTCGTTTCCAATAAGTCATAGAAGGTAAAGGTGGAGGTTATCTTCATGTCTACAAATATATTTCATGGATTATATTTAAATAACATATCAAAACTATAAAAAGGCCTTTGAATACATAAACACTCAAAAATACGTGATTTTGTTTACAAACGTTACATTCCTTCACAATTCCTTGTAGCCATTTTTTTAGCAAAGCTCTTTTTCTAGTATAATATGGATACGATAACAATAAAATGAGAATATTTAAAAATAACATATATCCTCTTACAGTTCCACACAAAATTTGGTGGCCTAAAATTGAGTGTAAGTGTTTTTTATAGCACATTATTTCAATAAAATTAGGCCTAATTATCCCTCCTTGTCCTAAAAAGTTAAGATCCTAATTTTGAGACCCCACACACATTTGAAAATACAAAAAAACACTTTATTAACTTTAAATATGATATCACCATTCTTCATGTCAAATTTGGTTATTTGGAACACTTTGGAAGTATAAATATCTTGAAATGGCCATTAGCAAGCTTGCCCTTTTGTAGCATTTTTAGACTGGCCTGAAAGATTTGAATGGTTTGGGAACTTCTAAGAATTTTTTTATATATTTTTGATATTAAGTATATAAAATGATTCTTTAACCACATCTCCCATTTATTTTAATTAACTCATGCTTTGTAAAACCCTTTTTAAGGCTAAAAATATTCAAAAGGTATAGTTTTGTACAAATCCATTAAAGTTATAGTACAACCAAATTACATGTGAAGGATATACAAATATTATAAAACATAATACATTAGATTTTATATCCAATTATTTTCATTTGATATTCATTCAAGGTCCATCTCTATAAAATGGTCACAACTAGGGTTTTAGGATGGTTTAATACATGTAGAAGGTCTTAACAATTGATCAAAAAATTGAGACATCCAACTAACCTCGTTCAACCTAAAAATATTTTTGTTATACCCCCTCAACTATGATATTTTTATTATACCCCCTCAACTATGAAAAAATTATCATCTCCCCATGAAAAATATGACATATGCTACGAGCATCTGAAGTTGCTCCTCAGGGGGTTATCTTAGTGTTCCTTGAGAGTGAGAAGTATCAAAAGTTATTTTTGGGTCTCAAAATGTATTCCAACTACTAAGAGAATAAAATTAACCTTAACATAAATCAAATACATGGTTATAATTTTTTTTAGGTGTTCAACATTCCTCTGTATGCATTTGTTACACTAGTCAAGTGCTTGGGGTTTAAGAATACCTAACCTTTACATGCCCTCAAAGGAAATTATACTGATAAGTGAAGTATTTTTCCACATAATATTGAATTTATATCATTAACAGGACTTTTTTACTTCCATAAAATCCATTCAAGATATCTAGAATTCTTGATTTGTCTTTTTAAGTTCAAGTGAATCTCTAAGGCTCTTGAATAAACCTACTAAATAGAATGGAACATGACTAAGATAAAAGAGAGTAAATGCCCATTAATTATATGACCATTAAAAGACCATGGAAATTTAAATCCACTAATTAAAAATAATTTCACCAAATTTCATAGCTAGATCATGCGTATAGAGGCCTCAAAATTCAAATTTCCAAAAACTAGCCAGTTGGTTGCATGAATTTTCAATAGGTCTATGATTGAGTTGTTTTGTCACTCTTATGTTTGGATATAACAGTGAAAATTAATATTTTATAATTCATATGTAAGCATAGAAACATAATTCATATCCCAAAAATTCCCTTCACCACCTTTTCAACTTCTCAAAGTGTTGAACTTACTCATTTTTTCCTTCTAGCTCACACCTTGCCAAGACTGGTTGTAGGTGTTGTTCTAAATAATGAAGGTCTCCTATGAAAAATAGATATTTTTAGGGGTATTTTATCAAATTTAAACATAAAATTCAACCTCTACACACCATTTAAAATTGTCTTTAAGACTTTCTTATCTCTCCCTTTCTTCATTTTCCAATCTAGATATGTCTACAAAGTGTATTACTTGGAGAGTACTTTAGCTTTGAAAAAACATGGAGTGTATATACCCTATTAGATATGAAAAATATATGTCATTAAAACTTATAATATTTCATAATTAACTTATTTACAATGTATTTAGGCTATATCACCTCTCTAACATCTTCAACCCTTCAATTTTTCCAAATTAGCCCTCAGGCTAGGACTATGGGTATGGTCTAAAACTATTTGCCCAAACTTATGAATACTTATTTAAATTTAAATGTTAAATTTATTATTATATTATCAATAAAATATTTTATTCAACATTATCACTAAGTATTTCAACTTTCTGACCTTCTTGAAGGGGCTTCCACATGATACTTATTGTAAGCAATGTCAAATCAATAAAGTACCTTACTACTCTATATATGCAACCACTTGAGAGATGGTCATAGTGTCTTTAAAAAATAATTTACACATTTATTAAATTAATTTAAATTTTAATATTCTCACCATGTCCAATAATACTTCCATCCATCTCTTCATATCATGGTTACTTCACTACACAAGGTGTAATAGATTAAAGGATGTACGAACCACAATCTCCATCCTTGGACTTAATGTGAGAATGACTTGAAATTATATATCAATTTGAATGCATGATAAATTCCTATACAACCTCATATATCCTCCAAGTTTGACTATCCATATCAATTTCTTATTCTAGGGCACCTCCTACAGCAATAAAACTTAGAATTGTTAGGACATAGTTATAGGTGACTATTTGCTTGAAGACCCTACAGGTTACCATATGCCAAGAGACATGTATTATTTAATATTCATGAAGATTTATTGAGGGTTATATCATGTTTTTATAACTCTCCTTGATCATTTAATATTTATTTCATGTGCAAGAACCTTGAGATGGTCTTTAGGCCTAAAAGGGTTAAGACCATGCTTTGATTGGGAAAGATCATCTGTAGGTGTACATCATGATTGAATACTATATAATTCATAAATTTTATCCCTTTCAGAGATACCTAGGATATATTCTAGACATTAATGAATTCATCTCATGCTTTAAGATCATGTCTCACTCTTCATCAATACACTAGCTCCACTTGTAAATTATTTAAAAGTTGGTTTTGACTAATTGGCACTATATACCTTGAATGTTTCCAATCAATCATATAATGAATTAAAACATCATATAGTCATCATCCTCCTATAATTTTTTTTTTCTTAGGCATGTTTCTCTCAAGACCTATACTATATTGATGAAGTGATTTAACTAGCATAATCTTAAAATATCTCTGCCACAATATTAAACTTTGTAAGGAAGATGGTTACTTCAAATAAATTAAGGTAAGATGTCCCATTTGTAACTTTTCCTATTTGCATAAGATGTATATGTTGTTATAAGAGGCTATTTATCACACCATTTCCACCAAGACCTTGTTTACATTCTTAGACCTTTGAGAAGGTTTCAAATGGGTTCAAATCCCTCCAAGGTCTCTCAAACTCTATCTTAGACCCTTGTTTTCTTATTTTATACTATATATGATGATTATAGGTGCTTATGAATATCACCTTATAATGTTATATAATTTCAAGATGCTTTAAAACTTTTAAAGTATTCCCTATTCCTTGAGATTCTCCATAAAAAAAAATTAACCGCCAACTTTACCTTTAAACATCTTAAAATTTAACTTTAGTGCTTGAAGTGACAACCAAGATGGATGTAGATAATGTTTTTAGGTGTTATTTAGATGAATAAGACTAGTACCTTATAGTTAGGTACGTTATCAAGATATACTTAATAATTTTAACATGTTTTATATTTCTAATTAGATTCAAAACCCCCCAACATAACTTAGCACTTTTATTCCCTTGTCCTGATTGTAAGTACATACTGAGTGCCTTAAGTACATTTTGAGGGTGTACATTCACTTTATAACCTAGTTAATTTTATTGGTATTTTATATATACTGAGACATAATCAAAGCCTATAATTTATTCCTCTTAAGACATTTAAGACCATCCCATGCCTAAAGGATACTAACTCTGCATTGAGAACTTCTGAACTTATCTTTTATCCACCTTGACTAGTTTTAACTCATAATTGACTATCTATACCTTCTAAAAACCACCCTATTACTATATTAACACTTTTTTAAAGTTCCAAATAGTATCCCAACATCTCTAGATACTCTTCCTTCTTATTGATGCACTTTTATCTCACCCTTTTCATTGGATGGTTGTAGGTTAATATTAAGCTACTTGTACAGACTGTTGATAGTGTTGGAATGTATGATAGATGGTTTCCATGATGCAAAATGAATTAAGATCTCTATTATTTCTTAAATAATATCCATTTCTTGAAATAAAATGAGTTTTGTCATAATATTAATTGAATTTAAAAGATACAAGGAAGCACTAATCACCTTAACTTCTATAAAGTTACCTTAGTTTTTGCTAATAAGGAAAACCTTCAAGTTACTCATCTCTTCTCACTTGTCACTCATGAATGGATTCAATTAGTGCACATTTATTTTTTTAATTTTTTTGATACATCCTAACTTAAGATACTTTGGAATGTGTTGAGGTGAAAATCCATGGTTATTCAAAACCTCATTTGCACTTTGAGGTGGAACTCTGACTGTTGTAGGTGCTTTTGAATGCTCATTGACTATGCAAAGGAAGCTCATGATTCTTAAGTTTCCTCTTAATTCATCACTCACATTTGCATTATTCATGTCACCATCACTTTTTCTATGTAATTATAGATCTCAAGACTAATATTTATATTTCCCACATACTCTACAACCACTGTACAGACTAGAAGTATAGTCAAGTGATGTAAGAGGCTTGTAAGTGAAGACTTGGAATATCATAGTCATTTTTTTTAAATTGATGAATTAAATGAGGTAATAAAGGAAAAATAATATAATGAGATATATATAAATCTTTAACATGGATCTTAGCATCTTAAAACCTTCTCTTACAATCCATACAATATGCAACTGAAGGGAGCAACTATAAATTCTCATTGAAAAGTGTGTTTGGGATATTTATCATCATATTTATCACATTTCCAATGGTGAAATTTGATATAAATAACTTAAAAATATGGTTTTGGACCATTTGGTAATTAAAATTATAATAAATTACTCGGGGGTAGAACATGTCTCCATAGGCTAGCATATTTGAAGAATATGGATAAGGAGTACATCTCAGACTAAAACACATGAATTACATGAGCCTAATGGGTATAATATTATTAATGAAGAATTATAAAACCTCTAAGAATGACCACCATGGATAGTAAACAGGAACTTACAATGGAACTCACTGAAATAACATGTATACTAAGGTATTCTTATTCCTAGTGAAACTCTCTCATGGAGATGAATTGGACAATAAAATCATCATTAAAATTAGATTAATTACCTCTAAAATTATCCCTCAAATCCATTCCTCTCCATTTATTTCTAAGCTATATAAATAGTTTCAAGAACATATCCCTCTCAAATGTATAGGCCATAGTGACTTGTTGTCACTCTTACTTATTTTTCATAAATAAGAGGATGCCAATATATGAACCAATGAAAATAATTTTAATCTCACTTGTACCCTTAATAATGGCTAAATTTTTAGATCCTAACTCTTTCTCCTCTTTCTATATCAAGCATTTTAAAACTACCCTTTTTAAGATGTCAAGGAGGCCGATATAGAAGATAAACTAGTTTTATTCATTTTAATAATAAAACTATTCTAAATCACTTTTTTAACCTTTTCTTGGACAAATAAATTCCTAAATATTATTGAATCTCAATTTCACCTTGAAAATTAAATGGATGACATTAAAATAGGCCTTTTTGGCATTAAAACTACTAGAAACACTTGAAAATTCTAATGAAACTAATTAATAATGGACCCATTGTAATTTTAATGCCTAAATATGTAAATAATATTTTTAATATGATTTTATACTATCATTCAAATTCAAAACTTGCTCCAAAAGCTATAAAATTACCTAAAATGTAGTACACTAGGTCATGAAGTTAGTCAAACTTGTCACCAACCATTTAGATCAAATATAAAGAATTAAATGATTTTTATATAATACATAAGACCTATTTGTATGTTTATTACTCTTTTTAGTTATCAATGCAAGTTAAAATTGGTCATAAAAGAGGCTAAGCAAGCAAATGACTATGATGACTAAAACCTTAATTTCATAAAATCTACCTCAAACTATGATAATCAAGGATTTGGATGACCATATCAAGGACATTACAAGAATAAAACACTAATTAACAAGTTAAAAAGCATGACAATCAAAGTTTTGAATGGTAGGGGTGATAGTTTGACCTATGATGTCAAACTTGTCAACATTTTGATGACTCAACTAGGAAGCATGTTTGCTATGCTTGAGAACTAAAACATTTAAATATATTTTAGACTCATAAAACCACACTTACATTTGGTAATAAAAACTTAAAAAAATTAGTCATGATTATGAGACTCTTTTGACTTGAAATAAGATAACTTTTTCCTCCAAAACAAGGAAGGAATCACACAAAACATGGAAAACTAACTAACAAAGTGAATGTGCAAATATAACACTTATTTGAGACAAAATATAAAAAAATTTAATGTGATAGGATAAAAATTTAAGGAAAATACATTAACTATGTACAAGGAACTTAACTCTCAAAAGGAGTGTTTTATATGTATCCCATTAACTGGGATTGGAAGTTCCTCACCATCCACCTTTGCAAGTTGTAAGGCATTATGGGATTTATAGCTGGAGATTATTTATGGGACACTCCAAAGGGATTACAACTTGGTATGCCTTCCTAGTTTATCTGTATCCTCATCTAACTTGAGAACCAAATATCCTTTTGTGAAACTCAGTGAAGAAGCTCCTTTGTTAAAGGCTCTCTTTACTTGTGCTTGGTTAATTTTCATAGTTAGAATGGACTAATTTCTAATCTCTTCCAGATCCATAAGCTCATCATACTTGATGTCCATTGGTTCGTTCTATAACAACTAAATATGGTGTATTAGTTCTAATTTAGGAAACTCAAGAGAAATAGGTAACCTTACTTTCTTACCATATACCATCTTGTATGGAGAGTTGGCTATTGATATTTTATATGTGATCCTATAATCTCATATAGATGACTTCAAGTTTAAATTACATGACCTCCAATTATCTTAAATAGTCCTTCTTATTATTTTCAACAAGTTCTTATTGGTGGACTTAGTAAATACATTACCTTATGGATAGTAAGTTGATGAAGTGTTGAGGTAAACACCATGTTGAATAGTCCATGGCATTGTTTGAAATGATGGTTGAAGGAATCCCAAATCTAGTAAGAAAACATTCATAAAAATATAGTACATTGGATTCATTTACTTCTTTCAATACTATTTTCTCTATCCATATTGTGACATGATCCATGTTAGTAAGGATTCACTTATGACTGAAATGGGGTTAATGAGACTAATAAATTCTAATCCCCATTGGATAAAAGTTTGGTCCACTGAAATTGGTTAGAGAGGTAAGGATGCAAGTTTCACTTTTCCTATAAACATATCACACTTCTTGCATTTCCTAACCCATGCAAGATAATCATCAAATATACATGGCCAATAGTACCCACCTCTCATAATATTAAGGGCTATAATCCTTGCTAAGAAATGTCCTACATTATGTCATTCATGAAACTCTTTAAGAAACCTTTGTGTTTTGCATCATTCTATATACCTTAGCAATATACCATTGATGTCTTTCTAGAAAATAACACCATCAACAAGAAGAAATGTAATAGATTGCAATCTGAAATATCTTATTTTGAAGAACTTAAATGAGAAATATAATAACCATCTTGAATATATCTTACCAATTCATGAAACCCACAAGAAGGTGAGATACATTCAGTTGTAATTTCTTTATCATTCATCACTAAAACCATCTCTTTAGCCTCTTACAAGTCTTGGGATAGATGCTCATAATGGCCTTTGCCTCTAATCAACTTTGTGACTTTGATCTCCACATCATACTCCATTACTCTCATTTTACAACTAGATCTCTTTTCATTTATATCCTTGTTCAAGAGTACCTCCTTGATAATTGGATGAGCAACCATTAGTGTATCATATTGTTAGATAACAAGTATCTAAACTTAGAGACCTGATTACTAGAAGGACATGATTTTTAGAAAAAAAAATACCTTATCTCATTTTCCTCCAAGACTTGATTGAATAAGGATATTGTCTACTCTAATGCTTCATGATTTGGTTGCATAAGAATACCCAAAATGGTGTCCATGTTAGCATAGGTGTATAAGATGAAGTCTTTTAAGAAATCTAGATTTATGAGGTTAGGATCACTAGCTATGGATTTATGTATCTCTTCAAAACTCTTCATTCCTTCCTTATACCATTTTAAACTTTGATTATTCTTTAGCATGGATGTAATGGATTAGCTTAAATGTAAAAATGTGAAACATTTCTTCTTATAAAACTAATTTTCTTAAGAAGATTTGTAAGGCCTTTTCATGCTTAACTAAGGAAATATATAGAATTGAATCTATTATTTTAGGATTTATACTTAAACCATGTTTCAAAACCACATTTCCAAGAATATTACCTTAATTAACTAAGAAAACACATTTTTGGGGGTTAAGAGATACCCAAAATTACCTACACCTTTTCAACACTTCTTGTATATGGACCACGTGATCACTTTCACTCTTTGAAAACATGGTTATGTAATCTAAATAGATAAGTACATACCTATTAATAAGACCTTAGAACTCCATATACTTGGACATATTAAAGGTTTATATAGAATTAGTTATACTAAAAGGCATTTTTATATATTGAAAGGTCCCCCACTTTGTAGTGAAGGCTATATTCAACTAGTCCTCTTCCTTAACCAAGATTTGATTATAGCCACTATATCCATCTATCAAAGAGATTCTATATGAACCTACAACCAACTATTTTTTTTTTCCATTGATGGAAATGGATAGTGATCTTTACATGAAGCCTTGTTAAAATCCCAAAAGCCATCACATAGTCTTATCTCACCATTCTTATTTTATACTAGAACAAGGTTTGATACCCAAGTTGAGTGCTTGATTGGAAATATGATGGCTGACTCAAAGGATAAGGATTTGGATTTATGGGCCTTTTCAAGATAATTTTCATGATATAGGACACATTTCAAGATAATTTACCAATAAAGAAAGATGAAATCATTAGTGAAAAGTTATGGGTAATGGTGTGTTTCCATAAAGAAGAATTATGTGTTTCAATTATCAAAAGGTTGGTCATATTACAAAGTTTTGTAAGCATGGATTCTCAAGTCAAAACAATAAGTTTGAGGACCTTAGAGTTCAAGAAAGAAGACAAGACAATGAATGGAAACCGAAGGTAGCTAAGGTTAATAATGATCAATCTACAAGTCCAAGTGGACTATTTTCCATGGTGGAGCATGGTTAAAATGTAAATGAGTGCCAAAAATTCTCCCTATCAACTCAACTTTTGGATGGAGTTAAGATAAATAGACCAAGTTAGAATTTTTTTCAAATAGAGATTGAAGAGGTCAAGGAAAAGAGGCTATTCAAGACTAAGAGGATCATGAAGAAAGTTCAATCTATTGAGGACATGGAGATCTAGGAATATTTTGAGTTTATTTTATTTTATTACCCTATAGAAGAGATGAGTACATTAGGCTTCATGGATGCACTCAAATAGTGAGCAGAAGCATGGAGGATTCTTGTTCTGAGGGGGAGAATTTATAGTTTTGAGTTTTTAAAAAGAGAGAATGATCTTGTTTGGAGTGAAAAGGTGTGTTTTCAGTAATTCTAGGTCCAAAGATTAGATATTTGTTAAAGAGATGACCCTTTTTCATTAATTTCTAAGGGGGACAATGTTCTAGTTTGTGAGAAAGGTCAGTTTGAAAAAGATCCATCTTTAGGAGATGAGAATGATTAGATTTATTTGAATGTTTTACATCAATGAAAAAGGGGGAGTTTTTTGAGATATGTTATTATTTTTGGTGTTATGGCATTGATGTTGTAATTGATTTCAAGGTCAAGATGGATGCCAGTAATGTCAAGGTCAAATTTATTGTCATGCATGGTGAAGTGGTATGTGATAAGGAAGTCTTATGACAACTAATAATTTAAAGGTAACCTATAGTTTCTCTATTGATAGAAAATTTTTATGCAACCTAGTCATTCTCTGAGGTTGATTACATATTTTAAGGTCAAGATCATGATACAAGGTAAGCATAGTGTTGAGCACTAGTCTTGACGAACATTATCATATCATGAGCATGTGCATGAACAAGTGTGTACATATGTATGCTACTATTTAAGGAGCATAAAATTCATATGATCAAAATGTTTAATCATAAAGGAATGTTTCAATTTTATTTGTCAATCTTCAATAGCTTGAGAAGCCTAGTCATGACTTTGATCATCACATGAAGAGACCATGTGAGAAGGTATGAAGATGGTAGTATAGTAAGATGGATACATATAGGTATGAGTTAATGTTTAAGGATTACAAATAATTCATATTAAGTTTTTTAAAACTCAAAATTTTTTTAAGGTAAACCTATAGGGGTAAGATCTTAAGCCTAAGCATGCAACTGGATGAGTCATAGACCTTACATAACTTAATAAGGTACCATGAAGTATTGTCAAGACCTATGAAGGATAAAAATTATTGGTAGAGAATGTGGAATGTTTTTTGTGCATGTGAGTAAGGTGTAAAGTTCTTGGAGAATAGTTATCAGGTCTAATTTAAGGCCTAATATGAAATATAGATCTAAAGCCTAAAGAGAAAAAAGAGAGATGGTGATAAAATAGGGTATGAAGTTTAGTTACCAATTCATGATTTTAAAAATTATAATTCAAAAATGTTTTACATGTTTTTTCAATTTTGTTGGTGAATTTTTAGGTCGTAAGTTGAAAAAGAAAGCATGAAATATGGTTTTGAGGTTTCCCGTGTGCATAGAATGAAGGGTTCTCAACCCAAGAAAGACTTTCATGTAATTTTTTTAATTTGAAACATTTGAATGATATTATAAGAAGTTAATGGAAGATATTAAAGGATATTATCTCAATTTTACAAGCATTTATGTCTACTTTAAGGTCTTAATCTTTATGAATGATCATTAATATTGTAAGGTGGGATTAACCCTCTCTAATACCCTAACAGTGACCCAATATGGAATATATTGATGTAAATGGATCATAATGAATTGGATGACATAAATTTATGATTGGATAATGTATATGAATCTTATAGGTACCTCCAATTGGCATTGGTTTTTTAGATGTGTTAGTGGATGCTATAGGAAAAGCCATATTTATTGGAAATTTGCTATAGTAGGCAAAGTTGACTGATTAAAAGTTTATAAGTGGATGGAGGTTGAATATTTATAAATATATATTATGAACATGGTGGTTTATTATCAGGTTTTTAACTTCAATTATTCTAAACTAATCATGGAATTTGACATATTGCTAAAAGACCTAATGAGGCAAATAATGAGAAAAACTAGGTAGAAGTGAAAATGATATTAGGGATATGTTACCAAGGATTAGGGATGGATAAAATTTAAATTTTTTGTTTCTAAATAAATTTAACACATATCCATATTGGATATAATATTTTTATATGTGTGTGTATGGTATAAGTTTGCTCTCAAACTAACTTGTCTAACATATTGAGTTTTGTGTATAGTGAAGCCATGAGATTGGTCTGTAAGACCAATATTTATATTGGAGCTTATAATATATTTTTTAAAATTTATTATTATAATATTATGGGATCATTTAAATTCATTTTAATTTATTAAAATTATTCACACATGTGTTCTTAATCATTATTTTTATGACTATGTTTTGATGTTTTTGATAGCTTTAAGTAGTCATCTAATAGAGATGAGAATGAGGTGATTTGAGTAGATTTTAAGAGTATAATGAACATGAATATTTTTTTAGGATACATAAGGTTATTATTAGTGAATTTAGAGTCATGAAATTTCCTTTATATATGTTGGTGGTCAAATGATCATCACTAGGTTTTGAAACTAGTTAGTAGTTATAAGTGGTCATGTTGGAAGAGTGAGTTAGAAGATTTAAGATCTATGTTGTAGTGTTTAAATCATATTTTGATTACCATTATGTAATGTATATTTTATTAATGTTATTTAATGGTATTTTTTTTTGGTAATTTTTTTGTGTGATTTAGTTTTGGTTGATAGACTTTCTAGCAGTGAGAAGGCCTAATTATGAGTAGGCCTAAAGGTGTGGTTCAAGGAGTGAAATGAGATAAATTGTGTTGGGTACCTAAGGTGAGATTAAAATTGGTATAAATTAATATTTTTTTATTTGTTTCATCCATTTATGAAGGATAAATATGTTCCTAGGTGGCCAAGGTGAAACTTGTGCTTTGAGGAGGCCTAATTGCATTTGGTCTCCTTTAGGCCTAACAATGGTTTTGGTACTTATGAGTGATGAATGACCTATGTAGTGGATATTTATCTTGTTAAATTTTTTTTTGATACATTCCAATGGTGATACATTTAGGGATAGGCTTATTTCTGACCAAGGTATGTGAAATCAAGTGTCATGTATAAGAAGAAGGTCTAGTAGACCTAATTTGGGGAGTAAGAAAATTGAGGTGATGAATGGATGAAATAGAAGTTTGAAAAATAGGTAGAGGGATTTAAGACCATTATAGAGTGTTTTTAATATGTCATTAATTTATAAAATGGTTATAAATATGATGATCAAGGTCATTTGACCTAAATCTATTAAGAAGAGTGTTAGTTGAGCAATGAGGTCTTATAGGCTATTTGAGAGAGATATAAGAGTGTGAAGAGAAAAATAAGGTGGTCATCATCATTTAAGTGAGAAAAATGTGTATAAATATGATCATAGGTTCTATGTGGCTAATTTGGTACTAAGTCACCTAGGGGTGAATGCCTCCTTGCAAGTTAGTGCTTACTAAAAGCCTAGTTGAGTTGGTGCTTGACTAGTGAGTGGTTGTTACTCCTTATAGGCTTGGTGTCTCCATAAATATTGATTAATTACTAATATTATTGTATTAAAATATATTTTTTAGTTTTTATTATCACCCATGAGTTTTTCCCACATATATTTTATGTTCATATGTTGTATTCTTATGTGCATTTTTTTAATGCATTGGTTGATGTATGCGTTTGAATGAATGTTTCATGAATGATAAGTGAAATTGAATGTGGTCATTGAAACTAGGAATTTAATTCATGATTTATTCTTTTTTTTTTAAATTATTTTAGGGCATTTATGGTCTCCTTACATGATCCATGGGCTATTAGAAGCCTTTAAGTGCAATTCTGACTCCTTCAACAAGCCTAAGAGTTGGGAGGAGAGAAGGCATTTTTGGAGTCTTTAAGACATTTTATACCTTTGAAAATTTACTCAAATAAAATATAACTTGTTATATATTCATATTTATAATGGAAAATGTATATTACCTTTGGAAAAGTTTATATGAAGCATGTATACAATGTTTTAGTCTTTAGGCTCATTGAAAAGCTCATTTCCAATAAGGTGTAAAAGCAAAAGGTGGATTTTCTCTTCATGAATGCAAATATATTACATATATTATCTTTAAATAGTATATAATACATGGTAAAAGTCCTATGAATACATAAAACACTCAAAAATACTCAATTTTGTTGACAAACCATGCATTCCTTCATAATTCCTTATAGCCTTTTTCCTCAGTAAATCTCCTTGTATAGGAGAATTTAGAGATGATAAAGAGAAATTGAGAATAATTAAAGATACCATATATCCCCTTACATCTCCACAAAAAAATTGGTGGTCTAAATCTAAGTGTAAGTTTATTTTATAGCACACTCTTTCAATCAAATGAGGCCTAATTAGCCCTCCTAGAACTAGAAGGTGAAGATCTTGGTCATGGGCCCCCACACACATCTAAAACTAAAAAATAACACTTGATTAACTTTTCATATGATATCACCATTCTCAATTTCATATTCAGTGATTTAGAACACTGTGGAAGTATGAAAACCTTGAAATGGCCATTGGTAAACTTGCCCTTTTGTAGCATTTTCAGACTAGCTTGAAAGATTTGAATGGTTTGGGAAATTATGAGTGATATTTTATATATTTCTGAGATTATACATTTAAAATAAGTATTAAAACACATATATAATTTATTTCATTAACTCATACTCTCTAAAAGCTGTTTTAAGGTCAAAAACCTTGAAAAAGTACCATTTTATACAAATACGTACAAGTGAAGGTACAACCAAATTACATGTGAAAGATCCTCAAAGACTATAAAAATATATATATATATATTTTTAGGTCCATTTTATGGAATTTTATGTGAATTTAATATTCATCTATGTAAACTGGTCATAAGTAATGTTTTAGAAGGGTTTAAGACTTGTATAAGGTCTTAATTATTGTTCATAAAAGTGGGATGTCCAAATCACATCCTTCCACTTGTAAAAAATTATTATTATACCCCATCAACTATTAAAAAATTATTAACTCCCCATTAAAAGTGTGAGAGATGGTATGAGCATCTAAATTTTCTCCTTAGGTGGTTATATTAGTGTTCCTTAAGTGTGATAGGTGTCAAAAACGAGTTTTGGGTCTCATAATTCATTCCCAATATTTTAATATTCTCATAAAAATTAAAATATATCCCCTCCATGGTTATAAATTTTATATAAGTTTTCAATATTCCTTTGTATGCATATGGTACACTAGTCAGTGTGTTTGTGTTTTGATATTATCTTACCTTTATATTCCCACAATGGCACTTATAATGGGAAATGAAGTGATTTTACACATAATGGTGTATTAATATCATTACCATGCCTCTTTCACTCCATAAAATACATTTATGAGATCTATAATTCTTGATTTGTGTTCTTGAGCTCAAGTGAATCTCTAGGTCTCTTGATTAAACCTTGCAAATCGAGTAGACCATGTTTGAGATAAAATAGTGGATATGTACACTAATTATATGAAATTTAAAATAACATTGAAATTTTAATCCACTAATTAACACCAATTTTACCAAATTTCATTTCTAGATGATGCCTATAGAGGCCTCAAAACTCAAATTTACCAAAACTAGCTAGATGACTACCTGATTTTTCAATAGGTTTGTGACTGAGTTATTTTTTCACTCTTTTATTTGGATATAAGATTAAAAAATAATATTTTATATGGATTTTTTTAATCATAAAAACATCATTATTATACTCCCAATTCACTTCACCACCTTTTCAACTTCTCAAAGTGTTGTACTTACTCATTTCTTCCTTTTAGCTCACACCTTGTCAAGACTAGTTGTAGGCATTGTTCTCAAAAATGAAGGTCTCCTATGAACAATGAATATGATGTATTTTTATTTTATCAATTTTAAAAATAAAATTAAACATATACACACCATTTCATACTATCTATAAGACTCTCTTATTTACCCCTTTCTTCATTCTCCAATCATGGATAGGTTTGTAGAGTGTATTACTTAGAGAGTACCTCAGATTTGAGACAAAATGGAGTGCATATCCCATATTATATTGTAAAAATATATGTCATAAAATATTAACCCAATTATTAATTAACCTCTATACTAAGTCTTGAGGTTAGATCACCTCTCTAACATCTTTAACCCTTCAATTTATCAAAATTAGTCCTTAGGCTATGACTGTATACAGTCTCAAACCATTTACCCAACCTTACCCATAATTATATAACTTTAAATTTTGTATATATTATGATAATATCACTCCAATAATTTATTAAAAATTATCCCCCAATATTTACGCTTTACAACGTTCTTGAATAGGCTTCCACATGATACTTGTTACAAGCAACATTAGATCAATAAACTGACTTACTATTATATGTATGTAACCACTTGAAAGATGGTCATAGTGTCTTAAACACATAATTAAAACCTTTATTAACTTTAATTTAACCTTTAATATTCTCACCATGTATATTAGTACCACCATCCATCTCTTTATATCATGGTTTCTTCACTACACAAGTTGGTGCATTAGATTGAAGTATGTACGAACCACAATCTCTATCCTTGGACTTAATGTGAGAGTTAATTGACACTATATATCACTTTTAATACATGAAAAATTCCTATAAAACCTCATAAATCCTCCAAGTTTGTCTATAAATATCACTTTCTTGTTCTAAGGCACCTCCTACACAAACAAAACTCAGAATTATTATCACACAGTTGTAGGTGACTATTTTCTTAAAGACCCTATAGTTTACCATATTCAAAGAGACATGTGCTTTGATGTTAGGTAATATTTCCTGATGGTTCTCTCATTTTTTCATAACTCTCTTTAATCATTTAAAAGTCCTTGGATGTCTAGGAACCTTGAGATAGTCTCGAGTCCTTAAAGGCTTACATCCATGCTTTGGTTGGGAAAGGTCATTTGTAGTGTACATCATTATTGAACACTATATGCTTAACAAAATTTATCCATTTTGGATATAACTAGGACATATTCCATGTTTTAATTGATCCATCTCATTCTTTGAGATCATGACTCATTCTTCATCAATACACTAACTCCACTTGTAAATTATTTCAAAGTTGATTTTGAATAATAGGCACTATATACACTAAATGTTTCCAATTAATCATAGAATGAATTAAAAAATCATATTATCATAATACTCCTTAAATAAAATGAATTATTATTACTTGGGCATTTTTATCTCTAGGCCTAGACTACAATGATGAAGTGATTTGACTAGCCTAGTCCTTAAATACGTCTACCATGGCATGAAACTATGTAAGGCAGAGAACTACTTCGGAGAAATTAGGGTAAGGTGTCCCATTTATAACTTTTCCTCTTTACATAATATGTAGATGTTATTTTGAGCATTTTTTGATAACACCACTACCACCAAGACCTTGTTTACATTCTTAGACCAAGGAAAAGGTTTCAAATGGGTTCAAATCCCTCTAAGGTCTCTAAAACTCTATCTCAGACCCCTATTTTCTTGTTTATTATTGTGTGTGATGATTATAATTGCTTATGACTCTCACCTTATAATTTAAAACCATTTAAATATGATTTAAAACTTTTAAACTCTTACTTGTACCTTGATATTATTCATAAGACAAATTTAACCATTAACTTTTCCCTCAAGCCTCTTAGAATCCAAGTTTAATGCTTTAAGTGATAACCAAAATGGTTGTAGGTGATGGTTTTATGTGTTCTTTAGATGACTAGTATTTCTACCTTGTAGTGAGGTACCTCCTTGAGATATCCTTAATCAATTTAACATGTTTGATATTTTTCATTAGATTCAAAACCCCCCAACACAACTTAACACTTTTATTCTCTTGTCTTGGCTATAAGTACATACTGAGTGCCTTAAGTACATTTTGAGGGTGTATGTTCACTTTATAGCCTAGGCACTTCTATTTGTCTATGATATCTACTGAGACACACTCAAATCCTATACCTTATACCTATTAATACATTTAAGACCATCTCATACCTAATGGATAATAACTCTACATTGGGAACTTTTGAACTTGTCTTCTATCCACCTTGATTGGTTGTAACTCATCATTGATTATGTGTACCTTTTGTAAACCACCCTCTTGTTGTATTTACACTTTTTTTGAGTTGTAACTAGTATCCCAACACCACTAGATACTATTCCTTCTTATTGATCTACCTTTAGGTTTCTTCTTTTATTGGATAGTTGTAGGTGAATATTAAGCTACTTGTATAGACTGTTGACAGTGTTGGAGTGTATGATAGGTTGGTTTATATGGTGCATAATGACTTAAGATATTTGTTATCTCTTCAAAAATATCCATTTCTTAAAATAACATGTGTTTGGTCACAAGAATAATTGAATGTAAGAGATACAAAGAGGCACCAATTACCTTAAATTCTACAAATTTACCTTATTTTTTGTTAATAAGGAAAACCTTCAAGTTACTCATCTCTTCTCACTTGTCTGTCATGATTGGATTCACTTAGTGAACATTTATTTTATATATTTTATTTATATAGTATCACTTAGGATACTTTGAAACTTATTGATTTAAAAATCTATGGTTATTCAAAACCTCTTTTGGACTCTAAGCTGGAACTTTGATTGTTGTAGGTGCTTTTGAAGGCTCATTGACTGTACATAGAATGTTCATGGTTCTTATTTTTCCTCTCAATTAATCACTCACATTTTAATTAGTTTTGTCACCATCACTTTTTTGAAGGCATGACAAAGCTCAAGAATAACATTTCTATTTCCCACGTACTCTACAACCACTATACGGATTGGAAGTATGGTCAAGTGATGCAAGAGACTTGTAAGTGAAGACTTGGATAATCCTAGTATTTTTTTAACTTGATGAATTAAATGAGGTAATCAAGGAAAATTAATACAAAAAGATATATATCAATCTTCAACATGGCTCTTACCATCTTCAAACCTTCTCTTACATTCCATACAATATGCAATTGAAGGGAGTAACTATACATTCTTATTGGAAAGTGTGTTTGGGCTATTTATGATCATAATTATCACATTACCAATGGTTAAATTTTATCTCAATAACTTCACACAATGGTATTGGACCATTTGGTAATCAAATATGCAATGAATTTCTCAAGGGTAGATCATGTCTCCATAAAAATACATACTTGAAGAAGATGAACAAGAAGTACAACTCAAACCAAAAAACATGAATTAAATTATAATTATGGGGATAATATGATTAATTAATCACTATAAAACCTTTGATAATGACCACCATGGAGAATAAATAGGAAATTATAGTAGAACTCACTAAGATAACTTGTACACTAAGGTATTCTTCTTCTAAGTGAATGTATCTCATAAAGATTAATTAGACAATTAAAACACCATGATAAATATCTTAATTACCTATAAAATCATACCTAAAAACAATTATTCTCCATTTATTTTTTAGTTAGATAAAAAAGTGAAATAACAGACCCCTCTTAGATGCATAGGCCATAGTGACTTGATATCACTCTTAGAAATTGTTCATAAATAAGAGGAAAAAATATGAAAAATAATTCCCATTATTTAAATATTAATTAGACCCCCAACAATGGACAAATTTTTATGTCCTAAATCTCTCTCTTTTTTCCATACTAAGCACATGAAAATTGCTCTTCTAAAGCTACCAAGGAGATTGATATAGGAGATAAAATAGTTTTATTTATTTTGAGACCCAAAACCTATTCAAAATAACTTATTTGATATTTTCATGGATATATAAGGTATTTAGTATGCCATAATCTCAATTTCACCTAGAAAATTATATGGATGGCCTCAAAATAAGCCTTTTTGGCAGTATAATATCCAAAAACACTTGAGAAGTATGATAAAAGTAATGAAAAATGGATATATTGTACTTTTAATTCTTGAAAAATTATAAAATATTATTATATTAACCTTATACTATCATTCACACTTAAAACATGCTCCAAAAACCATAAAATGACCTAAAATATAGTACATTGGGTCATGAAGTTAGTCAAACCTATCACCAATTGGTTAGATCAATTGTAAATCATGGAATTAATATTATACAATTGCTAAGGATTATTAGTATGTTTTTGACTGTTTTCACTTCTTGACACAAGTTGAAACTAGTCACAAAGGAGGCTAAGCAATAAAATGACTATGATGACTAAAACCTTAATTTCATCAAATCTAACCTAAGCTATGCTAATCAAGGATTTGGATTACCATATAAAGGAGTTTAAAAGACTAACACACCAATTATCAAGATGTACAACATGACAAGCAAATTTTTGAATGGTTGTGGTGACGATTTGATCTGTAAGGTCAAACTTGTCAACATAATCATGCATATATGAGCCTCTAACTCAATAAGTATCAGTGGTATTTGGGTTATAATTACAAAAATTCCATGCCCTACCTAGTAAAAATGAATAGGAATGTAGTAAATTAATTGGCTTTAACTTGACATGTTAGTTCACTTTTCATTATATCGATTCCTTGGGTTTTCTTTTGGAAAATAAGAAGTTATAACATTGAGTGGAAAAACCTGGAGTAGGGTTTTTCAATCATATTTTAAATGCCCTTTTAGAATTGGGTTTATGCGAGTAATTTTTTCATATTAAAATTTTAGTATTATTATTTTAATATGGTTGGAAATAGATAGTTTTAAAATATGGAATATGCTGCCAAATTGTATGGCTAAAATTTGTTTGCCAAATTGAATGGTTGGAATTTTTTGCTAAATCAACTAGCTAGAATATGTTGCTAAATTCAATCTCTAGAATTTGTTGCTAAATTGTATGGTGTAATTTATTTTCTAAATTACCTTAAAGAAGATGCTTATGAACTATTTGATGAAATTATTATATTATTATATAGATGGAAATTAGTTTATGAATGATGCTTATGAATTATTAGATGAAAAGCCTAAATTATTATATGGCTAGAAATTAGTTCATGAAGGATGCTTATGAAAATTTTGATGAAATGCCTAAATTATTATATGGTTGGAAATAAGTTCATAAAGGATGATTATGAAATAGTTGATGAAATATTTAAGTTATTAAATGGCTCAGTTAAATAATTTCAATGGTTGATTTTATTGCATGCATTTATATGACTAGATTTAAAATCTTGAATGTGGCTGAGTTGACTATGTATTTTTATGGCCAATTATTCACATTGTATAGGTGAGTATATGTAGTGTAACTTATATCTAAAATTAAATTGACTATTGGGGTCTTCCTCTTGGTTCATTTTTATTTATTTTGGTAATTTACTTAATATTGTAAAAATGCGTAGTTATTTTGATAATTCTCTTATGGATGGAAAATCAACTTAGATCAGCCTGAAGAACAACCTTCAATAAATAATTAAACATTTATTTGTTGGAAAAAGAGAGTTATAATGTATTATTTTACCATATGGTAAATAATATCAATAATTATATTAATCCTCCTTAGCATGAATGACTTTTGGTGGCACCATTTTTGGGAGATAGTTGCAGAAGAATACTACATTTCTGGGTTTTAACTAGCTGTAAGTTAGCCTTAAAAGAGACTTGGTTTTTATATTATTCACCTATTTTTCTATAAAATAAAACATCTAATGTATTATATATATATATAGAGAGTTAATTATATACCCTTTTATTTGTCTAATTGGGTTGTTTCTTATTTTTAGTAAGCCATTCTTTTTAGCCATTTATGTTGTTTTTCTTTGCAAATCAGCTCTTAATAGCCTATAAGTTGATTGTTTGAAAATATATAACTCCCTAATTTTTTTAGTAATACTTCTTACTTAGAAATTAAAATAATAATTATTTAAATAAATAATTGAGGTAACCTTCCTCCTTATTAACATGATATTTGGACCTCATTCTTGGGATGCTTTTATAGGAGAACTACTACTTGGTTAACCTGTTGATTGTAAAGGTGTTCAAAATTTTATTGTTCTAACTAAAAAAAGATAGAGTGTTTTTGATATTTTATTCTTTGCATGATTTTTTTTGGGTAACAATAAAATGTTTAAATAACGTTCTAATTATTAATATTCTTATAGTATGAGGGTTGGAATGAAATAATCAAGCATTACATGCCACTACTGTGAATAATATGTATTCACTTATACATTTTGAAAATTGTATTATTTTATGTCGATACTTTTGTTAAAAGGTGTTCACTACCAGATGCATCTAAATTTAGTAAATAAGTGGTACGTGATGATTGTATTGCATTATTTGTTGAGTATGTAACTAAGGATTCCGCTCACATAAATTTGTTTACTAGTTATTCTTGTAAATGATTTTACTGTCATAATATTGATATATTTTTAATGATTCATTAAATATAAATTGTCACATTTAAGTTAAAATTTTTATGGGAAACTATTTATTATGAGTAAGGTTACTTGATCAACATAGTGTTGACCCTTTTTGTTAACATTCTTAGTGTAGGTTTAGTGGCAAAAGAAATTATTAAGGGATCAAAAAGTATGATTCTTGGTTGATTAACCTTTTTTTCAAAGTATGTCTAGATTGATATTTTCTTCATTAGTATCTATTGGGCACTTGTTGGAGTGGAAAAGTGTCAAATGATTCTAGTATTTTTACCTTCTTACATCTAAATTATGTGGTATGGGTTGTATTTTGTTTTCCTTGTTAAATTAACTTCATTAATTTAGAGTGTATTTGTATAAGAGGTTTATTTAAATTTTAAGGCATAATTTTGGTATCATTCCTTGTTATAAGGAAGGAATCTATATAGACATTTAAAATTATATGTATCCAAAATTAATATGAAAGTGGGAATATATAATAAGCTCTTAATTTTTTTCATAATTTATGATCATCTACCATCTTTTTTAGTCTTATTATTGTAAATGACATGCTATCTTTTTTGTTATAAATTACATAATATGTATGTGTGATGCAAGGAATGGTTTCCTATTTTTATTGGTGGATTTATTAATCCGTATCATTATCCTAATTGCTAGAAGAGAAAATTTGTCTCAAATCTCTTTTATAGGTTTCCTTATATCAATAATAAAAGTTTATCTATTAATCCTAAGTGCATCGATAAGTAAAGGATGACTAAATCTGATTTGAGAGAATTATTTCAGCCTTGTAGAGATTAAAAGGTAGTATCAACCTCTTTACCTTGATTGTTATTTCACCACTATAATTAAGGTAGAAAATCTAATTAACGTTTACATAGGGCTCAAATACACTTCTAGGAGAATTTGTGTGTTTAATATGTTTAATAATATTTTAGATTGATTAATTATATATGATATCAAAATTGAATTATTATTCTCTTAAGTATGTTGGGATAGTTTGGTGGAATGATCTTGATAATATTCTATAAGGGACTATATTCTTTATTTGTTAAAAATTATTAGTATTTTATATCTAATGGATCTTGGTAACAAATTATGTCCTTAAACCAAGTTGCTCAAATATGGGTCATTTTAGAAGGATGGTAGATGAACGTAAGAGAATGGATAATTCCTTCAATTTACTTAAGCAAAGATCAATTAAAATAAATACTCCTTTAGCATTGATTACTTATAGTTAAGTTAAATTTTTATTAATCCTAGGAATTGCCATTCAAGTACTCTATTGGAATCTATGCAATGCAAGAAAAACTGGGAAATAACCCTTGTTTAATAAAAATAATTGTGGGTTAAATTGGGTTTGTTTCATATTTATAATAATCTTCAATTTACCATTTTAATTTAGATGAGAATGCTCACAAAATTTTAGAACAACATTATATTGTTTATGATGACTAGCCATAGTTTAACTATTATTTTCATTCACTTTATTCCTTGTGTTCCAATACTTTCAAATTACTCTTATTGGATAATATTTGTGAATTTATTGAAATTAATTCCAAGGAGATAGCACCTAAGGATATAAATATTTTAAACTTCAAAAAGTTATTCTTTTAATTTGTCATATGCTTTGGTTAGGTTGCAGATTTTTATATATTAATTATTTTTTTCATTTGTGCTTTCATTAGATTATATTTTCCTCGATTTTTTTTGTTTAAAAAATGATAGGGGATAGGGAATTTTAATTATACCCCAAAACCACTAAAAATAGTAGACAAAACTAGAAGAAATCAAAATTATCTCATCACTTGAATAATTTATGACCAGTTTTTACATGGGAGGAGATAGGGATAGCTTGGAGACACTCTCCTATAGGGAGGATAAAGACAAAAAAAATTCATGGAGGGAGATACATAAGGGGGGATTATCAAGTACATGCAACACATCATTGGATAAGATGAAAAACTTGGCAACGACTTCATCTCACCCTAGAATAAATGAACAATGGAAATGGGAGGCATTATAATCTCTATTATAGAGGAGTTCATTGTGGAGGTACATGGATGTCATGTGAGGGATCTAAGGACCTAAATTATAAATCTAAAAGGTTGTATTTAATGCAAAAATTCTTTCAAATAAATGAGGTTCTAAAAATAGACAAGGAGTTCTTGAAGACGAATTTTTTAAGGAATTGGTCAAATGTCTACCTCTAGATTATGAAGTACTTAACATTGGAAGGTAAATTAATTCTCATCTTCTCACATAATTTACTTTTAGTAAATCAATTATAATTATATATAATCAACTTGTCATTATTTATGTTTAAATCCTTTTAGACCACTACCCTTACCTTATAAATTAGTGAAGCTAATGCCATAATTCATCAAGGGCTCATATTTCTGTCAGTCAAGCATGAGAAGACCATGTATAGGGAAGAAGCAACATTGAGGGGGTATTTTGTGGAGGAGGACTCCCTTGATGAAGACCCAATTTTGGGTATTCCTCACCCTCATCCCAACTTCTCCCTTGTAAGCCATAATACTAAAATATTCATATAAGATATCCCTCCTTAGCTCATTATTAACAAACCTAAACACATTTTCCTAGAAAAGAAGGATGAGGTAGAGTTTTCAAGAAAAGGGAAGGAAATTTGGAAATATTTAGTCTACAAAAAATAAAAGATAGCTGGAGGAATTCAATGTCAAACTCCACAAAACAGGTATTGTTCTAGGTACCCTAACTGAGGAATGAAACTTGATCAACATAGAATTTGGGAAGGTACTACTAGAGTTTTCATAGATAATTGAGGTAGAGGACCACTAATTAGGAAAATATATAATAAAGTGGTGATTCAAAATACGTCCAAACCCTCCCCCAAATCCTTTTATCTATCTAACTTTCCTAAGAAGAAACCAAAAAAGGAGGCCTAAAAGAAACTGAGGATGATCTTCCCAAACTACACTACTGACAGCCCATGCAAAAGGACTTGATAAAAAATTATCAATAAAAATACAAAGGACAAGGTGGAGGATAAGGCTCTTAGCAAGGAACTCATAGAGGACACTTTACCCCATGAGTAATTTCATTCTTTTGTTCTATCTATTTGGCCTTCTGTTATAGGTTTTTGTTTTCTCTTCCTTTTGATTGAGTTTTAATCTATTTTTCAGCCCTTAGGTCTTACTCTAATTTAATTTGATACTTGTTAACTCTTAAGTTAAAAGATCCTTATAAAACTTGCATTTTTACCTAATCACATATATATAATTTCCTACACTTTCTTGCATTGAAAATCATTTAGTTTTCCTAGAAATTCACTTGTACATAAAACACCCAAAAAAATATAGATATGCATGTTATACAATTTAAGGATTTTTTTCAGTTATATAAATCCATATTCTTATAATTTTATATTTCATAACACACATACAAACATATAAAAATTAGTTGGCACTTCACACCCATTTTATTAACAATTCATAAAAATAAAAAAAATAAATGTTTACATCAACAATACCATATTTAATTTATGAATACATATAAAAAATAAAAAAAGTAAAAAATAGATTAGATTAATATTTTTATTTTTATTTTAGATTATAAAAAGAAACATCAATAAATATATATATATATTTTTTACATTTAGTTTTAATTTATAGCATTTGAGAATAAGTAGTTGCATGTAAATAATCTAGAAATCATAGGATAATATTTATCCATTCATATTGAAATATATAATACTTATCATTAATTAGATTTATTTAATTTTTATAATGCAAACTAGTTGTGTATTTTCATTAAACAATTAATTTTTTATGCATTTATATAATCTAAAAATCAATATTTAAGTAATTAGTTCTATCTTTCTACATTGTTTGCATCTCCATAAATAAACACAAAAAAATATTCTTCATTAATTGATATCATATTATTTAAGTAATTGATTTTATTTCAAATCAGACCTAACATCACATTTTAAAACTATATCTACCATATTAATTACACTAAATTGGTCTTCTTTCCAATTTTATAGTAAATAAACCATGACACCATATTTTGATACTCAATTGTCCATTTAACTTCTACTAAATATGCCATGTTTCCTATTTTATATTAAATTGGTTATGACATCACATTTTTTAACTTGATTAGCCATGTTAGTTATAATAATTTCCAAATTTATTATGGATTAGCCATGACATCACATTTTCAAACTATATTGGATAATTTAGTGAAAATAAAATCAACAATATTTATAGTTTTATATTAAATTATCCATATCATTAAATCAATTATATTAGATCCTACTAATTTGTACATCTTAAAAATTTAATACTAGATTGGCCAGTTGCATGATTTTAAGCACTTAATTAAATAAACCACATTGATTTAGTTATATTTGTAGTGCTATTTTTTATTGGTCCCTATATATTACTTACAAATTTGAAAATGAATTTTTTTCCTCCCACCCATTACTTTAAAAAAAAATTATCTACAATTTAATGCTTTTTGAAGTGAATTTTGTAACACCCATTTTTCTCAACACTAATTTTTATTCAACATAAACTATATACCCAGTCTAACATTAATTACATCATATGGATCAATAGTTATGGTAGTAGGTCCATGATGTTTGGTTCCACTTATTCTATCCATTGTCTTTCTCCACATAAAAAATGGCCACTCGAAGCTCTCATTATCTTATAATAGTAAATTTTTGAATGATTTTGTTTTTGAATATATATAGAATGTTTTTTTAAAAATTTTAACCTTTTAAAAACAACTTTGAAAATATTTTTTTGATCATATATTTTTTTCCAAAGTTCCACTTTAAGAATTAAAATAATCACTAAAATTCTATTGAAAAGGAATTTTATGATACAAATGGATTTTTTTTGTATAAATTTGGATTTGTGTCTTATTTCTAAACATACTAGATTAGTTACAATTATATATTGGCACCTTACATCAGAATTTTACGTGCCCATCTTGCCATAGTCTTCTCATAAGGTCTTTAGTACCGTACATCATTATTTTTATATTCAAGTAGGTAAGTGAACATAAATTTTTTGATTTACATTCTTTCATTTATCTTATCAATAATTTTTTTATAGCATTTACTTTTATGCTCTTACGTTGTTATGTTTCTTATCCAAAATACCATATCATGGTACACTATTGTGACATGTGATGGTATTTTTATGGTTCATTTATATCCACCTATATTTTTAACTTACTAATGATTTATTTTGTAAGACTCATTGGCACATCAATCTTCTAAAGTGCATGCCTTAAGGAGTGAACTTGAAAAGGGGTGGGTTTAGTTCATGGTGCTTTCTCAGAGATGTCTAATCTACCCTATCATATATATAGATATATTTATACTCCTTTTGGGTCTCTTTCACCTCCATTTCTCTCATTATACTTAGTATCCTAATTTTTTCCTAGTAGATCAATCTGGATTGATTTAAGTTTATATCATCCTATATATTTCCTACTAAATTGATCATGATCAATTTAGCCTATTTCCTCCCTATGGCACTTTTATACTAAATCAATTAGAATGGATTATTTTTTCCCTATTTTTACTATATTATCATGGTTGATCCAATATTTTATCACCCCTAATTCATTATATTGAATCAATCTATATCATTTTTTTAAATTTTTAGCTAGGTTATGTTTAATTCTTTCAATTGTATTTATAGCTTCCTAAATATTTTTTTCATAGACCAATAAGACTCATCTAATTTTCTTATGCATGAATTTTTTTCTTTATGTGTATAAATGAAATAGGATGTAATATATTATTCTTATGGTCCAGTCTCACTCAAGGTCTTTGAATCTCAATACAAGGAATTTAAGCTATGGAGGTGGAACTTAATCATTGGATTCCATTATTTATGACACTTAATTCCTCATCCTTTCAATTTTATGTATTTACCAAAAACATATTTTTCAATGTTCCACTAGATCCAAGGGGGAGATTGATGCATTAATAAGTCAACTCAAGGTAAGTATAGATATCCATAATCTCTTTCTTTTATTTACTTTTGTATATAGATATATATTCTATATTGTTACAATGGTATTTTTTGTCACTTCTCTCCTCACCTAGATTATTAATGATTATAGTAGTGTATGAAATCTAGTGTTGTAGATACAACCATAGTTAGATTCCATTATCCATTTTTAGGTTAGCTTTCATTACATTTTCATGTGCTTACAATCTCTTATTATTTTTTATAATTTATTTCTTATTATATTTTATTATTACCATATTAGATCTAAGTTTCCTTTGTTCACCAATTTGTCTCAACACATAAAATTAATAATTAAGTTATTAATAATGTTTACTCTTGACATCCTTACCCTTACGTTGTATATTCACCATTCATCTAACTTAAAATATATAATAAAGCCTAAAAAGTCTTGTAAACACTAAAAATACCATACATACATCCCTATTTTAGTCATATTAATCCATATTAATTCTCTTGTCACATTGTCCCAACTATTTATAATCTTTTGGGAAAAGTCCACACTATGGCCTTATCCCCTAGTGTGACCTTGCCTCCCATGCTCCAATTATCACAAGTTTTAATTGATAAATTATAAAATGTATCTCCCATGAATTTGGTAAATTCAATTGGTAATATCGTTCTAGTTTTTATCTTATAAAATCACATCAAGGCCACTCATTACAACCCCACTAGTTCCCTCTAGAAATTACATCAAACTAATCAAAAGATCACTAATTCTTTCTATTTCAATTTTTTAGCATTCTAATAGTCATAAGACAACTATAAATACTGGTTATTTTAGGTTATAGGAATCCATTGTAAATAATTTTAATCAATGTTTAAGCTATAGTCATTATATTTACATCATCAGGGATTACACAAACACTATAAGAGGGAGAACTACATTACCTTTAGGCCCAGTTGTGCTATGTATGTAATGCTCAATTAAAAGGGTTTTGTAAGGACATCTAATCCATCCTTACTAAACCATTTTTATTACCCCTTTTTATATAATTTATATCTAGTTTATGTGTAGGATATAAGGTTTTCTATTTTTCAAATATTTCATGTGATAACACAAGACACAATTTTTAATAGTCAACAATTAAAGGAAATAACACATACATGGATATAAAAATTGGAAATACATTCAACTAATACACAGTCATAGTATCCATATAATTACATAGTGTTCCCAAATATACCTCTCATGGACTTTTCCCAATAACCTATGAATTACTAATTTTAGCATAACTTTTTTGCATGTCGATTTGACATAGTTTTGAGTAACAATGGGTTCACATAATCAGATCTATATATATTTTTAGGGAGGTTTAAAAATAATTAGGCCTTTTACTATTTTTATCAAATTTCAAATATAATTATGATACTCATATTAGCATATATATAATTTTAAATGTTTCAATGATCTTGACTATTTTAGAATTTATGCCATGAGTGGACATTGATCTATACATGTTTCCTTGAATGTTTTTCATGAAAAAAGTAACATATTGGCACAAAAATTTTAACATCAAATATGTTCATAATGTATCCAAAAATTATTTATTTTATCCTTTTAGTCTAGAATTTCTAATACTAGATTACAATGGGGCTTTTTTAGACGCATAATTTTTGTATAATACACATGATAACATCGATTTTGACATAAATTAATACAATTGGACTTGTTCATACACATTTGAATTTCGTATAATCTTTCCCCTATCTGTTTACTCACTTATTACCTTTGCCAATCCAATTTAAAAAAATATTGACATTTATGATACTCCTACTCTATGCAATACCACTCTACAATCCTAAGCTAATTGTCACCATATTCCAAACATTGATTTTACCTATTTGGACACTACCAAAAATATCAAAATAGCTACATTTTTTTAGAAGCCCACCTTTGTTGATGATGTGTAAGAATTTCTAATAGATCATTTTCAAATTTAAATGTCTCTAAAGCATTGGCTAGAACAAGTTTCATATGTTAGTTATGGGGGAAATATAAAAGAGTCATCTATAAATACAAATTAATTCTAATGTCATAGTCATGGGATAACTTTGTCACTATTTGGCATTCACATTGAGAAATACATTTACAGCATATTGAGATTACCATGAAGGTGTACACATCTAAACCCACTCAAGAGATAAAAATTAGAACTAAGTATAATTAAATAAATTTAATTCAAATTTATAGGTTTTCAAAAATTTAAAGACAAAATGTTGCATCACATTATAGCATGATCATAGTGATACACACATACACACCTAGGTGGAATAAATACATGTGGTTTGATCCCTATTACCATTAGCAAAATGTTGTAAATTTCCAATCACATAATGAGAATTAGTAGAGGATATGCCACCAATATTTATAACCCATTTTTATGATCCAATCTTATATGAAAAGTGAAGCTATGGTTTTAAGGCAAGCATAAGAAAATAAAGCATATGGGAATAAAACCGAGGGAAAAGAAATACATAAAAATAAATTATAGGTGAAACCACAATGTGATTAAGTGACATTAAAATAATATAAATTATTCATATCACTCAATGTATGGGGTTTATCCTTTTTGACAACATTGAGAGAGGTTTTTAGGCCATGTTTATTTATTTGAGCAGTTATAGTGCTAAAATAAAACATTTTTAAAGACTATGATGTAGATTATGAAAAACATAAATCATAAAATTAGTTGTGTATTTTTACTACTCTTGTATTTTCATTTATTAAAAATAAATGTTCAATATCAATCTATATTTTTACATTCATATTTGTATGGTAAATTGCCTATTTTAAACAACCTAAATTTTAATAGTTTTATCTTATTAAATCACATTAATATAAAAATGTGAAAAATTTAATGATTTTGTATTACATTTAATTATTTCCATAAGGTAAATCATGCATGATACTATTAGATTTATCTATTTTCTTTATATTCTAGCTAATATGGATATTTTAAAGTGATTTTTATAGATTAGTATGTTGGTTGACATAATTATTTATGACACAAAAATTTTAGTTGATATATTATATACTATTTTAAATAGTATCAATGTGATTAATATGGTTAGATTGGGTTTGATTTTATTCAAATGTATTAAACTTGTCTTTATAGTTAGATTCTAAGGTAAAGATTTTTTGAATTGTATTAATGATATGAGTGACATATTAGTAAAGTAATTTTGTTTACAATAAGTGGGGTTTTAACTATATCAGGGTGATTGATATAGTTGGATTGTTTTGAAACATTTTGTACTTATCAACATGGCTGATTTTATGATAAGATTGTGAGGAACAAGTGACATATTTTACAATATTTTGAGATAGATTATAAGGGTCAAATTGAGTCTATTTTTTCACATTATTAGATTGAGTATATTGACATAAAAATTATGACATTTATGTATCACTTTTAGTTAGAGATGGATTACAATTGGGGCATGAAATTGGTTCAAATAAACTCTTGTTTTTTATATAATGTGTATTGATAGGGATCAATGGCACTATATAATAATTTTGAACCTAAAATCAATCTATAATGGTTGATACAAGTTTGAATTTACCTAAAATCCTATTTTGGGGTTCCACTTTTTACATTAAAACATATTTTAGGGTTTTACATATATATACAACCTGTTTTGAGTTTCACCAAAAGATTTGTAATGATATTTGGAATAATGTGGTTGAATATCATGTGTCTAAACTTATACCACTTCTCCATCTCCAATGGGGGTTGAAATTTTTATATTTCTTAACCTATGTTTTTATTAGTTACATCTCCTTTGGAAAAAATCACCCCTTCACATTGTGAAATTGAGTTCAATAAGTGGTATCTTGGTCCACATACCATCAAGTGTGTTCTTTTATTTACTTTTCAATTTCAAATATTTCAATGATCTGCATTATTTCAAAAATTTTACCATGAGTGCACATTCACCTTTACATGTTTATTTGATGTTTTTCATGGATTAGGTAGGATATTTATGACACATCTAACAATACTAAATGTAGCTACAATGAGTACCATTTTTTTATTTTATCATTTTCATTAAAAAATTTCAATACTAAGATAAAAATGGGCATTTATACACATAAATTTGGTAGTAGATAGTTGAAAACATAAATTTTAACATATATTAACACACTTGGACTTGTTTGTACACATTCAACTCTTTTTCACACTTTCCCCTATCTATTTACTCACTTATTATGTTGTCTAACAAAATTTTATAATATGCACATTCAAGATCTCCCCAATGTATGCAAGAATGATCTATAATTCTATTTTTACTATTTACATTTTAAAAATCACTAATTTTACCTTTATATATAGTGTCAACAATAGTCATATAGTTTTAATTCACCATAAGTGACTATTTCTAGTAGCCTCTATGATGTTCCAACACAAACATTTAAAATTCAAATGTCTCCAATGGGTTATACTAAACATGTTTCATATGTAGGTTGTAGGGAGAATATAATAGAATTATTTATTAATAAAAATCAATCATAAGGTCATACTCATGGGATAAATTGGCCATTATTTCAGATTCAAATTAATAAATCTATTTTCACCCTTTTGAGACATTATAAAAAATAGATACACATCTGAAAATACTAACACATGTATCTTTATAGTTAGTTATGAATATAGAAAATATGTAAAAGTTTCATTTAGTAAAGGGTTAAAATACAAATAATTTCATAACATTATAACATGATCACAATGGTGCATAAACAAACTCCTAGATGGCATAACTACATGTGATTTGATTCATCTTCAGATTATTGAAATGTAGCAAACACTTAATCTTGTAATAGGGAGTGGTTAAGGCTATGAAACACATTTTTAAACCTATTTTATAAGTCAATATTATGTTCAAATTGAATATATGGTTTAAATTCAAGGATATACAAATCAAGGATCTATGCACATAATTTCATGTAATAAAGTACACATAAATCATCTATAAGTGAAATCATTGTGATCTCAGGTGACATAGACTAGAAATATATATAGGTATAGTACTTTAAAATATATATATATATATATATATATGTATATATATATGTATATATATGTATATATATATATATATATGTATATATATATATATATATATGTATATATATATATATGTATATATATATGTGTATATATATATATATGTATATATATATATATATGTATATATATATATGTATATATATATATATGTATATATTACAATTTTTTATGGGTCTAAACGTTGTTTAAATCAATTATATATGTTTTTAGGCCCAATCTCCTTATTTGAGAAATTATATATCTAAATCAAAACATTTATAAATAATTCAATGCAAGTACAGAGTAACATAAATCATAAAATTAGGTAAGTGTTCTCTCTTCCCCTTACATTGTTGATTATAAAAATATTAATCTAAATATAAATATCTCTTTTACATTCAAATTTATTTTGTAAATTCCCTATTTAAAAAAAATCTAAATTTCAATAGTTTTATCTTATTTAGACCACGTTAATAAAAAATTGTAATTATGATATTGGACTAGTTTTAATTATATTAGCTTGAGGTAAATCATGGTTAATATAGTTGTATTTATCTATTTACTCTATTTTATAATTGATACAATTTATTTTATGTGATTTTTATGGAACTATATATTGTTGAATACATTTATTTTTGGATAGGTTATACGATGATTTTTGAAAAATATGTTCTAGTTAAGATAGTGTATATTATTATAAAATAAATTATCACACTCAATATAGTTGTATTGGGTTTTATATTCATGAATTGTATCCAACTAGTTGATATAGTTAGATTTTAAGGAGGAAATTCTAAGAACTACATCAACAACCTCAATATCATCGTGGCCAAGGTAGTTGGTTTTTTGGTAACTTGTTTTTATAAACTATATTGGCATAATTGATATAGTTGGATTGTTTTGAAACATTATTAATTATAAAAATATAGTTGATATGATTATTTTCACTTTATGTTTTATAAATTATTTCATAAAAATAAACTTTCTTTATTTTGGAAGAAAAATATATTTTATTTAATACCCAACTAGTATTTTTTCAATGAGGACTAATAGGATGCACACAGCCTTCTATGAGAACTCTTTTTTATTCACAAATTGAATAAAATAAAGGATAAATATCACAATATTTTTTTATGAATTAGATATCCCAAATAAAATTATGCATTTTAGAGAGGGTTTGTGGATAATTAAAAACATCCAAGTGTCTCCCTTGAAATTTGGAAACAATGTAATATTAATCATAATATGGTGAAATGGTGAATGCTTAGTTAGGATCTTGAAGATTTTCATTAGAGGTATCGTTGGTGGATATACCAAGATTACTAAAATATCAATGATGTAATACTAATGGTTTCTATGAAAAGTTATACATATCATATTCATTGCATTAGTAAGATTTTTCATCATAAGAAGATTAATTTTATTTATAAGGATATATGTTTCCACATGTCACTGTTAATCAATATAACGTTCCTACCTTTTCTTATAAGAGATGGAGGATTCCATTTTGAAATATATAGTGGTACCTTATTTGTATTACACACATTTTAAAAAAAATTGGGTTCATTTTCATCATTAAAAAGGTGATTTGTAAGTGAATATTCATGTCTATGAACTCAAGTAAGGAATCACTATCAAAAGTTTTGGTAGTAAGAACTAAAAATTATGTTGTAGTATATGGTAATTTGAGATCCCATTGTTTGGGATCACATTAATTTTTTTTACAAGCACCATCATGAATAATTTTGAGGCATTGAATATCATAATAATTAATTTATCTAATGTGGAGAGTCCAAGGATGATGTAAGAGTAGGTTGTAATAAAGTGAAAGGTCAAGAACCATAACATTGGTGTAATGGGTTTAGGTCATAAAGTGAGATTAATCCAAATGTATCCATGAGGCTTTTGGTTTTTCTTATCAAATCCATGAAAAATAAGTCTTGGTTTATTAATATATTCTATTTTATACCATAATTATTTACCTAACCATAATTGGATGGCATTAATTCACAAATATTCATCGACATATTCTTTTCTTATTTTAACATCATTGATAATAAAACTAAAAAGGGAGGTGGGAAATTAGATCAAAATAGAATTTCATAATTGATAATATCATCATTAATAAAATCAATAAAGATTTTTCTATGTGGTTAAGGATGAGTTGTGGTTTCAATTGTATGGATTTAGTAGGTTTTATACCTTTAAGAGGTTGCCTTGATGTATTGGTTTCATTTATTAAAGGTATTTATTATTCATCTTCCAATTATTACATGATAATTTTTTTAGTATAGGGTGATGTTATCATGAGTATCAATAGATTAATATTGCAATGCATACTATTAAGTTATAATATAAAATTACATTGAGTTATTTTCTTAGAAATAACGATAGTGATATGATAGTTGATAACTATGGATTTATCTGATAGAGTTGGTAATTAGTGGAAGTTGATAATTATATTAAGGCTTCATTTGTGGATCGTAATATTTAGATGGTGTAACAAATGTTATATTATATTTTGTATCCTTCAAAATATTTTTTCTTGAGAAGGCTTATTATGTTTAATAACATGATCTTTATGAGTGAGATTATGCTAGTAGTTAACCTTTTTCACATTAGCATATTAAGATTTAATGTAGTATTCACAATATTTTACATTGATAAAATTAAAAAATTTATTCATAAGAGAGGCATTGGTATTTGAATATTATTGAGGGGTTTTGCGATATATTTTATCTTTATAATAGCTAGAATGATGTGATTGGTTATATTTTTAATTATTGAGTTAAGATTAGTAATTATTAATAAAGTCATTATAACTATCTTATAAATGGATTTGTGGTTGATATTGTCACCTATAATGATTTCATAATAAATTTTCTTAAGTTCATGATAATTACAAACAATAACATAAAACCAACAAAACTTGCCAGCATTGTACCATGGTGGAAAAGGCATAGATTATTCAAAACTCAAGAGAAAATAAGGTGGAATTATTTTCATGAGCTCTTGAAGACTAAATAAATGATATATATGGTCTAAAATGTTTGAACTATTTGAATAATATATTTATAATTAGGGTTGGGGAGGTTTATTATATGAAGTGTTGTTATTAATTACATTCATTGGTGTTTGGAAAGATTCCCTATTAATTTAAAAAGAAGATTTAAATTGTTTCATAGGGTAATATTATATTTCACCTTGATATAAGGTTTCCTTTAAATTTTATTTTTATTATTATTTAATATTAAACAATAAAAAATCTAGGAATTATTTAGATTATATAAACTAGAATAATATAACACCAATCTAAAAGTAAAATTTAAAATGTGATTAAATAATTGCACTTGTTATAAATATAAATGTCTTAAGGGAATAAGACATTTTTTTCTATGCTGTGAAAGTATGATACTAAATGTAGGTAACTGAGGGATAAAAATATGATTAAGAGTCACTCAAATAAGGAACTAGGTGTCTAGATGCTCCTATGTAAAATGGTTAGCCTTTGGAAATAAAGTCTAGTACAACCATCTAAGATTCTTTACTGTATCCTATGAGATTTTGTCTCACTATTATTACACATGTTACTTTTCCTTCTTGAAATACATTTTTACATGGGATATAAATTCCTCTATATGCATATAAATACATAAATATGTCTCAGTTTCTTTCCACCCTGGGTCCAATTATGACACTTTATTTAGGCTTACAAAATGGGAATAATTATGGGTTGAGATTACCTTGACCAATCCATAATGAATAGTTGAGTGTTACACATATATCCAATATTATGAAGAGGATTTCAAACTATATATAGTTTTTAAACCACTCTATGTTCATTACAAAAAAAATGCAATTTTTTTAAATGAATATATTTGTAAATTAATTGAAATGTTCAAAATATGATCCTAGATTAAAGATAAAATTCACAAACAATATACATATGAATGTAATATATTAAAATTAAAATTTAACAAAAAAATTGATATTAATTAGCCCATTGATTAAGCATGTTAAATTTTTATCATTTACTACTTGAAAAAGGTCTACATAGTGTATAATCTGTAGACAAATACAACATAATCAATGTACCAATAAATCACTAATTTCAAATGAACAAGTTTATTAGTACATAAATTTATCAATAATTGAATGTTATACCAATTTTTATGTACAAACTAAATAAAAAATATACCATTATTAACATATACAACTATTTATAAAATAATAGTATAATGGAGCTTCATCAAACAACTCATTTGTTTATATATTAGTAGTGAGTAAATAAAAAAATTGGTTCATATGAAACTATAGAGAGGGGGATCATCATATAGAAGTTTTCCCTCCATCCATTGACTGATAGTCCCACACACACCTCCCAACTAGGAGTGGCCCTTTCCTTCACAAATGGGAAGATAATGATGTTGAAAGAGATAATATCTAATTGAGAATTAAATTTGAAGTAAAATCACTATTATATGTACCAAGTCTAATAGACCCTAGGTATGCCTCTATATATTATAACCTCAAGAAAACATATAAACTAGAAATCGCTATGGACTGATAATGTATACACATGTAACATTACTTTGGGTAAAGTGTTTTATAATATAATAAAATTATATGATCTTGATCATATTCCATTTGACTCATAGTCTCTTCTAAAGCATACTATCAAGATTTGGATTGTTAAATGATGAAAAATAAGTTTAATAAGCTACCCATGCATTACTTTTTATCCCTTGATGAATGTGAAAAGTTGATAATAATAATAATATTAAAACCATGCAAGATTTGTTTATAAATCGTAATATTAATAAGTAAAAATAGTGAAGTTATGAAACCATTCCAAGTATTAAATAACACCCTAAGGAATGATTAATTATTTTAACACACACTCATAAAATATTTCCTACTTACGATATTTAAGGAGGATAAATTATAAATCATGACTTATATATGTGTTTATTTAATTATAAATTACAATGGATTCAATATAAGATAAATGTTTAAAATATTAATTCCCATTTTTTATCTTCATCTCTATATCCTTTAGCCATCCTATGACATAAAATTAAATGCTCTACCAATATCCTATTATCCTAGGTATAATTTTAATCCTATTCATATGAAATGCCTACTAAAGGGGATAAATTATTAATAAAGTACATTGTTTATTTCTTTCAATATTATACAGTTATTATATACATATGATCTATTTAAATTATTATATAAACCATCATAATATCACCATCCAAATGATTGTGAAATATTTTTTTTTATCAAAATCAATTATTATATATAAACATAGGTTTTATAATCATAAATAAATTAATGTTATTAACACAAATACCCATGTCGATTGTAACAAAAAATCATCTACCAGATTTCTTGAATTTTAAGTTTTATTTACTCATAAATAAAACTAAGACATAATTATTTTACTAAATCTACACATAGTTATCATAACTAAAATGAAAACTATAAATACTTTTAGAAATTTAATCAAGTATTTTGGCCCTAGGTGGCCATTCCAGGTCATTCAACCATGTACATATGCAAAATAGAATTTCTAATCTAACTCAAGAACAAAAATCAAACATCAATCAAAATATCATTAAAAATGCACACTGGTTCTCTATTTCCCTTCATAGTTTGAAAACATGTTTTTTTTTGACAAGTTTCATGAACATGTAGGTGATCATTTAAGCTCATATAAGTCAAGTAATGAAAAAATATAAACATGTCCCTGATGGAAAATTATATGTATACAAAATTTTATGTTTCAAAAAATAATTTATATCATCCTTAATGATTTTATTTTAAAATCAAAAACATGTCATGGATGTATTCCACATTTTAAGGCATGTAGGTTGTCATTCAATCACCTACATGTCTTAAAAAGGTAAAAAATAATAATCTTAGGCTTGCCTAACATTTTATTAATGGAATAAATACCTAAATGTCAAATAAATGAATAACACAAAAAATTCACATGTTCATCAAAGATTTCTATCAAAAATTGAGTCAAAAATGTCATAGTACATGCTTGTTTGTAACCACTACAATAAGGTCCATACCTGAGAATTTAACTTAGGGTTTTTCACAAAAAAACATGGTTTTAATGGTTGAGTGAAACAATTTTATCTTAATTATTGATTGAAATGATCTCGAATTGCAGCTATGAGCTTGTAGGTGATAATAACTCTCACCCCAATTTCATACGGGTGAACTTGACATTTAATTTAACAAAAAAGCATAGCCATAATCTTTTCCTATACAAGTTAAAATAAAAGAACTCATGTAAAATTATAGCCTTTAAAATATATTTTGATGTGTTTCTCACTAGATATTGCTCTTGGAAATACCTTTCGCAAATTTTTGATTCATGCAATAGAATGGACACCACATTAGTTAAAAACCCATGTATTATTTATGTTACTACTTGTAAACCATGTACCTAGAAAATAGTAGGTTATTGGTTGTAGCCACACTTTTTTTATTCTACAAAATCTCCAAAAGTGGTTATAACTCTATCCATTTCCTTATTTATTTATAATTTTCCCCCACATATCTTTATCCTTCATATCACTTTATTACCCTCAGATCTCATCATGCATCCATTTGTTTTTCATGGTTCAATGTGTCTTTACTCAACATGGCCCAATGCCAAATGTCCCCCCAAAAACTACCATTTTATGATTTTTCTTCCTCATTTAAACAACTCACTAAAATATAATTCAAAATTTCTCTTTGAATCAACTATTTTTTATGAATGTAAGCTTTGAAATCCCACCAAAAGGGGTTTGAATTACAATTATTTACAACTAGGTTTCTTACCCTTCAAAGAATCATAAAAAACATTTTTTTATCACCAAATAAATAAATAAATAACCTAATCATACTAACCACTTTATAATAAATTTGACCTCCCATCTAACTCCTAGTTATTAGTTCAACCCAAATTTACCTGAAAAGGTGGAACTAAATTAATAACCCCTAAACATATGCTAAATATAAAAATAAACCCCTAAGTTCATGTTACTGACTTAGTTGGTTCACCAATTTGATAACAATCCTCAGGGGTCAATACACTTTTATTTTTATATTATTATTTATTATCTTTACCTTATAACCTTGAGTTTTTTTATTTATATATTTAGGTTTTCAAAGTTAAGGCAATCATATGACATAATAATGTCTACTAAATGTTGTCAAAGACAATTTTAAAAAAAATCTTGAGTTAAACAACAAAACATCACATGACAAGGTTATAATTTGTCCTAAATCATTCATCTAATCCTAGATAAACCAATAGGTGTTTCAAATTCAAAAAATTCAAACATACACTATTATTAATACACATTAACATTAATAGTACAATTCAATATAACTATGGTACTACATGAAATTGATCAATAAAAAAATTATGGTGTGTGTGGTGATTCTCAAGGAATTATGATGTGATTTCATCATTCAAAATCTACCACCCTCTCCCTTATGATGACCTCCATCTAAACCATTTATCAAGGATACAAAATATATTGCATCTGACTCAAGAAGAAAAAAGTAGTTAGTCAATTACATCCATAAAATTGAAAAACTATAAAA